>CM042327.1:23856011-24066011 GCA_023566125.1 Zingel zingel
TGGGAGTCAATGGGATGCTAACGGGAGGTGATGGCTTGGTAGCATCAGAATGGTGCCATAGGAGGTTCGCGGTCCGAGGAGAAGCTAACCCCCTTGGTTTTCTCGACCAAAGGTTTTGGCGGTCCATTTAGCCGACAGAGCGAGTGGCTGAGAACGATGACGTTGAGGACGTGCGCTAGAAAGATGCGAGCGAAGCCATTCGGTCCGTTGTGGCAACGCTGCCGAATATCCAGAAGTTAAAGCCCGAGCAAGAACAATCTTTGCTGAGTTGTGTTGGTGGCCATGAAGTTGTTGCCCTCCTCCCCACGGGGTTCAGGAAAAGTTAGATTTTCCAGCTCGCTCCGTTAGTGGTGAAGGAGTCGGCTAAGGCTAACGCTAGCGGTGCTAATGCTAAAAGCCTTGACGGTCTCCCCTCTTGTTGCACATGCGCATGACATACGTCACGACCAAACGTTAGCGGTTGGTTATGGCAGATCCAGAGTGGCTCTGGGCAGATCCAATAGTTTTAAACTTCAACAGAGTACCCGCCTTCAAGGAAGTTAACACTTGTCAATGGAGAGTGGCCAGACTGTACAAAAGAAATGTACCAGAGTCTGGTAGGATCTGGCTATTGCATAACATCTTTGATCAACGTAGTAAAAGTGGGAGGTTGTGCCTGTTTCCAGTTCAATAGAATTCATCAACGCACTAGAAGGGTTATGCATCGTGCTACCAAGAGAGAGGGTCCTGTAAGAGGACAGTCCTTTCCCGGTACTCCAAATACAGCAAACACTGGGTTGGGTTTAACCGCGTGTCCCAGAATATCAGACAAAGTTTAAAATATCGAGTCCCAGAAACTGAATAACTCTGGGCACAACCAGAAAAAGTGCCCAAAAGAGGCAGGAAATATCCCACACCGGTCAAATAGATTATATTTTTTATTTATATACCTGTAAATAAAGTTTCAGTTTATTTCATCCTGTGAAGGGCTCATTGCATGGGTGGAAACTGATCTTGATTTAAAACATGTAAGTGTCTCTTTCAAAAGCAACCCAAAGATTGCTTTTAAAGGAGACAAGCATTAATAAATAAAAATAATAATTTGAGATCAGTTTCCACCCATGAGCCCTTCACAGGATGAAATAAACAAAGTGCACCCGAAATATCCAAAGAGCACCTGTACCTGAATACAATACAAGAAAGGCCGAGCAGCGCTTCCACTCCTTTGTCTGCATAGGTTCAGTTTAGTTTTAGATCGACTTGAAGGTTTTAGTTTTCATTTAGTTTCAGTTCACTAAAATATTTTTCACTGCTAATTTTCACTGCTTAATATACTATAACAACCCTGCATTTCTGTAATAATATGTGATTTAGGTCACACACACACACACACACACACACACACACACACACACACACACACACACACACACACACACACACACACACACACACACACACACACACACACACACACACACACACACACACACACACACACACACACACACACGTCCATAATGACGACTGGGTTGGGGATCAACAGTTATATAAATGATATTGGCGAACATATATCCCAATTTAGGTTTATTACGCATTGGCTGCAACTCGGCTTTGCAAAGGCTTTGCAAAATGACAAGGACGATCTGTATTGCTTTACTGCTTCATTATTGACATAATTGTAAATCCCAATGGAACACACACACAATGACAACAAAGATTTTTCATTACAATATGTATTTTTGTACAGTATATATGCAAACAGAAATGATGGACTGAGAGATTCACAGCAGGCCACCTGCTGTGCTTTTACAAATAAACAAATGAAAAAGGTGCTCACCGATGGTGGTGCTCTCACAAACAACTGCGCTGGGCACGCTGTGGTTGGGGTTATGGTTGGGGTGCCTCTCTGTGCTGATCTGGACTTGGACACAGTACTTGGTCCAGGGGTCCAGGTCGATAAGAACCACCCGGTTTTGCAGCACGTTGCTGATGCTTCGGTTCTGCAGGAAGAACAGAGAGGGGGTCAGGTGTGCAGTAGTCTCGCATAACCAGACCTTCCTCCACAGCGCTGCCGAGGAGGGTCAGGCTAGTCCACACAGCATTCCAGGATGGGAGAAAAATGCTCTGTGCTCTGGTTTATTGGCATTTCTTTAAACCAATCACAATCATCTTGGGCGGTGCTAAGCGCCAGAGATTTTGCCTCTGCAAAATAGCCTCGGGAAGGAACTTGTTTTGGTGCACAATGTGTACGTTCAAAAGTAGTTTTAGTCGTGCAACAGAAAACTCAGATTGGACAGATAGTCTAGCTAGCTGTCTGGATTTACCCTGCAGAGATCTGAGGAGCAGTTAGCCATAGTCCTCAGAAATCCACCGGAGGTTAGAATTACAACTCAAAGGACGCGGTGGGAAACAGACATCCGGACAAAAAGAGGGACATCCGGCAGAATTTCAGACGGCACCGGAGCAATCCCGGAAGTGGAACGCCGTGGATCTAGACTAGGTGTGCAGGAGCTAGCCTACAGGACACCACAGAGGCAGCAGGGTGAGCGGACAGACAAACAGAACTGTTGATCTCATTCTCCACCACAAACAGATGATAATCTTCTGACGGGCTTTTGGTTTTGAATGCAGCTTGTTAAATAAAAGACAGAAAACACCATTTAACTCAATTAAATCACAGTACGGTGACATGCAGGATATGGCCAAGATAAATAGGAACTGAAACAAAAAAACAAAACAAAAAATCAGATTTTATGATAAATTGTCAACTAATAAATTAATCTGTCATTCTTTAATGAAAAAAAAGTAAAGAATTTCTGATTCCAGCTTGTTAAATGTGAATATGTTCTAGTTTCTTCTCTCCTCTGTGACAGTAAACTGAATCTATTTGAGTTGGGGACAAAACAAGACATTTGAGGATGTCATCTTTTTGGGAAACACTGATCCACGTTTTTTTTTTTTTTTTTACCATTTTCTGACATTTTATAGACCAAACAACTAATCGATTAATCAAGGAAAATAATCGACAGATTAATCATCTATGAAGATAATCATCAATTGGAGCGCTACTGGCTACCAAAACAAAGAACAGAGAAGCTCATATTACAACACATACCGGATTCTTGACATAGTGAAAAAATGTCGAAGATACACAAACAATGGTGTGACATCACTTTGGCTGCGCAGACACTCACAACCCATCACAGACGCATCAAGCATAACTAGCATTAAATGTCAAATAGTTGTTTGCTGCTATATTAATGTTCTGATGTCGTATGCAGCACCTTTAAACCAATGCACCCCACCTTTTCCTTCTGGCCGTCCTTCCAGTAGGTGATGTTGTAGGTGGCCAGGTTGTAAACACCTCGGAGTGAAGAGATCCTGAACACTGGATCTTTGATGCTGACTTCGATAGTAGCCCCGGTGGAGAAGAGAGAGACATTGGGCGCACCGATGACGGCTGAGAAAGAGAGAGGAAGGAGTTAACTAAGCTTAAAGCTGTGCTTCTCAACCTGGGGAATGGTTTTGACATTATCGTCTGTACAAGTGATATAATTTGCAACATTGTTCTACTCACTATCTCTGTCCAAGGCAATTTGGTTGCTTTCCACCCAGGCGGAGCTCTCTGTCCCCAGCTGCACCCGCACTCTGCCTGTATACCTTCCAAAATGAAATAGCTTGAGGTCGGTCAAGTCACATTCAAGGGAGGAGATGTTCACACAGCCCACTTTGTAGCCTATAATGGAGGACCTGTGGACAAAACACAGTGCTGCTGTTACAGATGTGCCAGTGGGGATTTCAGTGTCACTGTCAGGTGTGTTTGTGATGACAAGTTAGAAAAAGAACAGCAGTGACAAAACCCTCGTTCAACTGTGAGCTTGACAGCAACACAGTGTGTGGTGCACGTGTCAGTGTGTGCATGTGTGTAACTACTTTTGACACAAAGATGTCTACTTAAGACCTGATCATACATCAACACATACTGTAACACATTGATTGAGGCTATGACCCCCGTGTTAGCAAGCAGGTGCCTATGTAAACATCCAGCAGTTACAGAGCAACATTAGCATTCATTTGGAGATGTGTTTGTGTCCACCTGATGAATGTGATTAAGTCCAATATTTACTTTTATTTAGCTCAGTTTTGGTCTCCACCATCTCCTGAGGAAAATATGTACAATCTAAGAAATATGTTGTATGACTGTATATTTTTAACAGAAATTGTTCATAGAACTTGATTCACAGTTGTATTTTAGTTTTTTACATTTCAAATTGTATAATTTGTGCTCCGACAACTTTGGAGATTATAGAAATCTAGGTTGTCACTTTTTTTTAACCTTTTTAAAGCTCTTTCCGACATTTTTGTCGGGTTTTTTCAACTTTTTTCTGATGTTTCTGTTGCCTTTTTTAACGGTTGTCGCTTTTTTCCGACATTTGGGAAGTTTTCTTCAACATTTTCAGAAGTTTATAACTGAGCAGCTTCTGTGAGAGAATTTTAAATAACAGAAAATATTCTGTATTTTTACTGTAACTACACACAAACTTTCCTTTTTTAAATCACGGGGGAAAGTCCGGGTAATGAGCTACCAGAACTTTTTCTGTTATTTTACAGATTTATTTCTTAGAGTGTGTCTCTTTAGCTGCTAAATGCTCCACTGTGTTCACCAGCAGGTCTCCCACTGTGTGGAGTGGGTT
Source organism: Zingel zingel (assembly GCA_023566125.1). Classification (NCBI taxonomy): domain Eukaryota; kingdom Metazoa; phylum Chordata; class Actinopteri; order Perciformes; family Percidae; genus Zingel; species Zingel zingel. The sequence goes on from CM042327.1 coordinate 23,860,688, forward strand.
TATCGGAGCGTTTTCACTGAAAACAGCTGCTGCGGTTGGAAACGAGGTTGATGAGAATGTGGTTTTCTTGTTTTCTCTCTTTTTAGATCTGTTTTGCTCAACACTACCTAGGAAAATATCTATCTCTTTAGCTTCTAGATGTTCCACTCAGCAGTTGCCATATTTCTTTGTCTGCCCACTGCTGGAAACAAAGTCAACTTTAGCTGAAAGTGTGGGCCAGAAAACCAAAATTGACCACAAAGCTGTGTAGATCTGAGGGGAGCAGCAGAGCCAGGCGATACTGCGCTGTGGGTTCCTCACTATGAGCGACCACCTTCACATTGCTGGTAGTCATTTGATCTCCTGTTTATACAAAAATATTGATTATTACAGCTTTATTCCAGCAGCAGTCAGACTCTTTAATACAACATTATAATGTAGCACTGCTAGCTGATTCTGCAACATGAGCCATCACTTGACAATATTCTGCACTATGCATATTTATTTATTTATTTATTTATTACTCTCCTACTGTGTGCAATATGTCATAACAATTCATCCGCACCTTACTCATCTGTGGAGATATATATATATATATATATACACACATATTACCTGTCTGTTTATAATAAGGGTGTTTATTGTGTAAATATTTCTATTATTATTATTACTCTTATTCTATTTTTTCTATTTCTTATAATACTTTTTGTATATTTTTCCTATGTCTGTTTAATGTGTATTTGTGTTATTCTGATGTGTGTGAATTTTTCTTTTGAGCTGCTGTTACAAGGTGGGATTAATAAAGTCTATCTTTTCTTTAAACGCCTAACCCATGTCGGCATAATTCGGCCAATCACTTCTAAAATACTAGAACCCAAAATGAAAACAAAATTCTGAGATATTTTCTATTTTCTTCTCTAATCTGTAACAGTAAACTGAATATCTTTGAGTTGTGGAAAAAACAAGACATTTTAGGGCATCATGTTGCGATTTGGGAAACACTGATCCACATTATTCACCATTTTTTGACATTTTATAGACCAAAACAACTCATCCATTCATGCAGAAAATAATCCACGGATTAATCAACAATGAAAGTAGTGGTTAGTTAGTAGCCCTACAGATTTGTCATTTACGTTAAAATGAACAACTATAATGCATCACCGACTCACTTATGTTACCCAGGTTGCACTGTGCAAGTCATATTGTCATAACTTAACGGTAAACTGTGGAAAGTAAATAAGAAACACTGAGCTCATAGTTTTCAGGGGGACAGCAATGTGTTTGCTCATTAGCTTCCAGTATACTGGGCAGATCAGTCCTCTTTCCCAGAAGAGAAGGTACTTCTGTACCACGCCGCTCACAGGAAACGTTTCACTGGTCACAGTTTCTGTGTCGAGTGGCAGAGGGGGAGTTAAAAAATGCCCCCCCCCCCCTCTCCTGCTGTTAAAATCTGGCTGATAAAATCAATTGTTTAACCCAAAGCCCCAATCCAAATACACAACACAGAATTTACCAATCCAGCAACCTTTAGACCACATTAACCACATTTCAATCTAATCATTAAAGGGTAACTTTGTTTTGTTTTTCCAACCTGGACCCTATTTTCCTGTTTCTGTGTCTAAGTGACTGATGGGAACAACAATCTTTGACATTGGTCCAGTATGAAGAGAGATCGCTGCAGTCGGCAGGGGCAAAACAAGCTACAATGTAACGTTAATGGGCAATTGCACACCTTCAATTTTGTCCGCTAAAAGTTCTGTTTTTGCCGCTGACAGGCTCAGATTATTATTCTAAGTGTCTGACAACATTATGGAAAGGATCCCCACCAAATTAAATTAACAGTAATTGTATCGTTGTAAAACACAATTCATTCAAAGTCAACATGAACAAAATAAAACTATTAAAATCCATCATGGTTCGTCTTTCCACTGTTCCAACAATCACCACTCTGGTTTGGTTGAAATAAACCCTTAATTCACCCATTTACATGTGACAATATGCTGGCTCTATACATGCTAAAGTATTATTTATTTACATGGAGTCTGGTGGAGTTTGGTGATGGTGATTTTGGGGCTGTTTGATGTTAAACTGAAAGGATCTTACTCTTTAACTAAAAAGGTCTATCTCTGTAGGGATCCTTTCATAATGTTGTCAGACACTTAGAATATGAATCTGAGCTAAAACAGCACTTTTAGTGGACGCAAAGTGACAGTGCACATTCGGCACTAGCACACTGATAAAAGAGCAACTGTTTGCAGAAGCACAGAGGGTTTTATAGGCTGAGATTAATGTTGACTCACCTGTACTCAGTTGTGTAGAGCAGGCCGCTGGCTGGCTGGTCAGGTGGATCCCACCTCAGCACCAGGTTCATGTTATAGGAGGTGACGCGCACGTTTGTGGGTGGGCTGAGGACTCCTGACACCACTGCACAGTCCACATCCAAATAGAATACGACACAAAGTTAGTATTATCACAGGTACACTCAGGGGTGTAAAAAGTATTCAGATCCCTTACTTAAGTAAAAGTACTAATACTGTAAAAACACTCTGTTACAGTAAAGGTCCTGCATTTAAAATGTTACTTAAGTAAAAGTATGTAAGTATCATCAGGAAAATGTACTTAAAGTATTAAAAGTAAAGAACTCTCCTCCCATTTTAGAAAGTGTAAAGGATCCAAACAGTTGTGTGTTTAATGTTCTAATCATCTCAGCTGGACTTGTAGGCGTTATATTGTTGACTAGTTTACTTCAGAATAAAACATCAGATTTTATAAACTACATGTGTTTCTTAACGTCTAAAGTAACTAGTAACTAAAGCTGTCAGATGAATGTAGTGGAGTAAAAAGTACAATGTTTCTCTCTGAAATGTAGCGGAGTAGAAGTAGAAAGTGGCATGAAAAGTACAAGTACCTCAACATCTGGACATAGGTACAGTACTTAAAGACAAAATATCCTTCAATAAACTGCTCCTACTGTAAGCTTGAATACTTTAAAACGTTTAAACATATCTGGGATGTTTTAAGTAGGTACTTGGCAGGGGATGTTCTAATCTAAAGATTAACTGCAGTTACAGTAATAACACGCACAGACGCGCGCGCGCGCACACACACACACACGTACACACACAGAGTATACTCTCAGCTGAATGATTAACAGAGTGATATAGATAGATAGATACATAGAAGATCTGCAGTTACAGTAATAACACACACACACACACACACACACACACACACACACACACACACACACAGTGCATTTCACTATCTTTGTGGGGACCCGTCATTGACATAATGCATTCCCTAGCCCCTTACCCTAACCTTAACCATCACAACTAAATGCCTAACCTTAACCCTTACCCTCACCCTAATCATAACATATAGTTAAACAAGAACACACATACACACACGCACACACACACACAAACAAACACTGTATAGGCTACTCTCAGCTGAATGATTAACAGAGCGGTATTACCTCTGGATCCGCATAGTGTTGAAAACGTCAGGATAAAGGCATAAAGAGAGGCTGACATGATATCCCCAAGGCTCTTCTGTCCGTTTATAATGTAGTCCAGCGGTGTGTGTGAGTGCGTGTGTGTGTGAGAGAGTCGCTTTCATTTATAAACTGTATTTCCTTGTAGCATTCTAATCTGACAAGAGAAGGGGGAGTCCGCGGAAACGAAACTGATGCGCAGAACGCCCTCGGCTTCGAGGAACCAGCCTATCGGTGTCGGTGACTACTGTTAACAAGACTCATGTGGGAGGTTCCAGTGTTTACATTTTGAATATTTTGTGTTGCGCACCTTTCAGGGTTTTTTTTCTCACAACTTTATTGCAACAAAAAAACATTCAAATATAACATTTCAGACACGTACTCAAAATAATGCTCCAGAGAAACAATAATATTATTTTGAAGAAATAGTTTTATTAACAAAAAAATGTAGAGAGGTATGATTAAACAATATAAAATTACAATGAGATAAAATGAATAAACATTATTCTTCAAAAAGTTCACCGTACAATGGGACACTTTCGTTTGAGAGACTTAATATATTCACTGAGATTACATAAGACAGCAGTGAAATTGGGGTAACATTTGTTGTTTTGCATTTATGTAAGTACAATTTGCCAGATAAAACCAATAAGTTGACAATGAATTCAATGTTCATATTCTCATGTTCAAAATATATATATATAAAAAAAATTCTTACATTCAATATTGATAGTATGATTGGTTTTATAATTTGACTCCAAAAAGTGATTGAATGACAATACAATACAGGCCGGGGCAGGCGCCTGCTGGCTGTCGCCTCACTTCATGGAGCTCCTCAACTCCGAAAACTTTGAAACAAATTGTCAATTTGGCATTAATTTTCGCAAGACTGCCTATATTTGAAATCTAAATAGTTAATTTCTCGCCTAAAATGTTGTCAGAAGTGAATTTAATGATGAATAAGATGGTGAAAATTGTTAAAAATGTCCCGTTGTTGGTTGTTGCTCTGTCTGCAAGTTCCGAGTTGGCAGTGGGCGGGACTTATAAGTTCGACCAATCAAGTCCACCTAGGAAAAGGGAAAAGGGAAAAGACCCTGCTCTGAAGTAGGAGCTAAAAAAGCACGCTACTGAGGCCAGAAGAACTTTAAATCCCCAAATTTTTCCTGTCGGAACACGACGAAAAAAGTGTTCTAGGAACGTTTAGTTCTAAGAGCTGCACAAATCCCTCCGGTCGGAAAGCCCCTAATGGTGAAATAAATGTGGACACAAAACAGAGGTCTGGAGGTCCTCCGCCAGAACTTTTTTTTTTTTCGATTTTAATCCCGTTTCCTGCATTTCTAACATGCAGTTTACACCAAGGGGGTTAGCTTCCCCTCCGACCGCGAATCTCCTATGGCACCATTTTGATGCTACAAAGCGATCACCCGACGTTAGCATCCCATTGACTCCCATTCATTTTGACGTCACTTTGACAGAGAATAACTTTACATCTGAAGCGTTTCAAGACTATTTGTCCGTTGTTTATTTCTAAAGAAACACGACAATGTATAAACGGCTCCATTACCTTGTAGCTCACGTTATGGCTCCGTAGCAGACGTTGTTATAACAATAGGCTAACGATTGGGTCATAACCACGAGACTTACTGTCTCACAGTAGAGGAATTACCGTATAGTACAGGAGAAGCTCTCAGGCAGTTTGGACTTCCATTAGCTGTTTAAGTGTAATTACTAATGTTAACTATCATGTTAGTGATCAGTAATTAGCCTGTGCCTATGTTATCTCCTTACATATACCTACGCTCTCCATCTCTGCTAGATTGGGAATGATTGAGATTTCTCTTGGCACAGCTACCAGAAGACTTCCAACTTTCAGACAGGTTGCTCACGTCACATCTACGTCTTCAAGCTCAGTTGGAGGCTGCTCAGTAACGCTCAGCCATCACCGGAAAAGTGCTTCTAATATCCTTCACTGGTCTCCGTCCAGAGACACGGGATCTGTTGGTCCATTCTTATATACAGTCTATGGTTCACACTCGACGGCAGACACACTTCCTAGGCTTAGAGTTACGAGTGCCCGGTTAGCTCAGTTGGTAGAGCGGGCGCCCATATAGAGGCTTACTCCTTGACGCAGCAACTACGGGTTTGACTCCGACCTGCGGCCCTTAGCTGCATGTCGTTCCTGCTTTCATGTCTTCAGCTGTCCTGTCAATAAAGGCCTAAAAATAATTTAACCCCTTAACACTCCTGTAAAATTAGCCGAAAACGCCTATCCAAGGCTTACCCATAGTAAATTGGAAGCTGTTCTTGAACCATTTGTTCTACATGCATGTCTATGGTTTCACTCTGAGGCTCTGATAATTACTGTAAGTGCTATTGGCTTTGAGTAATAGAAGTTTGAATATACAGGAAAATAAAGTTTTTATGTCCGCCTGAATTCTTTTTTTAACAGAAAAATGCCTGTAGATGACTATTGCTGGGACCTATTAGCCTGAAAACACAACAGGGCTATAGCAAAAAGTCTTACATAGTCCCAGTTGAAATTTGATATCAATATCTCATAAAATGAATATTTTACACCCATTTTTGTATGGGTATCTGTCTAGGCGTTTACGAAAACGGACATTTTGGTGACCCTAAAAGGACCCTTGGTAACGATGGTCACATTCCTAGACTAAAAAGACTGCTACCCATGAAAACTTGACATTACAGTCATCATTCAGGGCTCTACTGAAAGGTTACATTAAGAGGTATCCTATCTCATATCCAGAATCACTATCAGTATTTCTGACACAGAGTAACAGAAGCATAAACACAATAAATTGCAGTTTTGTAACTTTGTGTGTAAAAAAAGTCACAACAAGTGGTAAGGTGGAAAAGTAGTGTATAAAAGGTAACACAATATTTACAGCTATTAACATATCTAAATACACATATTTACAATTATGTATGCACAGGTTATCTGCTACATGCAACAAAGCACAAAGAACGTTTGAAGACCCAAAAAGACCCTTTGGTAAAAAAGGGTAAAAAATGTCAAATAAGTGGTGAAAAAGTAGTGCAAAAAAAGCATTACTACATAAATATTTACAAATCTAAATCCACATATATTTACAGGTTATTGGCAACATGCCAGACATTGTAAAAATCGAAAGTGACAAAGCACAAAGGACATTTGAAGACCCAAAGGAACCGTTGGTAAAAATGGTCAACAAAGTCAAACAAGTGCTATGCTGAAAAAGTATTGCAGGTACTACTATATAACTTTTTACATACTTACATACACATATATATCTATAAATTGCAGGAACCCAGCGAATCAAATCCATACTCCACTGTTAACCGTCAAGCTACTAAATAAACCTGTATGGAAGATGAGCACCTCTGCTGATGTGTTAAATTTGTTAACGATCATATGACATGAGACAACACCGTCTCTTCCTCTCTCTCTGCACGCACGCACGCACACACACACACACACACACACACACACACACACACACACACACACACAAACGGTCCGGGTCTGAACGCAGATATGTGCTGCAGGCAAATTTTCAACGGGCACTGTACTAGTATTTACAGTCATTATAACAGTCACGGCCAGCGACAAAGCACAAAGGAATATCGCAGGTGGTGCACTTCACTGGTATCTTTGCATGACACTGCCTGCACTTCATCCGACCAGCAGTGCTGTGCCCACTGATATGCACTGGCCTGTGATGTGCTCCACGTGGAGCACGAGGTGGTCCGGGTGTGGCTGTGGAGGAAGACCCCGCCTCTGCCAGCTCCACTGCGAGTGTCTCTCTGAACGCCTTCTGATGCAGAGGTACCTCTCCTTTGCCAATTGCAAGGTCCTTCTGGAGGAGGAAGGCGTTTACAATTGCAATGTCCACGAAGTGGTAAAAAAAAAGAGTCTTGTACCACCGTTGGGTCTTGTGCAGGACTTTGTAATACCCTATGAGGGCCTGATCCAGCATATGCTGCCACGGGGAGATTTTGAGACTAGAATGTTGACCTTTGACCTTGGGAATCCGATTCTGTTGTTCCGCATGCCCAGATCCTCTTCAGAAGGAGGTCACGAAACAGGATTGGACTTATATAAAAATTGTCCACAAAGACCTTATAGCCGGTGTCCAGCAACTGTACATCAATTAGCTCCATCACTGCCTCATAACTGAGTCCCTTACCACTGTTTCCCTGGTACTTTCCCTCATCAACAAAAAAGTCCCATGTATAACCGTTCCTGGAGTCTGCCAGAACAAAGAGTTTATAACCCCAGCGAACAGGCTTGTTTTTCATATATTGTTTCAGACCAGTGCGGGCTTTTGAGGCAACCATTTGCTCATCAATGGCGATTTCCTGGCCAGGGTGATCGTTTCTTCTGCAGGAGTCCCTCATCTCCTCGTAGAGCGGCTTTATCTTACCCAGACGGTTGTAGGCTCCTGTCCCCCACGGAGCTGCTGAGGTGAAGGGACTGGGAGATCCAGAGGAACTTTTTACCAGTCATTACCCGTCTCGGGAACGGCAAGCTATAAAGATGACCCCCACGCCAGTAATCAGTGAAAGAAAAGCATTTGACTACACCCATGTAAACAATTAAAGACACAAATGCAAACATGTCCTGCAATGTCAGATCAATCCACGGGATAGAGGCTGTTGAATGGTGTGTTGAGCCACAGTTGTTGGTGTTTTGAAGTATTGTCTTCAAAACAGAGTTGGTAAAAAAGAGTTGAAACAACTGCAGGGCTGTGTACGTAGCAGTACGTAGGAGCTGGGGTCCTGGGACATTTCTGGGTCTGAAGGTGGGCTGTGGTGGTGTGATGTCTGGAACGTCGACATCATTCCACCTCTCTTCAGATGGGCTGGTTGATCTGGCTAGACTGCAGCCTCTCCCTTTTCTTTTACCTCGTCCTCTACCTCTTTGCCTCCTGCTGTTCTGGGGAGTAGGACGATGAGGCTCCTCACCTGATGATGAACTGTCCTGCTGCGCCACGCCTCTCCCTTTTCCTCTACCTCGTCCTTTTCCCTTTTGGTCTCCGCTGTTCTGTGGAAAAAGAGGCTCATCACCTGATGAACTGTCTTGCTGCTCCACTCCATGTGGCCACTTGCTCACTGGTGCAGATGTATCTGGCTCCCAATCCATATCTACATCACATTTTGTATAATGTGAAAATAAAGAAATAACAGTAATTACAAATAATGTTCTGAATGTGAAGCCACCGAAAAATATTAACAAATTTGTAGATATTACCATAGATATTTACATAAATACAAAAACAGCTGCAAACTTGTAATGCAGTATTTACTCAAACGTTTCCTTTTGCAACACTTCTTGCAGTAAATGTGGTGCAACATAAATGTGTAACGTTAGCTGTGGAGCTCTCAGCGAGCAGAGTAGAGAGCAGGGTTGCCTTTAGATGAGGGACAACTTTGTCTGGCTCATTTAGTATAGCATGATAGCTTGGTGAAATTAGCAAGCTAAGGTTAGCTTAGTGAACCATCCATTCTCTAAATTAGTAAACATTTATATCATCTAAACACTCTTCAAAAGTCAAACTGAAGCAGACGGTGAGCTCCAGGTCACAGCCAAAAACAAAGAGGTAGAGGACGAGGTAAAGGAAAAGGGAGAGGCTGCAGTCAGGCCAGATCAACCAGCCCATCTGAAATGTCCCAGGACCCCAACTCATACGTACTGCTACGTACACAGCCCTGCAGTTGTTTCAACTCTTTTTTTTTTTCACATCGTGTCTTAGAATAGTTTGTATCAGTGAAATCACGTGGGCGAGCCGTCGGAACGCTAAGGGGTTAAAAGTCCCATGGCATGAAAATTTCACTTTATGAGGTTTTTTAACATTAATATTGAGTTCCCCCAGCCTGCCCAGGTGTAAACCGAGCCCTGGGTATCCTGCTCTGCCTTTGAGAAAATGAAAGCTCAGATGGGCCAATTTGGAATCTTCCCTTTATGACGTCATAAGGGGAAAGGTTACCTCCCCTTTCTCTGCTTTGCCTGCCCAGAGAATTTGGCCCACCCATGAGAGAGAGAGAGAGACATCATGGCTTTCAAACGAGCAAAGTGGCAGTTGGTCAAGGCCACAACCCCACCCTCCACCTTGCCCCCCTTCTCTCCTCCTCAATAGCATTTAAAGCTACAGACACAGAAATGGCACATCCTAAGGAAAACTCATTGTGGGACTGGCTCTAGTGGCTGTAATTCTGCACCAAGGCTGAATTTCAGGAAAGAGACTTCAGATACAGTATTAGGGGACCACTAAGGTCTATATAAAAGAGACTTCAGATACAGTATTAGGGGACCACTAAGGTCTATATAAAAGAGACTTCAGATACAATATTAGGGGACCACTAAGGTCTATATAAAAGAGACTTCAGATACAGTATTAGGGGACCACTAAGGTCTATATAAAAGAGACTTCAGATACAGTATTAGGGGACCACTAAGGTCTATATAAAAGAGACTTCAGATACAGTATTAGGGGACCACTAAGGTCTATATAAAAGAGACTTCAGATACAGTATTAGGGGACCACTAAGGTCTATATAAAAGAGACTTCAGATACAGTATTAGGGGACCACTAAGGTCTATATAAAAGAGATTTCAGATACAGTATTAGGGGACCACTAAGGTCTATATAAAAGAGATTTCAGATACAGTATTAGGGGACCACTAAGGCCTATATAAAAGAGACTTCAGATACAGTATTAGGGGACCACTAAGGCCTATATAAAGAGACTTCAGATACAGTGTTAGGGGACCACTAAGGTCTATATAAAAGAGTCTTCAGATACAGTATTAGGGGACCACTAAGGTCTATATAAAGAGACTTCAGATGCAGTATTAGGGGACCACTAAGGCCTATATAAAACCATCCAAAGAAAAAAAAAAAACATAAAAAAAGAAGATTTACAGTAGGAACTGCTAAAAACACAACAACCTTGCCGTCCTCTCCACTCAACGGCAGACACACTTTATTGGCTTAGAATTATGGCAACAATCACTAAACACACTGCAAACTCACAGTTCTCTCTTCCCAATTTACAGACCCCCTCTCTTGGCTTAAAGGTTCCCTGCCACACGTATTTCATTACTTTGCGGTAATATCTGAAGTTCTACCATGGACTCTGTAACATTTTTTGTGTAAAAAATGCCTTGGTTACCTTGTTTCAAGTCATTGTATGGTATAGAAAGCCTGCAGGAAGACTCAATTTGTGCCAGTTCTCATTCATATTCAACAAGCTAAGCTGCTTGACTCTGATTGGCTAACAGCTAGCCAATAAGAGCCTGGCTATCAGCATCCTTTACCCAGCACAACTGGGCGAGCTCATGAATAGTAATGAGCTCAGGCAACACCATGTCAGACTGACCAGCTTCTGTAATTGGCCTGATTTCTCCGCTTATTTCTTTTCAGTGGCTAGAGCTGACAGAGGAGGTAGCAGTTCATTTTCACATTCACTACATAACACAAACACATATAGACCTAATATATTTCAAAAAATACAAGTAAAAACGGTTTGTGTGGCAGGGCACCTTTAAAATAACTCACCATTGTCGGCTACGGCCGCTGAACAGGCTACACGTTGTAAACAGCCTGGCTACTAGCAACTGTGTAGAGGAGGGGGAGGGGGGCTGTGCGAGATCGAGAGACGGAAGGCTTGTATCATGTGGATGCTAACTTGATTTTAGAACTAATGTTTTTTCTTTTTCAAAACCTTTAGTGCCTTCTTACGGTGTTGCAGATAGTGGGCATAGTGCCTATAGAGGGATTCTGCACCCTGGCATTTACATTTCAAATGCAGGACTTTCTCTGAAAGTGGTAAGGGCTGAGGCAGAATTTTGCATCTGATGAGGCCCAGCGAGCTAATCAATGGAGCAGTATGTGCTCATTCATTTAGTCTATCTGTATTTATGGTTTTATTTGATGCAGCTACTGATAGTTTTCTATTTTTTCATGTGAACAGTTGCAAGCAAGCATGCATACTGTGGCTGACGTTCCACCACGGGTCAATCTGATCGGTGAGACATTGGTGTAGTCATTGTAAGCTGCCTGCAGAAGCTTGTACAGACAGCATGCCGTTATCTGGTGCATTTGTTGTGTTTTAGTGGTGCTTGAAGCTGTTAAAAATGATTCTGCTGTTCCAGAGGATGCTATCCCTGCCTCGACCAGAGTCCCTGTCCAACCACTGTCCTGAAGTAGAGTTCCGATTGACCTCAGTGCCGCCTTCTCAATATGTAGGCCCCCAAACATGATGACAAAGTTGTCTTCACCATACTTCTCAGGCCAATGCCACTGCACCTGCTTGGCTACTGCATAAATAGGTTGGTCAGCAGCAATAACAGGTACCTGGCTTGGGTTCAGGAATGCTACTATGTCCTTGATCTTGTCCATCACATGTTTGACTGTAGCAACTGAGTGGGCCTGATCCCGAAGCAGAGGTAACAGTGATGTGATGCTGATCTCAAATGCAGGGCTTCTCTTCTTGGACGCGTGGTGTGCTGACCAAGTCACATCTACTGACTCTTCAGTCAAGGTGATCTTCTCCAGCCACTCATACTCCAGTGCAATCTGTGATCTCAGCAAACTGGTACCTGGATCTGTCACACTGTCTTCTGTAGGATCTGCCAACTTACTTTGTGGAGGATAGGGATTCTTCTTCTTTGTGAAGGTTTCAGGGAGTTCTGGAACTCTTTTCACTTTCTCATCTCCAAACCTCAGTTGCTCTCGCTTTTCGCTTGGTCATCTCGCTTGGTCATCTTTGGTTGGATGTTGAAAAACAGAGATGCTGGTTCCATGAAAAGATGTGGTTGCTGTTGTTGCAGTAGGATTATGGTCTATATTATCCATGGCTGCCGTGGTGAACAACCCTCTTCTCAAAACAGATGGACAGACTACACCATCTTCTACATATTTGTTCACTGCTGCCTCTCCCAGCTGTGCAGATATTTCCAGCACCCTGTCATAAGAAATGCTGACACCATGTTCATGAAGCAGTTCAACCAGTGCCCTTTTCCTAGTCTTTGCATAGACAGACATCCCCATGTAAATAGGAAATGGAGTCTCATAGGCTTTCAAGTGCCTGTTAGTTGCATTGCAGTTGTACTGCAGCAGTTGGGCAATTGCAAGGTCTGCCTTTGATGCACCAAATGTCAGCTGAGATTTGATATCAGCTCCATGTTCAACCATGCCCACAAATTGAAGAAGACTGGATGGAATGGCCTCATCAATACACCCCTCATGGAATATCATATCAAATGTAGACTTATGGTTAAGCATCTGCGTTCGCAAGATCTTAGCTGCTTGACCAAGGATTATGGCATCACTGTATTCACAGGCTTGTGATAAAGCCAACCCAACATCATTTTGGAAAGTGAGGAGTACATCTCTTCCCTGCTTATGAGCTTCCAACTCAGGTATTTCTGCCAGTTGTCTATCTTTAAGTCTGGTGGCGTTTACATCAGGTTTCTCCATACCCAGCTGTTCTAGCCGTTGTTGGTACAGATGAACCAGATCTGCAAGGCGGAAGACTAAAGGACCCTCAGAGCTAGATTTGGTCTCCACTATATATATATGACCAGTTCAGAAAATGCCTGTGGGTATGTATGCTGTTCATGTGTCTGGTCACGGTCCTGTTTCTTGATTGTTCTGAGGTAGGTTCTCTTTCTGTTGTATAGGTCAGCCAAACATGCAACATGGTACTTCAGCTCCTGTGCAATGGCGTCTCCACCACTCACCTGTGACAGAAGTTGTCCATCATTTAGTATGTGAGCACATTAATTTAATCTTTTATCAAGGTGCATCGTCATGACTTGTCTCAGCTCACATACTGGAGCTTCTTTTTTACATAGAAAGCAATGAGACTTCTGACCTTCATGGCTAGCTCTGCACATCTTACTGTGACCTTCTACTTGGTTATTACTCTGTGCATCAGCTCTCCTTTTCCTTGCCCGATCAAGTTTGGTGTTGTTGAATAGAAGGCGGCAGTTATGATGGTACTTAGCCTGACTTCATCTAAGAGTCTCTTCTATTCCACCACCTTCATCCAGTCTTGCAGGATCTAGAATAATGGGCAGATCGCTTATGGCAAGAAAGAGGGGGACATTGTTTGCAATCATGGTGTAACCATCTTGTTCTGCTGAATAGCGTGTAGGTGGGGCTTTGAGATCTTCATCTGTCTCCTTTTGGCATAAACAACATTTACTCCAGTCAGTTTGCCATTTAGATGGCACTGGTGATGAATTTGCCATATTGCTTTGCAGTCAATATATCTGCAACATATACCTACAACATAAAACAACAAAAAACAAATAGTTTAAAGTGATTCAGTACACATTATAGACAGCATAAACATGAGGCTAGCACCTCAATGAGCTATGCTAGGCCAGAGGTCCCAGTTAGCTAAAATGCCAGTTGTGGTGGCATATTCTAAAGAGCCTTTGTGCCTCTTAACAGACACAAAATGCAATTAAAATGTCTATGCTTCAAGTTGGCCTCATTAAAGTCCCCTGCGATTATTTAAAACCCGCTGCTGTTCGTTTATGGTGTTCAGCAGGAGAGAGAGCGCCGTGTTTACAATGGCGTCAGGGTGGAATATACACAGCCGTGACGATCACTACTGTTAGCTCTCTTTTCAAAAAATTGGTCAGGGGAACAGTGTTTATCTAAATCCTTGTGAATTTAATTACATTATTTTACATTTAGAAGGTAGACTACATGCTTTAAAACACTTTAAATTAGAACTTCAACATGAATAATTATCTCAATGTAAGACAAAACGTAAAAACTTACCTCAGACAAAATGTTCCACAGCTGATAAATTATACTTCTTTCAGCGGATTGATAGCTGTCCTCCAGAGTGAACAGAACTGCGTCCATGGCAACGCTCTGCTATGCATGGCAACGGTGTGTTATACTTAGCAACGATCTTTTATCAACCGCAGAAAGCCATGTAATAAATCCAATGTAACACATGCTTTAAAACATTACTCTTTTTTCAAATATTCCACAAATTCACCTGAAATTCCTTAAAATTTCATAATTTTATAATTTACATTCCACATCATTAATTCTCACCATTAGACTTAACTATTGATATAATTAGTTTATGATGTTGAATATAGTCTCATTGTAATTCTTGACCATCAAAACATGAGGGTAAATATCACCTATTGTGATTTATCATGTTTGGTTCAAGAGATATGATGGAAAATACATAACTTGGTTATGGTGGAATCCAAAATGGCCACCACAGCTGTCTAAAGGCCTTCATTTATGTTGCATGTGGTATCATTGTAATCATTGACCATCAAAACATAGGGGTAGACATAATCCTTTATGCAATTGAATGTTTTCTTCAGGAGATATCATGCAAAATACATAATTTGGCTATGGCGGAAAGTAAAATGGCCGCCGCCGCTGACATGACGTTTTTTTGCGATGGCTAACGTACTTTTTTGAAAGAGCACTATCCAGTGAGTAATTGTGCCAATTTTGGTGCTTGTATCCACATGTGAACGATTTCCCTAAAAAATGGCACTTATCTGCTCCACTAATTTATATGTGTGTGTGTGTGTGTGTGTGTGTGTGTGTGTGTGTGTGTGTGTGTGTGTGTGTGTGTGTGTGTGTGTGTGTGTGTGTGTGTGTGTGTGTGGGTGTGTGTGTGGATGTGTGTGTGTGTGTGTGTGTGTGTGTGTGTGTGTGTGCGTGTGTGTGTGTGTGGGGGTGTGTGTGTGTGGATGTGTGTGTGTGTGTGTATGTGTGTGTGTGGGTGTGTGTGTGTGTGTGTGTGTGTGTGTGTGTGTGTGTGGGTGTGTGTGTGTGTGTGTGTGTGGATGTGTGTGTGTGTGTGTGTGTGTGTGTGTGTGTGTGTGTGTGTGTGTGTGTGTGTGTGTGTGTGTGTCGCTTGAGTGGCACTCTCATGGATGTGTGAATAGTAAAGAGACCCCTGCCACAGAGCCTGATTGTCTTTCAGACCACGACGTGAGTTTGAATCATATGAGAATATTTTGTTTAATGTTTATTTCAGTGTGTCTTAACAGAAAGTCGCTGCAGATCTCTGCTGGGCGCAAGATGCCTTCTCATGGATGTGTGAATAGTTAAGAGACAGCCGCTGCTGTTTTGCATCCTCGTGTGAATAGTAAAGAGAACTCTGCCACAGACCCAGATTCTCTTTCAAACCACAAGGTGAGTTTGAATCATCTGAGAATATTTTTTATTTTATAAGTTTTTTTTTATTATTGTTTAATGGTTGTGGGTGTGTGTGATTTACAGATTATCAGGCCATACCAGATCTCTTCTATGCGTATGGCAGTACGACTGAGCGATTAAAAAAAAAAAAAAAAAAAAACTGTGGCCGTTTTCAGCGGGCACGTTAGAGGGATGTTTGTTTACAATCATGCATGACAGGGCGCCCAGAAAATTTGTTTTATTACAGATTCTAGAATTCAAGAATTCTAGTTAGTTCTATAGTATGCATTGGTTAAGTAGTAATCCAGAAGTAGCATGTATCCTGTACAGAATAACATATCAGGTTAACTGTGCGAGGCAAAGGGTTTCTGAAATGAGTTTCCAACCTGACAAACATGTTTTAATTAGGGATGCACCGAATCCAGGATTCAGCTTCTGATTCAGCCGAATATTGGGCTTTTTGACGGGGCTGGGTTTCTGCCGATCCTTAGAATTTTTTTCCACCGAACCGAACCCTACGCTTGCGCTATGCTGGTCGACCTGATGACGGCGCCGTTGATTACAGGAAGGTGTTTACGTAGGTGGAGTGTTCAATGCGGTAGGCTGTGAGAAAGTGAAAATGGAACTTGTGTTGTTTGGCAGTACTTTCAGTCAAAAGAAGGCCATTCAAGTCCAGCTACATGTTCAATTTGCAATGCTGATTAGTCTGGTGGTGGCGAGGACCCTAAACAATACACAACATCACCGCTGTTACAACATCTGGTCTGAAACATCCGGAAGAATACGAGTTGTGCATGAAGGAATCTACAGACAGCAGCCAGAATGCAGCAACTTCAGGTAAATAAAATGAAAAATACACTGCTGGACGTTGGTTACTGTGTTAATGGACTGAGGATGGGAGGAGGATTCGGTATTCGGTTTCCGATTTGGCAGAATCTTAACCAGTGAATTCGTTATTCGGCCTAACCCCAAAAATCTGGTTTTAATTAGTGAAGCATTTCCTGAACACTCTCCATCGTGTGCCAAGTTAAAACAATAAGGTGTCCTTGACAGCAAAATGTGGGTGGGATACGGCCAGAGATCTGTCTGGTAAGTGACGACTGGTGGTTTGTATCACTAAGAGACTAATACTCTCTTGTGTACTGCCCTCTCTGAAAATGTGGTTGAACAGGCCCTGCAGGGTAAGACTGTCCATCAGCAAACAGACAAATAAACTCTGTGCCAAAGTGCTCAAAATTAAATGGATTACGTGCAGGGCTTTAAAGTGACACCAGCCAACCCCCCAAATGCGGGTAAAAATGAACTTTGGTGGGTAACATTGTAAACTTACTAGCCAATTTGGCCGGTGATGAATTAAGCGAACAACACTGCGTTTGTTTGAACGGCAGGCTGCAGAAAATAAGTCAGTGTTTCCAGATTGGTCTGTTTTCTGGCATGAAATATGTGTGCGTGTTTGGCTTGGAAAATATAAGCTTTATCTGGCAACAGTGCTTGTAGTATTAATCCTACAATTTTCCCCGAACACTATGGGCCCTATCTTGCACCCTGCACAGCGCAGCGCAAAGCCTGACGCAAGTGTCTTTGCTATTTTAAGACTGTCCAGCGCCCACGTTGTTTAAATAGCAAATGTACCTGCACCCATCTGGGGCCCATGGGTGTGCTGGTCTTACAGGGAGGTGTGTTCAGGTGCATTCTGGGCGTTTTGCTATCTTGAGGCAGCGGGAAGTGATCGCACCATTGATCAACAAAAACCTGGTCTAAAGTCAATAGCGCATTTCTTTAGCATTAAAGTTAAAGAAGTCGTACAACTCTTCTACAGGATACCATGCTTTATTCACCAGATGGTTATGATTATATTGCACTCAAGAAAAATACGTGTAAGAACAGTAACAAAGAAAAGAGTCACAGAAAAAGGACAACAGGAAAAAATCACAGCATTTAAGTGAAACTACAATAATAAAACAAGTGCATGCAGTAATAATA
The DNA here is from genome assembly GCA_023566125.1 of Zingel zingel. Classification (NCBI taxonomy): domain Eukaryota; kingdom Metazoa; phylum Chordata; class Actinopteri; order Perciformes; family Percidae; genus Zingel; species Zingel zingel. Next base: position 23,878,343 of record CM042327.1, read on the forward strand.
CTCAAAGTAATGCATGAACTATGCTGAAGTTTTATGCCTATTCCTATGACTTGGTTATTCAGGGTCTAATGCATCAGTCTACTTTAAATCTAAAGTGAACTTTTGATTTCTGTTCTGTTCATACTCATTTGATATTCAATGGATTCTAAAAGTTCTATTAGGAAATTAAGTCTCAGCAGCAGAAGGAAACAGACAGCAACTTCATCCATCTCAAACTAATTTTGGAAGTCAGAAGAATCAGAGGACATTAGAAATATTGGCATAGAAACAGGATAACAATTTACAAAAACATCTCACTCTGATAGTAAACCATAAACATTACCCCTCAACTTCTACCTTTTCTCAAAACCAGACAATCAAACCAACTCCACCTAAACAAGCTCCGCTGGTCTCCAGCTTACACCCTGTCCCTCCGCAACACTTTAAACAGCTTGAAACATTTGATATCAGAGCCACGCGGCAGTCTTCCTGTCCTTCCTCAGAGCTGCTCCTCAGCGGATGAACAGTCAGAGAATTCGACGGGAGCACTTCCACCGGTCTGGCACTGGAAGAGGATGTATGACTGGAGAGAAGAGAGAAAGAGTCAGGGACAGACACACCAACATGGTGCTGACAATACTCCACCTAAAGTCTCACCAGGGTTGTTTGTGTTGTTGTTGTTGATTTGTAAAATTAATGAATCATCAATTCATCAATTAACGCATTATTGTGACAGCCCTAGTTATTTAATATCTTTGTCATTGTCATTGTCATGTCATTATTGTCTGATAAAAAGACCAAAACCAATGTTTTAGTCCACCTCTACTTTCTGTCTGAGACCAAAGTCATCTGGTTCCTATTGAAGACATACATCTTTCAAAATGCCTCACAAATATAGTTTTATCTTAAAGAAAGATTCACGTATTTCCTTAAAGAGCTGGCCCCATATAGTTTTTAGCTAACCTAACTCAAACAGGAGGAAACGGTGCATTTGCTGGGGACTATTTTCAGCTGCGGATTAATACACAGTTGTATCTGGAGAGTATTAATACTGCCAGGATGGCATATGTGGGATTGGAGACACTGCCTCAAGATAGCAATAAGCCCAGACTGCACCTGAACACACCTCCTTGTAAGATCAGCACGCCCATGGGCGCACAGATGGGTGCAGGTGCATTTGATATTAAAAGGACGTGGGCGCTGGATGGGAAATTGACAACTGCATCGACCTTAAACTAGCAAAGAGACTTTGCGCCGGGTGCAAGATGGGGCCCATAGTGTGTTCACACTGAGAAGTTTGGCCAAATGCAGTAGCTGCAAGTACCGGATGCTGCACTCAAAGCAATCTTAATGTTGAGTTTGAAATGCTGCACAATACTCGCCCTCAGCTATCTTTACTACATAGTGTAAGCTACAGGACCCCTAACATTAGGGATGTAACCATACACTTAACTCACAATTCCATACAATTTAGGATTTTAAGTTGACGATACGATGAGCTGCAGACAAATGACTGAAAAATATTCCTTTATTTCTATAAACTGCACAAAATAACAGATGTCAATTTTCAATTGCAAAACGGCCTTGCGTGGTTTGAGACAACACTACCCTCGAAATGTTCACACAGTGTACTACATGTAAGTGTACTCAAAGAAGTATCAAAATTGAGACATAGCATTAGTCTTGCTACATGATCAATAACTTAAACAAGTCATTATTAAAACCGTTGTTGATTAATGTTGGGTCGATTGACTAATTAATAATCTACTAATCCCTTTATCAATAGTTTAAGCTTTTATCTTATCATTTATAATCAAAGCAGGATTAGTTCAGGTACTTCAGAAACTAACTAATCAAACAGACTGATCGGATTAAGCGTCTGGATAACAGTGGCACATTCTCTCTGTGTGCACATGGAGTATTTTGAATGCAAAATGTAATGCAAGGTTGAACAATTGATTCTTCAAGTCCCAGCACACACAGTTGGATCTGTTACCAGGGTTCTGGGGAGGCGTTGTTTTAGTAATTCAAAGCTCAGCTGACCGCCGTAGATGACCAGTCCAGTGACAAGGAAGCCCAGGGCACAGAAAGCCGCCAGCAGGCTGAAGACCACATGCACTGGGGAACAGGAGGACAGCAACATGCATCACATTCACAGACTGGCACACTTCTCATTATATCAGAAATCCAGTTACATGTGGAAAGGCTGGACATTCAATTAGCCTTCAATTTGTATGGCTACTATATTACATTAAGGATCCCAGAAAATAAACTGCGTCTACTGCATATCCTCGACGTTCCACTTCCGGGATTGTTCCTTTGCCGACGGAAATTCCGCTGGATTTCACTCATTTTGGCCGGATAATCCGTCACCTTCCTCTTTCTTTGTGTAATAATTTTAAACTCTGGTGGATTTGTGAGGACTATGGTTAACTGCTCCTCAGATCTCTGCAGGGTAAATCCAGACAGCTAGCTAGACTATCTGTCCAATCTGAGTTTTCTCTCGCACGACTAAAACAACTTTTGAACGAGCACGTTCCACCAAAACAAGCTCCTTCCAGAGGCTACTTTGCAGAGGCGACGTTGGGTGCTTAGCTCCGCCCATGACGACTGTGATTGGTTCAAAGAAACGGCAATAACCAGAGCACATTTTTCTCCCATCCCGGAATGCCACGTGGCCTCGAAAGAGAGACTAATAACCTGAGACCCGGCAAGCTTCAGTGTTAAACTGTACAATATCAACATCTCTGAGAGGAACTGTTAAAATTCAAATGAAGTTCCTCTTTCAGCCTTTAAACACAGGAGAGGAACACTAGCCTATTCAAACATGTTCAGTTCCCAGTTTTAATCAATCTGACCTTCATATACATATCTTCTTTTTGTGGCTTATTATGATCATCCCCAAAATAAACCGATTAAACTTGCACAAAAGAAGAAAGAAAATACACATGCTTGGATTACCATTGTCTGTCTGATTTATTGACGGCTGCTGAGCCTGGCAGTAAAAGAAGACATACGTGAGCTCCTGGACAGAGGAGGGCTGGTGAAGGCACAGTGAGGCTGGCTGGAGACAGGGTTGGTGTTGGAAAGCGATGTGACAGAGACGCTCACACAGTACTCCACCCCCGGCTGCAGGTACGCGATCATGTGCTCCTCCTTGTAAGGCACACTCAGTGTGAACTGCAACACACACACACACACACACACACACACACACACACACACACACACACACACACACACACACACACACACACACACACACACACACACACACACACACACACACATAAAAACACATTTACATTTTGGAGTGCTGTCTTCTGTTGATATTTGATTTCAACTGTCAAAGAAAATCAGAGTGTCTTTTGCGATACGTAGCAGCCTTTCACGATAGTTGATTTTTCAACGACTATAAAAAAATAAAAAATAAAACAATATATTGTGCAGCCCTAACTTCTACTATAATTTATTCTGGTCTGAAAGGGTTTAATGTTGCTTGCACTTACTCCCATTGTATCTGTTTGTTTGTTTGTTTTGTGTTTAGTTTTTTTGTTGAATTGTAAATATCATACTTGTACACTTTATGTACATATCTTGTTTAGCACTCAGCACTAGGAGAGTGTTAATTCAAAATCTGTCTGAATAATCAGTGGTGTAGTCTACGTGATATGCAGGTATACACAGTATACCCACTAAGAAAGCTCCAGGATTTCCATTACCCACTTAAAAATGCCCAGTGACAAGCAACAACATACTTTCCATTATATTTTTGATATATTTTCAAAAATCCTCCCCCAAAGGCAGATTCTGGCCAATATACAGTACAGTATACCCACTACAATACATTAGACTACACCACTGTGAATAATCCTATAATGGATGGGCCGCGTAAGCAAAAATAAACGATTAATTTATTCACACACCAGGGGGTGAATGTTTAGCTAAACCATGGTTGTTCTGCGTTATATCATATATATCCTTTGCTGTTTTAAATGTCACCATTTTGTACAACTAACAATAGGCTGAAACCTGAGCTTGTTGCGTCTAACAGTGAGTCAAAATAATAGTAATAGTTTGGGTAAATAACTCAACAGTAATGTATGAAGAAACACTGAGTGAAAACATTTCTCTAGAGGTGTAATGGCTTGGTGCTGCATTGATCCAAATTTGATGGTGTATCCAATTTGTCATTTTAAACTGTTGATGACATAAATGAAGGAATTACAGTGGGGCAAAAAAGTATTTAGTCAGCCACCAATTGTGCAAGTTCTCCCACTTAAAAAGATGAGAGGCCTGTATTTTCATCATAAGTACACTTCAACTATGAGAGACAAAATGAGAAAAAAAAATCCAGAAAATCACAATGTAGGACTTTTAATGAATTTATTTGTAAATTCCTCGGTAAAATAAGTATTTGGTCACCTACAAACAAGCAAGATTTCTGGCTCTCACAGACCTGTAACTTCTTCTTTAAGAGGCTTCTCTGTCCTCCACTCGTTACCTGTATTAATGGCACCTGTTTGAACTTGTTATCAGTATAAAAGACACCTGTCCACAACCTCAAACAGTCACACTCCAAACTCCACTATGGCCAAGACCAAAGAGCTGTCAAAGGACACCAGAAACTAAATTGTAGACCTGCACCAGGCTGGGAAGACTGAATATGCAATAGGTAAGCAGCTTGGTGTAAAGAAATCAACTGTGGGAACAATTATAAGAAAATGGAAGACATACAAGACCACTGATAATCTCCCTCGATCCGGGGCTCCACGCAAGATCTCACCCCGTGGGGTCAAAATGATCACAAGAACGGTGAGCAAAAATCCCAGAACCACACGGGGGCACCTAGTGAATGACCTGCAGAGAGCTGGGACCAAAGTAACAAAGGCTACCATCAGTAACACACTACGCCGCCAGGGACTCAAATCCTGCAGTGCCAGACGTGTCCCCCTGCTTAAGCCAGTATATGTCCAGGCCCGTCTGAGGTTTGCTAGAGAGCATTTGGATGATCCAGAAGAGGATTGGGAGAATGTCATATGGTCAGATGAAACCAAAATAGAACTTTTTGGTAAGAACTCAACTCGTCGTGTTTGGAGGAGAAAGAATGCTGAGTTGCATCCAAAGAACACCATACCTACTGTGAAGCATGGGGGTGGAAACATCATACTTTGGGACTGTTTTTCTGCAAAGGGACCAGGACGACTGATCCGTGTAAAGGAAAGAATGAATGGGGCCATGTATCGTGAGATTTTGAGTGAAAACCTCCTTCCATCAGCAAGGGCATTGAAGATAAAACGTGGCTGGGTCTTTCAGCATGACAATGATCCCAAACCCACCACTCGGGCAACGAAGGAGTGGCTTCGTAAGAAGCATTTCAAGGTCCTGGAGTGGCCAAGCCAGTCTCCAGATCTCAACCCCATAGAAAATCTTTGGAGGGAGTTGAAAGTCCGTGTTGCCCAGCAACAGCCCCAAAACATCACTGCTCTAGAGGAGATCTGCATGGAGAAATGGGCCAAAATACCAGCAACAGTGTGTGAAAACCTTACAGAAAACGTTTGACCTCTGTCATTGCCAACAAAGGGTATATAACAAAGTATTGAGATGAACTTTTGTTATTGACCAAATACTTATTTACCACCAGAATTTACCAATACATTCATTAAAAATCCTACAATGTGATTTTCTGGATTTTTTTTTTCTCATTTTGTCTCTCATAGTTGAAGTGTACCTATGATGAAAATTACAGGCCTCTCTCATCTTTTTAAGTGGGAGAACTTGCACAATTGGTGGCTGACTAAATACTTTTTTTTCCCCACTGTAGCATGTATCCACTAGAATTTTAAAACAGCAATTAGAACTTCATGTTGAGAAATAAAATGTACAAAAAATAGAAGAGAAATGTAGATAAACTCCATGACTTTAGCATTTCATAAATCTTCGTGACAGGCCTGGATTTTTTTGTCTGTCAGCAAGATTATGGAAATCTGCTGCCCCGAAAACTGTCATGAAACTTGGTAGAAAGATGTCACATGGGCGACGTGTGCTAAAACACAAATATCACCACAACCAATATGGGAAAAACATATAAATCATGTTTTTCTCGTGGGAGAAGTGTGCAGGACTCAGGGGCCAACAGCGCTTTGGCTTTGGAGGTCTGCCTCTCTGAGGCTACATCTACACTACTACGTTTTGGTTTTTAAGCAGCGTTTTGAGGCAAAAAACTAGCCAGGATGCCAGCCGAACTTAGCCCCGCCCACAATGCCAGCCAAACTTAGCCCCGCCCACAACATTTGAGGTCGGGAAGTTCGGTCTGGACTTCATCTGTCTGGACATCCGTTGTGGAGCAACTATGCTCCAACCAGAGCTGTTCGGACCAATCAAATTGTCAGGGCGGGCTTTATACGATGATGGACAGATGATCAACAGATGATCAACAGTAGGCCTAACGTAATCAACCACGTCACTAAAGAGCGCTTGGGTTGAATTCGTTTACAACAAAGATGGCTGCTGCTGGAGAATTGAGATGTGTAAATTCTGCCATTGCGTCTGTTATAGAAGATATCGACAGCGCTTTAATTTTAAAAGAGAAACAGAGAACCGCAATCACGTATGTATACACATTGCCACACCCGTCCGCACGACACGGAAACTACCTTTGTTCTGTCAAAGCCTGCCTTTGACTGCTTCTGCGACGTCTGTCTCTCCGTTGCTCTGATTGGTTGTAGGTCTATCCGTTTCTCTGATTGGTTGTAGGTCTATCCATTGCTCTGATTGGTTGTAGGTCTATCCAATTGAGTGCAGAGGCATTTTCTTTCCTGGTTGGGTTGAAACACGCCCCATAATCACAGCCCAATGGAGCAGTATCAGACTCATATTCTGACTACAATCTGAGTATGACCACGTCAGGCTACCAAAAAACATCTCACACACAAGGGTTTTAGCTCCAATAGCAGCTAACTAATCTCGGTTTATACGCCCAAACCGCATATCACATGACCATTCACGTATACTGGGCATGTGCGTGCCGGTGTGTTGTGAATAATGTTACAATCCACATTCCATTCTGTGAGAACTCTGAAGAAAGTCTTTCTCATTCGTATTATTTGTATCCTATATTGCAACACTGTTTTCTGTGTGAACAAACCTCAGGACAATCCTTCTGCCCATCCTGACTCTTTTGTATCTTACTACACGCTACTAAATGAATGTAGCAGTTGTTAGAGAATATGTATATCCTTGTGTGTCCCATTAAACCTTGAGAACATTGTGTACTGAACCCTGCTTCGTGTCGCTTTGTTCTCTGAGATCTCGCCACTGCTCTCAGAATCAACTCACAAGAGGTCAAGCCAGTTGATGGTAGGATTCGAACCACAAAGTACCTTTTAGTTGCAGAAGAGACTATGGACGAAAGCAGCAATGGCAAAAAGTAAGATATCTTTTTATTTGTTTGGACCAATGACGAGGTAGAACAGAAAGTAACAGGTGACTACAAGGCGACAAGGGCGGCAGAAAGTACGGACTGGGAGTCTGTCTGACAGTTGGACATCATGGATGTGTGAAGTTGAAAATACAGGAACTACTCGGAGAAAGAACAAAGGTGAAAAGTAAGAGCGGGGAGCTTGGAGCGACAACGAGGTGGAGCTGTAACTGAAGGTGTGTAAGCCTACCTAACCGATAAGACTGACTGACGTGCGTCGTTGTTTCTAAATGTCTCCGTTTGTGATGGTCCAGACTACAAAGCAACCCCGGAGCTTCCAAACCAAAACGGGGGCAGCAATGTTTCCAAATGTCTCCGCTTTAGGGGCTCGGAAACCCTGCAGTAGTGTGGACGCGAGGTGTAAACATAGCAAAAGATATTCGTTTTTAGTGTAATTGTAGCCTGAGTGCCCTTCTAGTTGACAGCATGTTTCAGCTGGTCGAGGTGGAGCTAATGAACCTACGGTATTCGTTAAAGTAACTAGTTGTTGAAGACTGGAGTGAAATGTTTAATATTTCTCCCTGGATTGTAGTGGAGTAGAAGTAAAGTAGCATAAAACGGGAATATTTAAAGGTGCTCTAAGCGATGTCACGAGTTTTTTAGGCTACAACATTTTTTGTCACATACAGCAAACATCTCCTCACTATCTGCTAGCTGCCAGTCTCCTGAACACACTGTAAAAAACATCTCCTCAATATCCGCTAGCTGCCTGTCCCCTGAACACACTGTAAAAAACATCTCCTCACTATCTGCTAGCTGCCTGTCCACTGAACACACTGTAAAAAACATCTCACTATCTGCTAGCTGTCTGTCCCCTGAACACACTGTAAAAAACATCTCCTCACTATCCGCTAGCTGCCTGTCCACTGAACACACTGTAAAAAGCATCTCCTCACTATCTGCTAGCTGCCTGTCCCCTGAACACACTGTAAAAAACATCTCCTCACTATCTGCTAGCTGTCTGTCCCCTGAACACACTGTAAAAAACATCTCACTATCTGCTAGCTGCCTGTCCCCTGAACACACTGTAAAAAACATCTCCTCACTATCTGCTAGCTGCCTGTCCCCTGAACACACTGTAAAAAAACATCTCCTCACTATCTGCTAGCTGCCTGTCCCCTGAACACACTGTAAAAAAACATCTCCTCACTATCCAAGACATTTTCATTTTTGAAAAAAAACTTTCTAAAATTGACAATAATTTGGGGCCCTGCTGTAGTGACCCTGAGGACCCCCTAGGGGTCCCGGGCCCGCTGTTGAAGGTCTCTGATTTATATAAAGAAACAAACAGAGTAGTAAATACATATTCCAGTTGTTATTGTGAAAACCTGCAGCCATATTTTGTTGTATTTTATTCTTCAGTTTATTGTTTTTTTTTCACGTTATTTCTGTCAGCCACTTTTGGGGGCAGATTTGTTCTGTACATTGGAAAAGTCATGTATTTATTTCTTTAGGGGACACTGTTTTCTTTCTTTTTTTCCAGCTGTCCCTGTTCGTCGTAACTATCTGGTTACGTAATTCCCAAGAAATTGTTGCAGTTCATGTAGAAGAGGTGACACTTCCTGTGCCAAAATACACATTTTGCCACACACCCAGGTGTTGAGACAGGAAACGCAAAGCAGCAAGACACAGGCTCACTGATGTGTAAAAAGTGGTAGTATGTCTGTTATTCTATCTCCCCTGATTTGAGATTCTTTCAGTAATACGCTCGCTTGTTAAAGAAAGTAAAAAGCTACCCATGTCTCCTGAATGCCACACTTCACTCTGCTTTATAGCCCAGATTTTGTTTTCACGTTTTTTTTTAAGCTTTAGGGGAACAGGAAGTTTATTCAGACAGTTTGTGTCTCAAAACCCACACACTGAAAAACATCAGCCATCTGAGGGAGCCTGACGCCTCTCTAAGACGTAGATACGAGTTTCCCTCAATATTCTGATCGGCCTTTTATGAGTCTGTTAGGGAGATAAAGAAGAGCTGCCTTGTGGCTTTGCTGTTGTGATTTCTCGGTATTTCACACTGCCTCTGAGTTTCATATCATGTGAGATATGGACCTTTCTGAGAAATCAAAACAGCAAAGCCACAAGGAAGCTCTTCTTTCTCTCTCTAACAGACTTGTGACAGAATTATAAAAAGGCTGATCACAATATTGAACATGAGGTGAGCTATGTTGGGATGATAAACGTCACAAATCACGGCACCTCTGCTGTGTTTCTATCCCATTTCTTAATCTCTGTAAATAACATCTCATACACACGACCTATATCTAAAATACATACAGTCTCTTCAGTAAATACACAGTGGCTGAGGAGGTATTGCAGAGAGGTTGTCCACCAATCAGAAGGTCAGTGGTTCGATCCCTGGCCCCTGCAGTCTACATATCAAAGTGTCTTTGGCATGATACTGAACTCCGGATTGTTTTCGATGGTGTGTAAACGTGGGAGATTTTTTTAAAGGGTGCAAGGATCAAGTTTAGGGGTGCAGAAGCACCTTTAAAAAAATTATTGCTTAAAAAAAAAAAATCTATCGTGAGCTAAGGAGTTCTGCTCTAGGAATATCACAGCATCATGAAACTAAACCCAAAATCTTGACGCATAGATCATTCAGAAAAAAATTCTGAGCAATTTTCAGAAAATAGTGCTGGTCAGCCATTAGTCAAAATCGCATACATCGCTAATTTTTAAAAGTTATTGATAATGCATATTGGAAATGTCTACTTATACACAGATACATACACATATCCCATTACATTTGTAATACCACCTCACCTTTGTAGTAATGGCCCCGTGGCTCAGCATTAAAGGAAGTTTTCTCAGAATTGTTGGTGTCTTTCTAGTTACATAATTCAATGATGATGGTCCAAAATGATGTTAAAATGCAGTTAGCACTGTAGAATAATGTTAAGAGTATGCCCGGCAGGGTCCCTCCTAGAATCGGCCCTGGTGTGCATGTTTATCTGATGAGCAGGTTGTATATATATATTTAATTTGTTATTTTTCTTTTTTTATATTCAAATACTATTCAAATATTTAATTCTCAAAGTTATAATACGTTCTACACTACTCAGGCTTATGCATTGTCAATGCCACTATCAGCATGTGGTTGTTGTTACACATTCTGTCCACTAGAGGGACTTCCAACATCAGCCTGGCATTGAAGGGGATCTACGTCATGGCGCATTGCATTTCTGGCACGCCGCTCTCTGTTTACATTATTCTTTCACCACGCACACAGCGACAAACACAAATCAACAGAGAACTCGGTTAGCGGAACTGCTCGGTTAGCACAATGACATCATGTTAGAAAGCACAGGCAAAACGATTTGTCATAAACTAAGTAACAAAAGTGTTAGCCACAATGCTAATGGCATTGATAACTAAGCCAAACAGTGCTGTCACTACTATTTTAGTGATTTAAAAGCAACCTGTTTCTTGCAGATTGTCACGTAACTGAGAATACAGCTGTTAGAAGGTAATATATGAAGTGGAAGCTAACTCTGACAGCTGTAGGGCAGCTACCATTACCTTTAGCTGTCTCCATGAAGCTCCCAGCTAAGCTAACGTTACTATAACTCGCGAGAACGAGCTAACTAATGATAACATAAGCATTTTGGCTTGGTGGATGTCGATTTTAAAGTCATGTTAAAACTATTTCCCGTCCTGCTTCCGATTTCCAGCCACAGCCTGTCACTCCCCCCTGTACTAATGTTACGTAACGTTAGCTCACAATCACTTGTGTTTCTCACTCCTGTAACATATTGTTCATCAGACGTGACATGAGAAGAGGGTGATTAGCTAACGTTAGCCAACCTATATATATATATATATATATATATATATATATATATATATATATATATATATATATATATATATATACATAAAATCACATTTGAATAGTAATTTCAGCATTCAAATAGTATTGATTTTTTTACTATTTGAATTATATTCGACTTCCAATAGCCCTACTGGCAGGTCGGCACATTCAGAATGGTGCCTCCCCCCCCTCCTACCATCAACTGTCGCCGCCTGTTGCTGATTGGCTGGAATAGTGTTTTGTGGCTCCTGCACTCCTTTCTGTTTGTTTTCCATTTACACAGCCAGGGCTTTGTATTTTTTTAACGCACACAGAAAACAGAAAGCTAGGTGACCATGAGGAGATATTCACTGATTTTGACTAAAAGTGTATTGGGTTAACATTGCCTACTATAGCTTTAACAGCAGGAGGCCCACATGAAAGTAAAGTTGGTCTGATGTGTTTTTGGAAAAAAAATTAGAAAGTTATTGACAAAAATGTCCATTTTGCATGAACTTAAACATTTCCCAACTTTAGCTCCTTATTTTCTTGGTGGAATGTAACTAAGTACATTTTCTCAAGTACTGTACTTAAGTACAAATTTGGGGTACTTGTGCTTTACCAGTAGCCATGACAGTGAGCCTGCATGAACAATAGCAGGACCCTGAAACGCTTTTCCTGATGTATCTCCTACACCATTGGTTATTTTACACAAGTATTTGTATAAAATAACCAATTTGTACATTGTTTATTAACATCATTCTTTTTGATTGATGCAGCTTTGAGCCTGACACATACCTGCACACCATCCCTGGTCCTTTGCACATGGAGGACGAGTCCTCTGTAGAAGTCTTTCAGCCTCCCCCATGTTGTTGGGACTCTGATGTGCAGGAGCAGACAGTTCCCACAGCCGGACACAAACACCTCCGGAGGTCCCAGCACAGCTACAGACACAAAGCAACTACCTTTCAGTCTACTGGGAGGAGATCCTAATAATCATCGTTTTAAAAAACTGAAGTAAAGATGTCCGCCATTCAGATGTTGGATAGAACTTGCACATTCACTCCTTTTACAACATGTTGAAAAAAGAAAACTCATGTGTACTAAGTACACTGCATATCCCATGTTTCTATGGACCAATTATACTGTATGTTTGCCATTGAAGTTTGCTACCATCTACCTTGCTCTCAGAACCACTGTGGCTTTTGGGTTTGGTTGAAGAAATGTGTGTAACTTTGAAATATAATAAGTGACTGTGAATTGAAGTTGTTTTTTTTATATCTTTATTTTTTTGCTCTGCTGAAGGACAGTTCGTTAGTTGCTTGTGAAAAGAAGAAAACATATCAATATGAAGTTTGAATGATTGAGGATACTTATTGACAGAGTATATACATGTGTGTCTCATTGACAGAGTATATACTGCAAGTTTGTGTCTCAATCAGTATGTTACATGCACATAATATTCTGTTTTTTGCCCTAATTCCGAAAAAGACGGTATTCCAACATTTACATGGCTAATGAAAGTGAGTGTTCCACTAATATTCCCGTTTACATATAGCCGTGCAAAACAGGATTTTTTCTGTTTACCAGCGGTGGTGGACTTGTTGGACCGTGCGAACACAGCCTCCCTCTTTCATTCCTTCAACCGCCTTCTTGAAAAGGTTGTTGTAGCGATGTGTGAGAATATCCAAAAACCTGTTGATATCCAAGTCTTTGATAATGTTTAAAAGTAGCTGTGTTTCTCCTTCTTATCAGGTCTCCAGCCCTGCAAACTGTTGGCTGGTTGGGTTGTGTACAGTAACCATAGCAACACACAGAGCTGACCATAAGCCTGTGGTGAAAACCCAAATTGAGACGCAGATTCCAAATGCGCTGTATACATGCCCAAAGAATGCCTCTATAACCAGAATAATACCGGAATAGCCCACATGTCTTAATCTGAAAATGCTATATTGGGAAAAAGGCCTTAGTCTGAATATCCAACCAGAATATTCTGTTTACATGACCTGTAAAGGTATTTTATTGTGTAACCTCTCAGTTGAAGGTTAAAGGTCCCATGGCATGACATTTTCACTTTATGAGGTTTTTTAACCTTAATATGAGTTCCCCCAGCCTGCCTATGGTCCCCCAGTGGCTAGAAATGGTGATAGGTGTAAACCGAGCCCTGGGTATCCTGCTCTGCCTTTGAGAAAATGAAAGCTCAGATGGGCCGATCTTGCTCCTTATGAGCTCCTCAATAGCTACAGACACAGAAATGGCACATCCTAAGTAAAGCTCATTGTGGGACTGGCTCTAGTGGCTGTAATTCTGCACCAAGGCTGAATTTCAGGAAAGAGACTTCAGATACAGTATTAGGGGACCACTAAGGTCTATATAAAAGAGACTTCAGATACAGTATTAGGGGACCACTAAGGTCTATATAAAAGAGACTTCAGATACAGTATTAGGGGACCACTAAGGTCTATATAAAAGAGACTTCAGATACAGTATTAGGGGACCACTAAGGTCTATATAAAAGAGACTTCAGATACAGTATTAGGGGACCACTAAGGTCTATATAAAAGAGACTTCAGATACAGTATTAGGGGACCACTAAGGCCTATATAAAAGAGACTTCAGATACAGTATTAGGGGACGACTAAGGTCTATATAAAAGAGACTTCAGATACAGTATTAGAGGACCACTAAGGCCTATATAAAAGAGACTTCAGATACAGTATTAGGGGACCACTAAGGTCTATATAAAAGAGACTTCAGATACAGTATTAGGTGACCACTAAGGTCTATATAAAAGAGACTTCAGATACAGTATTAGGGGACCTCTAAGGTCTATATAAAAGAGACTTCAGATACAGTATTAGGGGACCACTAAGGCCTATATAAAAGATACTTCAGATACAGTATTAGGGGACCACTAAGGCCTATATAAAAGAGACTTCAGATACAGTATTAGGGGACCACTAAGGTCTATATAAAAGAGACTTCAGATACAGTATTAGGGGACCACTAAGGCCTATATAAAAGAGACTTCAGATACAGTATTAGGGGACCACTAAGGCCTATATGAAAGAGACTTCAGATACAGTATTAGGGGACCACTAAGGTCTATATAAAAGAGACTTCAGATACAGTATTAGGGGACCACTAAGGCCTATATAAAAGAGACTTCAGATACAGTATTAGGGGACCACTAAGGCCTATATGAAAGAGACTTCAGATACAGTATTAGGGGACCACTAAGGTCTATATAAAAGAGACTTCAGATACAGTATTAGGGGACCACTAAGGCCTATATAAAAGAGACTTCAGATACAGTATTAGGGGACCACTAAGGCCTATATAAAAGAGACTTCAGATACAGTATTAGGGGACCACTAAGGCCTATATAAAAGAGACTTCAGATACAGTATTAGGGGACCACTAAGGCCTATATAAAAGAGACTTCAGATACAGTATTAGGGGACCACTAAGGCCTATATAAAAGAGACTTCAGATACAGTATTAGGGGACCACTAAGGCCTATATAAAAGAGACTTCAGATACAGTATTAGGGGACCACTAAGGCCTGTATAAAAGAGACTTCAGATACAGTATTAGGGGACCACTAAGGCCTATATAAAAGAGTCTTCAGATACAGTATTAGGGGACCACTAAGGCCTATATAAAAGAGACTTCAGATACAGTATTAGGGGACCACTAAGGTCTATAAAAAAACCTCCAAAGAGCACCATGTCATGGGACCTTTAAGAGGAAGTTACAGTAAACATAGAGCTTTTATTGTGACGGGGGAAAACGGAAGTAGATAAAGTGTTGACGGTTGAGTGTGTTGTGGTTGAATAAAGTGAGACGTGCAGTGCCGTCTTGGTTCCAGCATTGGAAGCTCCTGCCTCGGTTACACCTGTACCAAATTACTACGGTCTGACAGAGTATATACTGTAAGTGTGTGTCTCACTGACAGAGTATATAAGTGTGTGTCTCACTGTCTGACAGAGTATATAAGTGTGTCTCACTGACAGTGTGTGTCTCACTGACCGAGTACATAAGTGTGTGTCTCACTGACCGAGTACATAAGTGTGTGTCTCACTGACCGAGTACATAAGTGTGTGTCTCACTGACAGAGTACATAACTGTGTGTCTCACTGACCGAGTACATGAGTGTGTGTCTCACTGACCGAGTACATGAGTGTGTGTCTCACTGACAGAGTAGAGCGTGTCTCACTGTCTGACAGAGTACATAAGTGCGTGTCTCACTGTCTGACAGAGTACATAAGTGTGTGTCTCACTGACAGAGTGTATAAGTGCGTGTCTCACTGACAGAGTGTATAAGTGCGTGTCTCACTGACAGAGTACATAAGTGTGTATCTCACTGTCTGACAGAGTACATAAGTGTGTATCTCACTGTCTGACAGAGTACATAAGTGTGTATCTCACTGTCTGACAGAGTGTATAAGTGTGTGTCTCACTGTCTGACAGAGTGTATAAGTATGTGTCTCACTGTCTGACAGAGTACATAAGTGTGTGTCTCACTGTCTGACAGAGTACATAAGTGTGTGTCTCACTGTCTGACAGAGGCTGGAACTGGCCAGACACGGTCCACGGGGACGTCTGGGTGGCTGTGAAGGCCTGGACGCGGGCTCGGTAGTGAATGAACGGGTCCTTGAATGCTCGGGTTAGGTTACACGGCTGTCCGGCCGTCAGCTGAGAACAAGCAGCCACTGGTCTCCATACGTTCCTTCTCCTGGGGGAAAGGAAATACAGAGGGACTGAGAATAAAAGATAATCCAAGACAACTGGGAAGAATAATGTGTCAGCGTAAACAATGTCTTTTATCATGGCAGGTGAAGGCCAATGTGGAGAGGGAGGCAAACGTTCTTGTCAACATGTTGATGGACATAATGCCACAGAGAAAATCCACAGCTGATTAGAAAGGCTGGGCTGTGTGCATCATCCTGATACCAGGAACTCACTTGTTATGACACTGGTCACAGTTACGCAAAAAGGAAAGTGCTTACTCACAGGCTTTAAGAGAAACAAAAATGAAACATATGAGGTATATATATATATATATATATATATATATATATATCTCAACAGGTGTTGGATCGACTACCATGCAGTGGTGGAATGTAACTAAGTACATTTACTCAAGTACTGTACTTACAGTAAGTCCAAATGTTGAGGTACTTGTACTTTGAGTCTTTTCTTTTCATGTCACTTTCTACTTCTACTCCGCTACATTTCAGACAGAAATATTGTACTTTTTACTCCACTACATTCATCTGACAGCTTTAGTTACTAGTTACTTTACAGGTTAAGGTTCCTGCACACAAAATACATGCAGTTTATCAAATCTGATGTTTTATTATAAATGGAACTAGCCAACAATATAACGGCATACAAATCCAGCTGAGATGATTAGACTGTTTGGATCCTTTACACTTTCTAAAGATTTTTCTGCATTGAGTACTTTTACTTATAATACTTTAAGTAAATTTTCCTGGTGATATTTACATACTTTTACTTAAGTTACATTTCCAATGCAGGGCTTTTACTTGTAACAGAGTACTTTTACTTTAGTAAAGGATCTGGATACTTACCATATACTGCCAAGAAATTTGGGACATTCATGTTCCCCTGAGGATAAAGTGTGATAACTTTGGTGATCCCTTGACAATAATTTCAAGTAGAAAGTACCGCTCAATACAAGTCTCTGTCTCAATTCTTTAGAAAAAAATAATTTAAGGAATCCCTAAATGTGTTTTGTTTATGTAAAACAAGAAAAGAAAAAGTCAGCTTATATATCGTGCAGAATGTTGTTCTCAGTTAAATATGGATATGTATATCAGCCTCACAAATCCAGAATGGATCTGGCTCTATCCCTTATTCCAACCTGATCTGTAGAGAGTGAAAGGATACTGCTGCTGCCATTTGAAGTCTAAACGACATGAACCATGCAGACAAAAATCGAAGAAAAAAAAGTTCTGTGCCCTCTTTAGGAGCTGCAGATTGTTTGTGAATTTGGCTTTTGGTCAACTCAGTGCTAGTCTGGATCAACGGAAGTACATTTCTAGGATAAAGCCTGACATTCAGCGCTCAGGTTTGGCCCCTTCTGCTCTCTATGAGCTGCTGTTCTCAATCTCCCTTTGCTTCGGGAAACAAGAACCAACTAACAACTAGCGAGCTACACGCTAAAAATGAGAAGTTTTTAAGAAAATTTGGACGGTGCGACAAAGCAGGCCTGCTTGGTTCTTTCGAGGAATGATTGTAAAGATTTACAAGGAATATGTTTAGGGCATTTCCTCTCTAACTGGGACGTTTTGGGACTGATTGGTGGGATTGCTGTGGACGAAGTTCACACGGAGATACACTGGTAGGAGCCAATGAGGTTGAACCATGTATCAGCTAATTTAAATATTTCACGTTACTGTGTTGTGTCAACAGTTCGGTCACTTCATTTAATATTGGATGTGGAGTTTTCTTTTGCTGGGGGGCAAATGTTCCACCAAAACAAGTTCCTTCCTGAGACTATTCAGCAGAGCCACCGTCGCTGCGTCTGGAGCTTAGTGCCAGATAATGATTCATAAATAATGGTCCTTAGTCTGCCTCGCTGTGCTTATCTAATGCTGAGTTGAAATAATCCATTCTCCAATTCAAATCTTTGTTGAGTGATCTGATATCGATTAATAAAATCCAGAAATCAATCTTTAAATATCTGCCTTATAACCATGGAAAAGTACTTGAAACTAACTTTTTGGGCATCAATTCTTAATGTAAATGTATTATAAAATATATTTGAGGGTTGCGTCTTGATTGTACAATTTGCAGCAGCAGTTCTCTCAGGAGCTCTTTTATATCCAAGCTAGTCTATATCCACGACGTTCTACTTCCAGGATCGCTCCGTTGCCGCCGGAAATCCCGCCTCTTTTCGGCCCAGTGTCCGTCACCTTCCTCTTTCTTAGCGCCTCGTCTTCCCGCTCTATTGTAGCTTTCTGCGGACTGAATACCTGAAGCTGAAGGTTTGAACGGTGAAGTGGGTGTCAGAGGGGGTGTCGAGGCCAGGCAGGAAGCGGAGTGTGTGCTCCATGTTGAAGGAGGAGATGGAGACGTTGGAAGGTGCAGGGAGGGAAACACACACCCCTGCACAGGAGGACACAGTAACAATATTAACTATGAAATTCCAGAGTGACAGTGACAGTATCAGAATTCAATAATACTGGTTGGTCTTTATTATTTTATAACTCTGCAACACTGAACATCGCTACATCTGCAGTCTGCACAAATCACAGAAACATTTCCTGCACATACTGTATGCATTTAAGTGAGGCCATTCTGAGCTACGAGCAAAGTTTGACAGAATAACGTAGCCTTTACTCCTCCTGCCAACATCCATATACACTTGTACACACACGTTGCGCACATCTCAGTTCAAAGGTGTAAACACGGAGAGACGGAGAGGATTACACACACACACACACACACAATGTCCCTTCACAAAGCTAATAAAGCTGACCTGAACAGTGACAACATGCATTCATCTCATATATTCACCATACTTCCTCCCCACATCCAATCCAGGGAGCATTACCAAGGTGTAAATGCAGAAGGAGAAGCATCCACAGCCCCATCTTCCCTCCATGGAATGTGTGATGGCTCGCAGTTAAACGTCTCACGCAAGATAAGGCTGGTTTTTGGGTTAGAGTACACACAACATATAGAGAGGGGTGGGAGGGAGCTGGGGTGTGTGTGGGGGTTGGGAAATGAACACCAGTTGTTGTCATATGCAGCGCTGAGTTTCTGTTTCCCCAGAAGTCCCTCCCTGTGCATATTGTTCTTCCATCCTGGGTGAGCTTTCACAGTCGCTGGAGAAAAACTCGAGCACACTCGACTTTAACTTCACCTTGTTTCTGATCTGGGACTTTTATTTCTCGTTCTTGTGTTGAGTATATTCGTCTGTGCTTTAGTATCCTTCTGTACAAAGTGAGTGTGAAGAATTTGTACTTTTTTACTGCAATTAAATGTATAACAAACCATGGCTTGCTTTCTAAAATGTAACTTTTATTAGTTGTGAATTGTACATGTTTATGGCTGAGTAATGAGCATGACATTACAATTTTAATGAGTATAAAAATAAAAAAAATGTCACATATGGAATTTGTACGATTATATTGTTGAAATAAAGTTGGCTGCATACAGTAACTAGACACAATACATGATCCTACTATCCTGATACAATGTGTAGCTTCAAATAAGTGCAATGTTATAATTGTAGATTGAACATGACGATAATATGGCAAAATAAAAACAGAATGGCATGTATGTAACCATGTATTTTACCATGTCCGGTAGACAACTGTATGACATTCATTCATATTCCTCAGTCACAATTCAAACATGATCAGAAATGCATGATGTATAAGAACCTAAACATTCAGTCAGGATTAAAAAAAAATGTAAATACGATGTTAAATATGATGACGATCATCTCTGAATCATGAATATTTGGAGTTTTATAGATCTAAAGGTGCTGCGAGTCAATCAGCATACATGACCTCAAAGTGCTTCCGTTTGCAGCAGTAATCTACAAATCACAAAATATAAAATGTCTTAATTGATGAACCTGACTTATTTTAAATCCATTTCAAATTCCACAAATTGTTGGTGCTTCATTTGATTTCATTCTGATTAGACAGCTAATAGTGACAGCTCTAGTCTCATTATATAGAGCTGAAGAGAGTAAATTCTGATTATGGACATAGATAAAAAAAAAAATCAAATAAAAAAAAAGCTTGGAACTACTATTCTGCCTTCGCTATATTCACAAAGTTTCAGTGCATATTTCAAGTTTGAATATCGCCTTAAGACGCTCTCAGACTGTAAATCATGAGTCAGGGATATTCAGTACAGTACACTGGATGAAATGTGAAGTGTACCTGCTTTCTCTCTCCTGGACTATTCTACTCCAGTTGCTTGCCCCTAACAAACCTCCAGGAGACGGGGAACTGAACACGAGGAAGAAATACCCTCAGTTGAAAAATATTCCTTGCTCTTTGCTTAAATAGCATCAACACCGAAACCTGCCATTAAATGCTAAAGTTGTAACGTCCGGTAGCACATTGCTACCGGCTGGTTCGGGTGGATTTCCCATGAAATTCACGGATAAGTTCCTTTCCATTAATGCCCTAAGATTCCAGGGGTGAACTCCCAGCATGTACTGGAAGGAAACTATCACGTGTTCCTCTATCAAGTAGTCCTCTAGCTGCTGATGTACATTTTCAGCATCAGCCCTAACTGGCTGCTTCTCCGTTTCTGTCTAGCAACCTACACTGTACAGAAGTTAATGAATAGGAACTTTTCCTCTAACTCCAAACAAAAGCATTTCTTCAGGTAGTGAGAGGGAGCCTGACTGGCCTTTCCCCTGCAGAGGAAGCACTGATTTATCAAGCTGTACTATTTACAGTAAACTATAAGGTCAATGCAATGGGCCTCATTCAAGAACATTACTGTATATTATTGTATAGTATTGTACTTTGATCCTAAAAGCCTCTCTCTTTTGGTTTCCTGTGAGGTTTCAGGTGTTCTCCAAACGCTCACAAGACTCAAGTACTGAACAAGACTCACAAGGTCTGTGACGGACATCAGAATGATTAACTCCAGTAAACTGCCGTACTACACCTGTTCTGCTCCGTTTGTGGGCAGGTTTCACAAAGAAGTCGCATTAGGAGACTACAAAAAGCGGCCCGGGCTGCTAAAACGCACTCAGCTCCCACAGAACCAAAATAAAAGAGTTGTACACACCGTGCCAGGAGTTAAAGGACGAGAACACAGTGTCCTGATTGAAAAGTACAGAGACCAGGCAACAAACTGTTGGTCTGCGTTGAAGCTAAAGAAGTACAAAATAAATGGGATGTTTTTGAAAGATTAATAAGTACAGTGACTTGAAGAACAGATTAACTTCAGTTGCCCCAAATGATTGGCTCTATTTATGAGCTGTTGTCATTTCTATGTAATAGGCAATTAGGGGCTGGAGTGTTGTCGATTCTCAGACATGTTGTCATGTTTCTTGTTTGTTAAACCTACATTGTGTAATGTTGTTCTTTCACAAATATGTGCTCATTCATGTGTAATCACTTCTACCAAGTAATCAAAGTATTCTCTTAAGCGTAGAATCTGACCTTCAGAATACATACGAGCGACTCGCTCGAATGGCGGCCGCCATGTTGTGCTTCCATCTTTAAAATACATTAGCCAAAGAGGGGCATACCTCCGCATTTCGCCCTTTTACACTCAGTGGCACCAGAGTGGCACCGTGATGAATGCCAGCTGGGAGATTACTCGCGGCTGTCGGCAGATTTGAAAGCCTGTTGAAGATGGAGGATCACAGCTATTCTCTAGGACACGTAACGGAGTCGCCAGGGAAGTGAAAAAGAGAATTAAAACGACAACAGGCAAAGCAACGAGACCAAAGTTAATACTGGAGTGGCTAGAACAGCTGCGCGTAAACCATGGAGACACTAAGAGCTAATATCGGGTTCGGCCACCGTAGGAGTTAAAACTCGCTCGGAATGGGAGGGCCTAGAAAGTAATATTCAGTTGGTTGTCATATACAATTTCACCGCTAGATGGGAGAAATTCTTACACAATGTAGCTTTAAAGTGAAAATAAATCAGCTGAAATGAAGGCAACAGTATCGGCAACGGTGGAGTGGCGATTCCATGCGAGTCGAGAAGCGGAGTTTAAAAGAGCACTACAGGCAGACTGACCAAGATTTGTACATGAGAACATGTCTCAGGAAGTTTGTGCCAAAGAAAAAATGTTAAATACGAGAAAATTGATTCATGTGAGAGGTTTTCTTAATCACTCAAAAGTGCAACTGTAACTGTAAATTAAAAGAAGAACAAATGTTTGCACGAGCGGCTCCCACATGGACCCATGGTTGTAAAAATCAGTTTTAAAACTACGTGTGAGAAGAGTTATGTCCATCTTGGGTACTGAGCATTACTCATCACAATATATCAGAGCTCAGTGTCTGGACTCAGCGGAAGTGTATTTAGACCGGTGCTGCAACATGAGGTCACAGTCAGAGTCTCTAACACTGGTTATAACACATTATTAACAGGGCCGTAACGATGCATCGCCAACCGGTTGTGGGACTTGTTTAAAAAAAATCTAACTGTTGTTTTTTGATTTAATTTTGAAAGTTATTTGAGATAAAATACAAGTTGAGTGTCCCTTTTGATAAGAGGACACATCTGTTGTTTTGCACAGTTTCTAGAAATAAAGGAATATTTTTTTGGTCATGTGTCAGCGGCTCAATCTGAAAAATCCTGAGAAAATGGTATCGTCAACTTAAAATGCTGAATCGAATCGGGAGTTGAGTGTATCGTTGAAAACACTATGGAATTGTAAAAAGACGTGAAACGGCGTAACATCCAGCTGGAAAACCGCAGGACTTCTATAATAAGTTCTGTCAGACGTCTATGGACGCCTCATATATCCAGAGAGCTCGTCCACCTCATCGTCCTCCTCGTCTTCGTCAGAGTAGGAAACAGTTGCTATGGAAACGTCCTTGGCGCCCGTATTTTGTGAGGGCGGAGTTGGAATGGTGCGGTACACCTCTGAAGCAGAGGAAGACTCTGTCTCCACCTCTGCCACGTCCAAATGGGACTCCTCCTCCTTTTCCTCCCCATCCGTGCCGAAGGTCAACGTGAAGAGGTTGACATCCTGGCTGCCCCCGTCTCCCGCCACCTTCTCCTCCGCCTTCACCGGCTGGATTTTTCCTACAGTCAAAAGGTCTGCGTCCGCAGGACGGGGGTCTGAACTCGGCTCTGATATCGGCAGAGAATCCTTCAGTCCAGCACAGGAATGTGTCTCTGCAGAGACGGAGGGTTCAGGCTGGGGATGGAACAAGTCTGATGGCGTTTGGTTTGAGGAGAAGCTTGGCAGCAACGGCTCCGGCTCCGGGCATAAAAGAGCTGACAACAATGATGGAGATGAGGAGGAGGAAGAGAGGAGGTTAGTGCCCCTCCGCAGTTTATACCCTCCTCCTCTGCTCCCACCAGTGCTCTCTGTTTCACTCTTAGCATCGCTGTCGTCTGATGTTTGGCTAGTCCTCTTTTCGCCTGAAGAGGGCGCCGTTGGATTAATATCCAGGAGAGAAGACAGGGACGTCTTGCAGGATGGGACCACTACAACCCCTTCTATGTGATGGATTTCCTGAGAGACAGAGAGAGAGAGACAGAGAGAGAGAGAGAGACAGAGAGAGAGAGAGAGAGAGAGAGAAAATGAAATATGTAAAAACCAATAAGGTGGATTAACAGCAGTCCAACCATCTTGTTTTTAGATATCAGATATTCAACAGCCCTTCTGCCTGCTGCTCCCACACAACTGAAATTGATTTTTAGTCAGCATGAAAGGAATCCGTGACATTTGATTACTCATTTCAATCCCTTTATCAAATGAATGGTACTTTGCTCTGGTAGGCTGGGACACAGAGTCCGTTATATATCCGTATAAAAGTACTTGGAAGCAATACTTGAGTAAAAGTACAAGTATCTTACCAGAAAATGACTTTGGTAGAAGTCTCCTTTTAGAATATTACTTGAGTAAAAGTCTTAAAGTATCTGATATTTACTGAACTTAAGTATCAAAATGTACTTAACTATATTAGAAGTAAAAAAATAACTTTCATTATGAACTTTATTGTGGCTTCCTTATATTAAAGCATAATATTCAGGGTTTCCACACCTTCTTAAACATCAAGTCTGACATCAACAAAGAGAAGAACACAAACAGAATTTTATTTCATTTTTTTGTGAGAAAGAGACTTTCTCTCCAACGTACGAAAACATTTCTTGCAAATAACGAAGATGCTGAGGGGAACTGTAGTGGAGTAAAAGTAAAAGTTTTATAAATAAAGTACAGACATGTGAACATTCTACTTAAGTACAGTGACAACGTATTTGTACTTTGTTACATTACAACACTGCACAGAGTTGTCATTAGTGTGAGAGTTAATTAAGGCTAACTGTTAGTAGGGCTGCAACGAACCACTGTTTTTAATCTGCTGATTAATTTCTGGATTAATACATTAGTTGTTCTATTAGATGTCAGACAATAATGAACAACCCTGACTCCAGGTTTGCAGAGCCCAAAGTCATGTCTTCAGAGGCTTGTTTGGTTTGAGCAACAGTCCAAAACCTAAAGACATTCTGTTCACTATTAATTAGGACAAGGATATTAAAATACATTCAGTGGCCACTTTAAGTATTATGGGTGGGGGTGGATCGATACAGCATAGTATCGCAATATTATCCATGGCAATACTGTATCGCTACAGATGCCAAGTATCGATCTTTTATTATATAAATTGCACATGAGAATTTAAACACAGCTGTCATCCATTACAACACTATCACTGACTCACATGACCTCAATGCTCAAACATGGAAGTGAAATATCGCCCTTCCTCAGGATGACACAACGTCAACACAAAGTTGAGATTATAGGCCTCATTAAAGACTAGACTTCATGACAGAACAGCTGTATTGGATTACATTATATTGTACAGGTGCACTTAATAAAGTGGCCACTGAGTGCAGGTGTGAATTCATTTTCTGTCAACTAATCAATGAATCCACTTTCAGCTTAACATAAATGTTTCATTGAAGAAACAGTGATCAAAATTTAAAAAAAAATGCCCACTGAGAGGTTCTTGGCAGTTTAAAGTGAGATAAATAACTTTTGGGTAGAAACCTCCTGCGTCCTGTACGTACAATTTAACGATGCTGAGCAAATGAGGACGAGGAACAACTGGATATACTCTCATCTCCTTCATCTAAAACGCATGTTTGATGCTTTCATTAGGGGTGGGAATCCCCAGAGGCCTCTCGATACGATATAATCACGATACGATATCATCACGATACGATATCACGATAAGATATCATCACGATACCTATGTCATGATACAATATTATTGCGATTTGAAACATATTTCAATATTCTGCGATATATTGCAATTTATTACCTTTTTTCCAACTTAAATTTTTTCCAAATTTCAAATCATGTCCCCAAAAGGAAACTTTGTCAACATCTGTTTTATCTAAAAAGATACATTTCTCTCTTTGTTCAGCTCACTTCAATGTTATTGCTGCAAAACGGGATTGTCAAGCAGACAAACTGACAAACACATACTGTATATAATAATAGATCCATACTTGGAGTCTGTGTATTGATATAGTATTGCCACGGAAAATATTGCGATGCTACGCTGTATCGATCTAGCTTTCATATGTCAGCACTTTGACTAACGTTAGCTTGGAGAGCTAATTCACCTGTTGGGTAGGGCTGCTCGATTATGGGAAAAATATAATCACGATTATTTCGGTCAATATTGAAATCATGATAATTTAACACGATTACTTGTTGACTTCTGGAAAGATGTTGCAATTATTGAACTTAAAAAACAGTGTAAAAAGTTAAATAAATCAACAGTAAAAAAAACAAAAACAAAAAAAACATACAACTGTGAAATTTGCCTTAATACTTTTCCTATTGAAACTTTATTTTTTCATTCAGAACACAAGAGAAAATAAGAGTTTACTTGCAAAACGACATGAGTTAAATAATCGTTTTTCTCAATTATTCTGTTTTTGTGATCAGTGGGAGTTGAAATCATAATCACGATTAAATCTCGATTAATTGCACAGCCTTACTGTTGGGCCACAGACTAAATGACAACAGAAAATAAATACGTTAGCAGATTTCACATATCTCCGTAATTCGACGGCCTTTTGTCTACCCGGAAGTGATTTTTGTGTTAGCACGACGTCACGGTGATGGGGTCTGATTAACTGACTAATCAAGTTATCTGTTATAATTTTAGACACATTCAGAAGGACGTTTCCATTGAATGCTCTTATATCTTTACACACTCCATCAGTTGCTAAACCGAACCAAACTCTTAATGCATCGCAACAGAAACAGCTGCTGACCCTCGTAGGGATTCTTGCTCAAAGACACTTCGACAGAATGGATGCTTAGCTGTCCTTTAAGCCCGACCTCAACTTATCAGACTGTTCACATGTGTGTGTGTTCTGACATTTAACAAAAATTAAGCTGTATTCCTTCTGTGCTATCAGGCGACATGTTTCCCAGCAGTGGAAATGTTGCTGAATCATATTAAAGGAAGTGGGGTTACACAAAGTGCTGGGGAAAATAGTTGGTGAGCAACCAATAGCCTCCAAATTTCACATTTAATTTATTGGCCAAATACCAGTCCGGGGTGAGGGGAAAGCCCCTCTACATCTCGCTGTCACTCTGGTTGACTTAAGGTAATTAATAATGGAACATGAAACTACATATTATTTTACCAAAAAGCGTCCTCAAATCCCCCTCGCGAGACAAACACCACGAAAAATTAAAGGTTAACTGTAAGCGACGCCCACACCCATACCAGTTCTTACATCCCAGCATGCTGTAATAAAATAAAGCCAAAGACTGATATGAATTGAAGGTTTCAAAAGCTATTGGTGACTGCCAACTGAATAATGATCTCACTTTAGAAATTGCCAACCCTCCTATGTTTTTTCCAGGTTCGTAACTAGCCTCGTAACAAAGTGCTAGGTGACGCCAATTTAACAACTAGACTATTTATATATCCAAACTGTATTTTTCATTCATTGAACCTTTATTTAAACTCGAGCAATCATTGAGGGGCAGCAAAGAGTAATTACAAAGACAACAACACAGAAAAGAATACGCCATCATAAGAAAGATGAAAAGACAATAGAACTTTGAAAATTTGAAAAATAAATTAGGATAATACGGATACAAAAGAAAGTACAATTATGTAAAGCAAGTACAAGTAGAAGTTTGCAAGTTTAAAACCAGATTTCTAAATTGTCCAAAAGGCACAAGTGAGTTTATTTTAAGAAAGTGCTGTAACTTGTTCCACGAGTCAGGTGCACTAAAACTAAAAGCAGTTTTTCCAAGTTCAGAGCGAGCTTGTGGAACATGAATGATAATGTCTCTGAATAAAGCAGGATTCATGCTTCTTTGTTAAATCTAGGCTGTGGCTACGTATATAGGTACGTGGAGACACCGACCCTACGCCGTAGCCTGACGTGCAGCTCTCGAAAAATGAAACTACACGTGGCGACGACGCACATCGCTCAGCCGTGGCTTGGTAGCGTTGCATTCCCCCCCCCCCCCGACTCATTTCCTGGTTCTTCTCCATAAACAACATAAAATCAAGGAGAGGGTGCTACAGATTTCCGAGAAAGCTCAGGGGAGACACTTTGTTTCTCTCACTATGACTCTAGAGTTGCTACTCGCTCCGAAAGTAAATCCACACACACACACACACACACACACACACACACACACACACACACACACACACACACACACACACACACACACACACACACACACACACACACACACACACACACACACACACACACACACACACACTTCTGCCATTGAAATGCTTGTTGTGGTTCAGAATAACCATTATCACAGATTTGTTGTGTTCAATTAACATGGCAGAACCTGGCTGTTCTGTTGCATTAGGGCAACTGTATTAAATGAAAATTATTTGTATCCCTGTTTTTTCACCAGTGGGAAATGGTTTTCCTTCATTGTATCATCATTATTATTCTTATTTAACTCGGAGCAATGTAAAACATTACCAGTTGCGGGACTGATGCAGTTTAAAACTTTGAAAATGTCAACAGAAATAGGTTGCAATTAAAGAATCGGAAAGGATGAGATAAGAGATTGTTGTTGAAATTTTCCGGAAGAAGAAAGAATACATGTTTAAATTGTACAAAATTAGGAAGTATTTCTAATATGATATGGGATTTTATTTCACATTTTATATGTTCAGAAAAAATGGCTTTAATTATTCCCCCAAAGCCAACAGTATTATCTTGGAAAAATAGTAACCAGTAAAGAATGGAAAAGGCAATTATGTAATTGATCGTATGGATTACTATTTATAAACTCGTATGCACTTCAAATGTGAGCTTGACGTCCAGATAAACTCCAAGATTTTTTTTTTTTTAACATTTATAGTCAGAAGATGTGCATAAACCAGTTAAATAAGGAACTAAAGTCAGAAGAGAGTTTGGTGTCTATATAATAAATACTTGGGTCAGAGAACAAAATGACATAATCTGCATATAAGAGACAAGTAGAATGTTTACAGACTGTATGTAAGTCATTAATGTACAGGAGAGTAATGTTTGGGGTCTGTTTGATACATAAGGAGAGATCATATTCAAAACAAAGCGAAAACATTGGAAGACTAACTGAGGAACATGATTTACAGTGTCAAGTGCGTCGATATTGCTGCAGTGACACCACTTTTCTTGAGGAAGGTGCACGATGAACTCCTTTTTTCCCCTTTGGTTTGGTGTCTGGACAACGTTCATCTAAATATCAACAATAATATATATAATAGTAAAGTCCTGGACAATTACTATCTACAGTGTCTTGCGAAAGTATTCGGCCCCCTTGAACTTTTCGACCTTTTGCCACATTTCAGGCTTCAAACATAAAGATATAAAACTGTAATTTTTTGTGAAGAATCAACAACAAGTGGGGCACAATCATGAAGTGGAACACAATTTATTGGATATTTCAAACTGTTTTAACAGATAAAAAACTGAAAAATTGGGCGTGCAAAATTATTCAGCCCCCTTAAGTTAATACTTTGTAGCGCCACCTCTGGTACTCCTTCCATTTCAATATTATCGCTTGCACAGTGCTCCTTGGGATGTTTAAAGCTTGGGAAATCTTTTTGTATCCATTCCGGCTTTAAACTTCTCCACAACAGTATCTGGGACCTGCCTGGTGTGTTCCTTGTTCTTCATGATGCTCTCTGCTCTTTAAACGGACCTCTGAGACTATCACAGAGCAGGTGCATTTATACGGAGACTTGATTACACACAGGTGGATTCTATTCTTCATCATTAGTCATTTAGGTCAACATTGGATCATTCAGAGATCCTCACTGAACTTCTGGAGAGAGTTTGCTGCACTGAAAGTAAAGGGGCTGAATCATTTTGCACGCCCAATTTTTCAGTTTTTTATCTGTTAAAAAAGTTTGAAATATCCAATAAATTTCGTTCCACTTCATGATTGTGTCCCACTTGTTGTTGATTCTTCACAAAAAATTACAGTTTTATATCTTAATGTTTGAAGCCTGAAATGTGGCAAAAGGTCGAAAAGTTCAAGGGGGGCGAATACTTTCGCAAGGCACTGTAGTTCCCGGTTTGTTTACGGTTAGAAGATGGCTGCGTCTCATGTTACGTTGTTTTTTGTACACCCTGTGACTATACAAATCACAACATGTAAATAGGAACATGTTGGCGTTACTTTGTCACTTATTCGGAGCAGTAGGCTAGATGGAACCAGTTACCTGCAGGATCTGTGCTAGGCTAAGCTACCTGTGGAACCGTCAGACAGCGCTACAACACGCACGGACACGAGAAGAGTATGTATTGACTTATCTAACTCTGGGGGTTACGGTGAACAAGCTCAAGTCCCAATAAGTTAGCGTGTTCCTTTAAAAGTCAGAAGGATTTGACTCCTTGACTAAAGGGTGTAGTTTCATGTATTTTAATGGTGTGGCATCAACATGGTGTCCTAAAGGAGCACACTGTCTGGTTTCTGTTTCCACATTCAAAAGCAAACAACCTTACTATTCTCTCAGCCATTTAGTTTATTACTGTGTGTGTGTGTGTGTGTGTGTGTGTGTGTGTATGTGTGTATGTTTTTACATTTTGTAGATTGTCTTGTGTTGATGCTTATACTGTATTCTTTGTTTCTGTTTATTCTTTGTTCTAATGTTTATGCTTATATTTTTATATCTTGTCATTTAATGTAAATCACTTTGAGTTGACGTGTAATGAAAGGTGCTATATAAATAAAATTGCCATTGGTTTGGTTTGATTTCGATCAATCCATTTTTTTTATTGAGGACTGGATGGTTCGAGGTAAAGCATCAACATTATTCTCCAGGCAAAACTGAGCAGCGGTACTGCTACCACTGACGGCCACTGTATGCGACATGAAAAAGGGATATCACAGGTGGCATGTCAGCAACAGCTGCAGTGGCTCATCACAGACATGGACCAACAAACTAGGTGAGAATTAAATAACATGCATAAAGGGTACTCAGATATGGAGTATTTCTTTAGATCTACAGGTCGCCCCCCCTGTCATTTTTTGACCATCTAACGTCTACACCACCACTGGCAGCTCAATAACAAGACAAACTAGGTACATCAAACATCTTGTTGCAAAAGAAAGGAAATGGAAGAACAGCACGGTTGCCTGCAGCCGTCTGCCTTTTTTGTCTTTTCGTCTTACACCGCAGTTCAACCACAACCATGGCACATTACACTCAAGTAATGTGCACAAAGTGTGTTTCCGCCTGCAGTTCGTTACTAATTTACTCAGAAAAAGTCAAACCACAAACAAAACGGCATATTTATTGTATGGTAAAGAAAATAACAACACATGTCAAACTGGATCGTGTTGAAGTACTTTAAATGACTACAATTAAAGTTGTCTATTCCACATCACACTACATATGATTCTACTTCAAAGAGTCCGATAGTGAGATGACAGCGATCTAAAACCACAGAAGTTCTTGAGTAGCAACAACATGGAGACAGTACTGTACACCAATACGTTTCACTACTTTTTGGCGTCCAAAAGCACCTCTTTAGATCTACTGCCTTTTGAATATTATTGTTATGCTAGAGATGTGGCATGCCATTTTTCCAGTAATGACCTCTGACTATTTGCTCATTTTCCCCCCCAAAAAAAGACAATTAAAAAAGTGAGTGAAAACTTTTAAACCACCAATGAACGTACTAATTAACTTAGAGGGACAGTCTGGGTTCCTTCCAACAACTGCTTCCTTTAGTGCTGCAACACCAGCTAATGAGTTCAACACTACAATGAATGCTATTACTTACCAGGACTGATGGTAATGACCTCCTCCTCAGACAGATGAAACCAGAAAAGACCAGCAGGGCCACCAGCACCAAAACAAACATCACCAACAAAATCAACAAGGCTGCGATCCACGGGTCTGCAGAGAGGAGAGGGCATCATGGGACATATTATTCACACATAAACACAGAGGGAGCCAGGGGCCAAAAGAAAATAAACAAATCATTTAAAAAAAACACTCAAAGATTTAGAAAATAAATTTAAAGAAAAATGTGACAGTCATATAAACATATACATATATACATATACAGTTGCGCTCATAAGTGTATGAACCCATGCTAAAGTTGACTAAAAAGAGGAATAAAAAAAAAAAAAAAAAAAACATCTTTTGGAAATTGATCTTGATGCCTTAATTAAAAAAAAAAAAAAAAGAGGAACAATCCAACCTTTAAGGACACCAATTTTCTTTGTGAATGAATAATGTATCGTAAATAAATAAAATGTTCTTCCTTAAAATACAGGGGGCATAAGTAAGTACACCCCTATGTTAAGTTCCCATAGAAGCAGGCAGACTTTTATTTTGAAAGGCCAGTTATTTCCCTTGGCCCCCACATCATCACATCCCCTTCACCATACCCCCCCCCCCCCCCCCCCCATCACATCCCCTTCACCATACCCCCACATCATCACATCCCCTTCACCACACCCCCACATCATCACATCCCCTTCACCATACCCCCACATCATCACATCCCCTTCACCATACCCCCACATCATCACATCCCCTTCACCATACCCCCACATCATCACATACCCTTCACCATACCCCCACATCATCACATACCCTTCACCGTACCCCCACATCATCACATACCCTTCACCATACCCCCACATCATCACATACCCTTCACCGTACCCCCACATCATCACATCCCCTTCACCATACCCCCACATCATCACATACCCTTCACCATACCCCCACATCATCACATACCCTTCACCATACCCCCACATCATCACATACCCTTCACCATACCTAGAGACTGGCATGGTTTTATTTCAGTTAGCCTAATAGCTGGGGTGATTTGCATTGCGAGATGATTTTATGGAAAGTACCCCATGTCAGCGCTGAGTGACACAAGTTCCAGCAGGAAGAGTTGATTTTGCTCCAAATCAAACTGTAAACAAATCATTTATTTGACTATTACCAGGTAAAATACGCTTCCTTCTTTTTTCACATGTGGCCCTAATTGTCTTCTGGACTTTTAATATTCCATTAAACTAATGTTAACATACAGGAGGGAAGAAGTAGCAGCTATAGTGGAAGGTCCTGCATTCAGATTCCCATTTCAGAATAATAGATATCATATTATTGTATAATTATTTAAGCATTAATGTGTTCATCACTTTCATGTTGCAGCTGGTAAATTATTTAATATACTGCTGGGTATTTTAACCTATAATACATCATCATTTATTAGTTAATACATCATTTAAATCTGCAAAGTAATTAAATCTGTCAATACATGTAGTGGAGTAAAAAGTAGAATATTTCCCTCTAAGATGTAGTAGATTAGAAGTGAAAGTAGCTTAATATGGAAATATTAAAGTACAAGTACCTTAAATAAATTGTAGTTAAGGGGTGGAGTGTGCAAAGAGGGGCAAGGAGGCATTTCATTGGTTCTTATTAAGGGACCGTGTGGCAGTGATTGGTGGGCGTTTTAACAGAATTACAGCAGCTACAGATGACAGATCTTTTTTGCTCATTTTTCAGAAACCATAAGTAAAGAAAAGAACATTTCAACAGAGGTCTGGGCTAAGCCCCCGATGACCTCAAATCCTAGAGACGCCACTGCCGCTAACTATCCAACCAGACAGGACACACTTATGCGAACACAGCAGATATCTAATCCCTGCATCTGATCACACAAGTCGCATTGAAAAGTAAAAGTGTAACTTTAAAGCTTATAATTGCAATAAAACCTTTGTGAGTAGCAAGGCACTACTCTGGCTACACCTGTTCAGGCATAAACATGTAGAAAACAGATATGTCAGTCTGCTCTCATCCGCTGCTGCTGTGTTACACAGCACAAATAGCAAACTTCTACAAACCTGCTAACACTTAAGTTGTCTGATTTGTAGTCTAAGTGTTTATCTCTTAAGCAAATTCTTGTAAACTCAGCTGGTTGCTAAGGCAAACCAGTCCCTTTATTTATTTATTTATATATATTTTTTTTATATTTATATATTTCTTGAAGCTGCACTTGTATAGGTCTCTTTGTAGCTTTGCTTATTTAAAGCTAATGTACTTAGAATTACTACTTGTTGTCTGGAGTTAGAACCTTCAGGGTTGAAAGCACTTAATTGTAAGTCGCTTTGGATAAAAGCATCAGCTAAATGACATGCAATGTAATAATGTAATGTAGCATTTGAAAAACATAACAGTAGGAGACACATGCACACAAACACAGTGACCTGTACCTGCGGTGAAGAAGCCAGGGGTGGAAGCACACACAGGTTGGCTGTAGTTGGACCTCCTAGGAACAATTTTGTCTGACAAGCAGACTGAGACACAGTACACTCTGCCAGAGACCAGATCCGTCAAAAGCACTTTTCCCAGAGACTTGGTGTCCCTAAACTGCACACAGAGAGAACACAGACAGATGTCAGATCAGTACAAGAGAAAAAAACAACATAACAAACACAGCATTACTACCATAGATTAAACCACAGGAAGCTATGTTTGAGAATGCTATGGTAAGGTCAAGGGACAACTTCTGGGCCTTTTCAAAAGTGAAATTGGTGCCTTCTAGGCCGAGAAAAGCCAGAAAATGTGTTTTTGGCTCATGTGGATGAAAGACACCAAATCCCAGAATGCACTTGCTTCGCTGCTCTGAGTCCACTCCCAAGCCACGCCTACCGTTTACAGACAGACAGACAGATAGTGAGACGGTCAACTCAATTCAACTGTGTTTTATTGTCATTTCAACCATATAGCTACACGAAACAACGTTTCACCGTGGCTCAAGTGGTTACACAATTCAAATATATAAAAACGACATACGAAACACATTATATGCTCCGTAAAGTTCAGCTAACTAGCATTAGCGCTTGGTAGGCTGTAAAACACATTGGAGACGAGAGAGCAGGTCTCATATTTCAGACACTGCAAAGTTATACATTGTTTGTCGGGATATTTCGTTATTAAATTCACTTCTGAGACTTTTTTAAGCGAGAAATCAACTATATAAAGCTCAAATATGGGCCGTTTTACGAAAATGTATGGCTAATTGCAAATTTGGTAAGACGTGTCGGACTTTAGGAGCTCCACACAGTCTGACGAGAAAGCGGCAACCTCCATACCCAGTGAAGGTCACCGTTTCTCGGTGACCGGGGGTCGGGGCTCTGCGGAGCTCCGGAGCTGCAAGCTAGGCTACACTTTCGGCATAACTCGTAAATCGTATATTTACAGTTTGAATTTTGTCACGCCATTTACATAACCTATACCCCAATGTCTTATAAAGCTAACAATGGTGTTCGATTTCAATTTAATGACTTGTTGTGAACATTAGGGGTTTCGTTAGCTGCAACTGTCTTTCCAATCCTATGTGTACAGATAGCAGCTAGTTAGCTAGCTTCATTTTTGGCATAACTTTCGTATATTTACAGTTTGAATTTCGTCACGCCACTTACATGACATATACCCCAAGGTCTTATAAAGCTAACAATGGCGTTCGATTTCAATTTAATGACTTTTTGTGAGCAGTTGGGGTTTCGTTAGCTGCGACTGTCCCTCCAATGGACACACATGATATGCTCCGTAAAGTTCAGCTAACACATAGCTAGCTACTAGCATTAGCGCTTGGTAGACTGTATCACAGAGTATACAAATTTGCGTGTAATGTAGAATGTAACTGTTAAATACCGACCAAACTCCGCCAGCAGTTAGCAGTTAGTTGGATACAAGCACCCCCATTTCTGCACCAGGTAGTCCGTGTTAACACAGCTCACCTCCACTAGCTAGTCTTACCCGGTGACAGAGCTAGTAGAGTAGCTAGACCGGTAGCTGGATAGTCCGTAGCTGGATAGTCCGATACAGCAATTGTTTCCACAACAACAAAAACACAACAGTCTCTGAACTCGCGTTGGGAGTTTCATTGAAGTTGGATGTAGTCCAGTTTGTTGAATAATGAGCGGACACTTGCAAGCAGGATTGATGGAACAGGTGGCCAACTAGTGTTCAACGTCCCCCGCTGATGATGTCCCTTCACCGGCCAGAGGCGTTGATCAGCACCGCTGGTCTCCATAGCAGGCGGGTGAAGCTGTGTCGAGTATTCCATCTGTAATAAAGTGTCCTGCATATTCTCCGATCTGTACCAATGTATCCCGGTAGTAGTTTGAATGCATATAATTGTTCTAAAATTTCCTTTGGGATGAATACATCTATCTATCTATCTATCTATCTATCTAAAGTTTTGATGCTGAGAAGCCACTAAGCTACGCGAGGATTCAAGATGGCTGACAGTCGTTTTGGTTCGTGAAATTTCGGAGAATGTCGGAGTCCAACCCCCTATGGGCTATGCGGAAGTAGCTCCTAGTACTGGCTGTAGTCCTTTGCCTCTGGGCAAAAATCTTCCGATGACGCAAAAATCTTCATTTTACATCATTGGAAGATTTTTTTGCAGACCCACAATACAGAGATCTCCCCTCTCAGGGGGACATGAGGGAGGGAAGCACAGTCATTAAAAAATACTACCGTGTTTCTACTGATCCAAAGCTTAATGCTAAATCGGTGAAGTATCCCTTTAATGTTGGTGATCTTTCCAACAATGATGGTGTGGTTATTAGACCTGATGTGTCCTATGCCACTGAGAAATAGGCAGCTAACAAAGCATGTGGCCTTGACCAAAGAACATCATTAGCAGAACATTAGTATGCTAGCCAAAGAGTGATTCTATTTCATCTTTCCTATTAGTGCCTGTAGACAAACACAAAACCGGTAAAATAACCAGCATAGAACATTACAGACCAAGTACCCTGGCACTTTGCAAAGTATTAGAACCAATCTGGTCAGATAGGCTTCAAGAATACCTCATAACCACTGAAAATCAATTAGGTTTCAAAATCAAACACGGCACAGTTGTTATTGAGTATAGAAGACATAACAGTACAATATTTATGTGTTGTCTGGATGCGTCAAAAGCCTTTGACTGTATAAATCATGGAAATTGTTGAATTAATTGAGCGAGGGGCCCCCCATATCTGATAAGGATTTTGCACTTTTGGTATATGTATCAAACCATGCAGGTTAGATGGGGTAAAAGTATATCTGCACCCCTCTTAGTGACTAATGGGGCTCGACAAGGGGGAATACGGTCACCTCTTCTCTTCAATTTGTATAAAGAGGATCTTTCTAAAAGTTAAGAGTGCAAAACTGGATGTATGGTGTGGGATAGTCCTATTAACTATCTAATGTATGCTAATGACTCAGTATAGTGCTGGCCTACAGTATGGTACCCACAGGAGGGTGTGCAGTATGACATTACATTTAACTCTTAAAAGAGTGTTACCATGATTACATTACCGAAGGAGGGTCAGAGGAAAGACTTTCATTTCTTCTTTATGGCAGACCAAGCACTTAATGTGGTAAACAAAGTGAGATATTTGGGTCACATCATCAGGAATAATGTGATGATGATGATGTGCAGCGCCAATGTTGCAAAGCTGTATGCACAAGCCAATTTGCTGGCACGCAAATTTCATATGCGCACAGTTAAAACAGCCCTTTTTAGAGCCTACTGTACTCCACTCTATACATCCCACTTGTGGTGCAGCTATTGTGGGCAAAAATGAAAAAGCTTCAGGTGGCATTTAATGTTCTAAGACATATAAGTATATGTTTGTGACAAGTAATGTTCCCACCTTTCATGCTGTGTTGAGGAATTTTATGTACAAATGTCTCTTAAATGATACAATTTTTTTTTTTATAATAATGGCTTTGACTGACCCCACACAGAGTGACTCAAGGTACACTGCTTATTTTTGGCAACATTGGAACAAATGTCTGTATGTTTTAATCACTTTGATCTTATGAACTTCAATGTATACAACTTTTTTTTTGTCTTGTCTGTGTTGTGGTGTTTTATATATTTTATACTGATATGGACCTGTGTGTCAGAAATAAATGACGTGACTTCTCGCTTGATTTATTACTTCAGTAAACATTTACATAGTGAGTTTATGGTCTCAATCGCTAGTTTCAAGTCTTCCTTATTACACCATGATGTTTATTTTGTAAATGATGGGCCCATTTATTTTAAAATAGACGATAAAGCAGGGTCATTCAGGACAGAGGCTCAGCAATGCTAACCATGGCACTGTGGACATTCAAATAGACCTGAACATGTTTTTCTGGGTTGTCCGTGTTTTCATCTTAAACATTGACCTTCTTACTATGGGTTTTCCCTTCATCAAAGTTAATTGGGACATTTTGGTCGCCCTAAAATGCCTTGTTCAGTGTTCGGTTGCACCTTGTCAACCAAAGCTAGCACTAACTTTAGCTGCTGGGGACATCCGGCATGTGAGCTGCGCGCCGCAGGTCAGGCAGTTATCCTGGAAATCCCTCACCTTCCGCTCCCTGTGTGTTGCCGTTCTCAAACTCCCTTCACTTCGGGAAACAACAGCGAACTTCGAGCTAGCAGGATACACGCTGAAAATGGCACGTTTTGAAGAACATCTGGCTCGTGCAACAAGGCAGGCCTGCTTGGATCTTTCTAGGGCTGCAGCTATCGATTCTTTTTGTAATCGATTAATCTAGCACTTTATCGATCGATTAATCAGATTTTTTTTTAATTTTTTAATATTTTTTTGCGTTACTAGACCTATATGTAAATATTTGTTATACTTAACCTATTTCCATTTATATATTTGATTATAATGTCACACAGCTGTTACACTTATGCTATTAGATCGTTGATCAGCTGTTTCTCCGTGGAGAGAGAGAGAGAGAGAGAGAGAGAGAGAGAGAGAGAGAGAGAGAGAGAGAGAGAGACAGAGAGAGACAGAGAGAGACAGAGAGAGAGAGAGAGAGAGAGAGAGAGAGAGAGATGCGCAACAATCAGCTGTTGTTCTGAAGGATAGTCAGCGTCAGCTCAGATCGTGGTCACCACTACGTATTTCCTTGTCTCTGATTTTGGTAGTTGTTGTGTTTGATGTGGTGTCATCGTCCATACGACTCTGTGATTGGCTTTTGTCGGTCCTCTTCGTGGAACGGATGATGAAGTTAGACTCAATGTTTTCTGTTGAGATGCTAAAGCACTGACGTCGTGCTATTATTGTGCTAAGCTAGTTTGATTTTGCAGTAGACACACTGTCCAGAGTTTTAGTTTTAATTACGTTTGAACTGACTCCAACCTTTGGACCCTTCCTGTGGTCTCCTCCAGCCGGTCTCTTCTCTCAGCCCTCACTAGTTACCTCTGGCATGTGTCTGAACTGACTCCAACCTTTGGACCCTTCCTGTGGTCTCCTCCAGCCGGTCTCTTCTCTCAGCCCTCACTAGTTACCTCTGGCATGTGTCTGAACTGACTCCAACCTTTGGACCCTTCCTGTGGTCTCCTCCAGCCGGTCTCTTCTCTCAGCCCTCACTAGTTACCTCTGGCATGTGTCTCCAGCAGCAGACGGAGCCGTCTGGTGTGCGACAGTAGCTGAAACACCGTCCGTCAGCGATACAACGTTAGTAACACTGATTTAACCAAGCTTCCAGGCAAGTCATTTTGCAGAGGATTTTTTGTAATCGAATTATTCGAGTTATTCGAGGAATCGTTTCAGCCCTAGATCTTTCAGGGAATAATTGTAAAGATTTACAAAGAATATGTTTACAGCATTTACCTACTGGTGGGATTGCTGTGGAAGAAGTACACACGGCGAGAGGAAATGAGGTTTCAACCATATATCCAGCTAATTTAAATAGCTAACATTACTGTATTGTGTCAATAGTTAACATCATTCATATTATTGTATGCAGTGTTTTCTTTTGCGGGGGGGGGGCAAATGTTCCACCAATACAAGTTCCTTACTGAGACTTTTCTGCAGAGCCACCGTCGCTGCATCTGGAGCTTAACCAATCACAGTGTGACTGTGATTGGTTTAAAGAAATGCAAACAACCCAGAGCAGGTTTTTTTCTCCTATCCCAGAATGCATCTGTGGTGTAGCCAAGTAACCTTACTCCACAGCGCTGTGGAGATAGGGTTGGCAATGTGAGACTACTAATGAGGTGAATTTAATAAGTACACTACCTGATTTCATTAGATATTGTAAGAGCACCCCCAAATACCAAAACACAGTATCTGCACAGCTCACAGGTGACTTAAGTTCAATTTCAAAGCATCCAATTCAGAAGATTTGGGGCCACTTGACTTGGACTGGTTTACTTATTCATTAGATCAGCCTTTGGTGTCTGGTAAGTATTAAAAGGTCATAGATGTGTGACTCAAACTGGATGGCCTCTTCTCACCTGTAACACGCCCACATCAACACAGCAGTGCTGTCATGCTTCAACTTATTGATCCTGATGGCACAAGTGGACCCTGTATGCCAAAAAGGTTGCTTTCACTACCTCGTTCAAATCTAACCCTGAAGTGTTTCGTTGGATAGTCCGGTTCGTTTGGGCAGATGTGAAAGCTCAGGTTTTTCACCTTATTCCGAAAAAGACGGTATTCCGACTAAGCTGTTTACACGTCTAATGAAAGTGAATATTCCACTAATATTCCTGTTTACATGTAGCCGTGCAAAATACAATTTTTCCGAAGTTTTACAGCGGTGGCGGACTTGTTGGACCGTGCGACTGCAGCCTCCTTGAGACACATATTCCGAATGAGCTGTATACATGTCCAAAGAATGCCTCTAAAACCTGAATAATACCAAAATATCCCACAACTAAATTGGAAAATGCTATATTCAGATAAAGGCCTTATTTGGAATATCCAACCAGAATATGCAATTTACATGACTCGTATCAAATTCAGAATATTGTCATATTCGGAATAATAGTGGAATATTGGTGTACATATAAACATACTCAATGTTGCAACTTCACCCCCGAATCGCACCGAGTCCACCGAACTATAGGTGTGAAAGCTCCCTAAAACTCTTATGACTCTGTATGTGAGTATACAGTATGTACAGCACCTGAGCTTTGTCTGTATTGTTGCTCTTGATCCTGAGTGTGTACTGCAGGGAATCATAGATCTCCTTAAGGTTCTCCATGGGAGGCTGAAGGTCCACACACAAGTCTCGTCCACAGGGCGTCACAGTCAGCAGCGGCAGATCCATGTCAGCTGGAGGACACAGGGACAAATAAGATCATTTAGTTACATGAACTCAAATTTCCATCACACGATGGGTTACCAATAGTTCATTCAAATTGAGGAAAGATAACCACTGTAAAAATGCCGCATTAAATTAGACTTATTGAAGTGCAATTCCTCTGCTCATGAATACAGCTACCGAACAGTAACCAAAAACCAAACAGGTTTATGCAAAGTCATTTGATGCAAGACATCTTCAACAGAAGTCTCTCATAACATCGAGGAAAACACTTTCAACAGAGAACCTGTAAGTAAATAAGTTCAGGGAGTAAAGCAGGTTATGCATAACATTTTAATTACTATAAATTGCAACACATTTAAAATTCAGAGCGGTAAAGTGTTATCTTAATGAACATTAGGATAACACTGAATTGACTGTCTCTACAGAGTTCCATACTCTGCAAAGATGCATTTTTTTTAAAATAAAAGCCATGCTTTTTTGCTGGTTTATATCATGCAGATGGCGGCGCCAAAGACGCAGTGACATGGAGCTCTCACTGCAAACTGCCTACAGAGAGGAGGTCCAGACA
Organism: Zingel zingel; assembly: GCA_023566125.1. Lineage (NCBI taxonomy): Eukaryota > Metazoa > Chordata > Actinopteri > Perciformes > Percidae > Zingel > Zingel zingel. The sequence goes on from CM042327.1 coordinate 23,919,459, forward strand.
CTAACCACCTGGTCATCAACAACCTCATCCTCAACACAAGAAAACGTAAAAGAAATCATTAAAAAAAAGAAATTCAGGAAAAGCAACAACAGAAAAACACTCCACGGTGGTCGGTGCGTAAATGGAGTGGAGGTGGAGAGGGGTTCCAGTAGGGATGTCCCGATCGTATCGAAGCCGATATGGGCATATTATAACTGATCAGGGATCGGCAGGCACCCCGATCACCTTACTCTGACCATTTCTGTCAGTAAATTCTACTCCATTCTAAGTAGCAGTTGATTTTATATGTGAGTTTTATAATTAAATAAGTTAAATAAACTCGTTACCTTGTTTACTTAACAAAAAAAAACAGTGTGCAGCTCTATTATCTAGGCAAATACAAGTATCGGATTGGGACTCGGTATCGTCAGATATTTCATATTTTTCAAAACGGATCGGGATCCGTGGCCAAAAGAGCTGATCGGGGCTATCGTAAAATAGTGACAAAGTAGACAATAAACCATAAACCGAATAAACATATGTATAAATGATAAGACCATAAGCCTATCACACACGTCTCTGCCCAGCACAGAGCTACCTAGGAGCCCTCCAGAAAGCTCAGGTACTTTGCATTGTTTTAGGAAAGCCACAACTAGGGATAGAGCGATTATCGGCCCTGGCCCATTATCAGCAGTTTGTAGATTTTCCGTATCAGCGTTTTATTTGCCTGATAGCCGATAAAGTTAATGAATTAAAAAGTGTTCTACTTTGGCTTCTCTATAGCTCTGTGCTCTCTTAATGTCCCCCCCACAACACTAGCTGACTTTCTTTTACTGGGTATTACGTTGAAAGTTTCTCATTTATTAAATGATTGCTTAAAAGGTGCAATATGTAATACTGCCAGCTAGCGATTAAAATAGTTACTGCAGTTCACTTTCAAAACACTAGAGTCGTTTCCCGCCGCCCCCTCCTCCCCAGACTTGAAAATCAGGTGGGTTGCCAGGCTGAACCCAATGTCACACAGGACAAGACGTAACAGAAGAAGACAATCATGACAAGCGAAGACGAGTCTTACAATGTAAGTGCATCGTAACAACGTACCTGTCACGGTGGTTGTTGCCGAGAAAGTCAACCGATGTAGCCCGCCCCCCGGCCGCTCCTCTGGTCAGTAAAGTTAGCAGTTAGCGTGTGTTAGCATGGCGACGTTAGCCAGCACCAACCGGTATAACTTCACCGGCTGTGTGTGTCAATGTTTTGCCAGTAACTAACGCGAGTAACGTTACTCTATATTAATTTAACGAAAGAACCCGAATGTTTAAATTGCTTAACTGTTCAGAAGAAAATTAGCCAACTCAGTATCTGTCTTAAAGTCCTTTTGGTCTCTAAGCGGTCTCCATTTTTCAAATGCATCTCCAATATTTACCCGTGTTTTGTTACGCCTCTGGTCATGCATCTGTTTAGAAACATGCTGAGGTTTTTTAGGTCGTGTAGAAGCCATCTCCGTTTATCCCGTTCGTTTGTGTGCTGCTTCCATGGCTGTACTACAGCTGCAGCGCGCTGGGTTTACATGTTTACAGGTATATCTGGCAACCCGGCCTGGCTGTCAAACTGGGCAGTTGATACCAACACACAGGCCAAAACACAGACAGACATTCCGTCACGGAACGGAAATTTCAAAAGGAGACAATACTGACATTAGCTGTTGAAGGTAGATGTAGTAGAGTAGTCGTGAGCAGATATTGACACTCAGGATGAGTCAAAGAGGATGTTGAAAGGATGGGCTTTTATTATTATTGTCCCAAGTAAGGCCCGCAGGCAAAACAAACAATTAACCAAAAACTAAAGTAAAGAAAAAAAAAAAAAACTTTCACAAAAAATAAAATAAATTGACGTAAGAGTCAAAAAAATTATTAAATGATACAAATATATAGAGATAACACGATACAGCTGTATAGAAGTTGACTTTTCTAAACTAGTCACCAGAGCATTCCACAGACTTACGTCTTCGCACCTCTAGCCCCCCCAAGCAACTGAAACGGCCCGTCTATAAAGACCTGTAGCGCGCCCCTGGAATTGGAACATACCAAGAAAAACTAACCTGCAGGGGTGGCTAAGACGAGCAAACATTAAAAGCTACAAACAGCCAAAATTATTAGAGATATTTGGCTAGAAATTTACAGAAGATTATCAACATGTCTCACAAAAACGTTTCACTAAGCCACAAGATAACTAAATGGCCAATAAAATAATTACTTCTAATTCCGGTCACTTCCTGTTACCCCGGATGTACAAACGTCATTTAAACTCACCGGTCGCGGCAAACTTTCCTTTATCAACAAAAGAGCAGATGCCGGTAAGCCACAAAGACTACCTGTTATCCTGTTACCTTTTAAACTAAATAAACGGTAATGTAGTTAAGACGTAAGTGCTGTGTGTTTATTATAAGTGGAGAGGTTTGTGACATAAATGGTATGGTTTTAAACAGAATGGTGTATTGATGGATATAGCTATAGCCTATAAATCACCGCAGTATTAGCTGTAAATATGTGCACAAGAACGCTACGGGATTACTGTGGGGCATTTGATGAATGGCTAGTTTAACAGACAATTTGAAACAGAGCATACTGACACGCTAACACAATAACCAGGCGACATTTACACTCAGTCTTTGAGAGACTGGTAGCGCATGGCTACCGTGACGGCAGCCATGCGCCCCGTCACATTAGCATTGTTGTCAGAAAAGATAGTATTTCAGCTTGGCAGTATTTCAGATGAGGCACTGGTGTCATTTTTGGATTTATTACACCTTTAAAGCATTTAAACAAAGTTTTGTGTTGGAGTTTGTAACATTCCCAAATCTTAATTTTGACTTAAATGTTTGTCTCCACTTTTTGACGTTCATTTTCACCGTAAACGCATATCCGTTCAAAAGACGGGTTATCGGTTTCATTAACTACCAAAAATCGGTATCGGCCTTGAAAGACCAGTATCGGTCGATCCCTAGCCACAACTAAGGACACAAGGAAGAGACACGAAAAGAAAACTCCAAATGGAAATTAACTGAAGAAGCTTTTCTGCTACAACTGACAAGAAACAGAAGATCAAATGGAGAGGAAAAATGGTGGTGGTGTGGCAGGAAGAGAAGAAGAAGACGCTGTCTCCATTACGTGTCCGTTTTAATTAAATTCTTGTAGTTTCAATAAAGTGCCACTTACCGTCTCTGATTGGCTTATAATCTTCTCGGGTGACTGGTTCTGAGTGCTGTGTGTCCAGCACTGCTTTAATCTTGGTATAGTAGGACTCATTTGGGTTAGAGAAGGCCTCTGTCAGGTTGCAAACCAGTGGGTGCTGGACATGCTCGCAGCCAGCCACTGGCACCCAGGAAGTCCCCCTTCAGGACCGGAGAAGAGGGAAAGAAGCAGACTTTAGAGGGTCAGAAGAACAAGTCTTGTTTTTAAAGTTTTGTTGCAGCTTTACACGCTGTAAATGAACGGAGGAGAACAGAAAACACTATTCAATGTGGATCGGTGACATTTGGCCGATACCAGATTCACTTTTTACTGTTTGCATGACGTGATGGTTCAGCCATTAAACATTTGCTCTAACCTGCTCGGAGCACTACATAGATAGAAAGACTTAATACTACAACTTAGTACTTCTCTGTGACTGTGGTATGTGTCCGAGAACAAACTCTGACTAACATCTGTGATCCTTTTTCTGTTAAAACACAAACTGCCCACGTCCAAAAAGCTCTACAGAGAGTCCCCGGGACACTGTCAGTATACAGCGTATACACAAGTACAAACACAAACTACAGGTGACACCCACCAAACTGTGTGAACGCTGACATGGTAGTGGACTCCTGTGGGTGTCCCGGGTCCAGCCTCCCATTTCAGCACATGAATGAAATGGAGTGAAGACAGAGTCATGTTGACAGGCTGGGGGAGTTTACTCATAGCTGGAATACAAACAAACAGGACATTAAATGGATATATGCCTACAGTAGATTTCCATTTTCATATGCACCTCAGTCAACCACCTCAACTATTTGACTTATTAACATTGTAAATCTTTCTTCTTTATTTGCTAAACCACACTGTGTAATCCACATATTTGTTCTTCTTGCATAGATTTCAATATACCACTTAGAGTAACTTGTAATCACATTATAATGCCTTATAGCAGTGATTATTATGCATTATAAAATGATTACAACATATTAAAATGATATGAACTAGAATACACTATAATCCTGATAAGAATATGGTAGTCAGTAAGTGATGAGCAATTATAAAGTATTATGATACCTGACCTTATAAGTCATTATAAAATGGTTTATAATGTGTTACGATTCTTGTTATAAAGCATTATGATTACTGACAAGTGCTTATAACTATGATTATACGTCGCTATAAACAGATTATAAACTCAATATGCATGTGTTTACAATGCATTATAGACACAAAGTGACCAGCAAGAGTATTAAACCAGTCCCTCCAGAAAAACGCGATTCAACGCATAATCAGCCAAACTCTGCATATTTATGCGGGGGCCGCATTTTTTCAAATACGCCGCAGTTTTGCTGCAGAAATTGCCAATTTCCGCGCAAAATATGCGGGGCTTAAATGATTTCATAATCCCCGCATTTTCGTTGCAAAAAAAGTCACATATATCTCAGCAGAAAGTTGAAAAATGTTGCGTTTACTTCACACAAGAGCAGCCATTTCCCCCGTTGCCATGGGAACGTTATGAAGTGACATAATTACGCGACGTGAACATCATCGAAAAGCTGCAGACCCCGCGATGAAACCGCAGTTTTTGCAAGTTCCCGCACTTTCATCGCATAAAATTGCATAAATATCCTGCATATTCCATCACATTTTTTAAGAAAACGTGGCACATAATCAAGGATTTTTGCCCGCAACAATCACAAAAAAAAAAACTCCCTTTCTGGAAGGACTGGTATTATGATACTTGACCTTGATAGTGTGTTATGATTAAAGTTGTAGGGCCGCACACCTGAGATTGACCTGCAACGCAATTTTTCACATTTCATTTTACTGATGAATGTGTTGGGGATAAATACAGAAGCTACAATGTGCTGCTTATTATAGTTCAGTCTCATTTTAATTGACTGGTGCTTTACAAATGCACAGATGTGTATCCGAAATGTAAACAAAGTATTATTGCTGTCAACGTGCTGTATTACTGCCTCTGCCTCACACAGGTTATCCCTCACACACTTTTTTTTTTTGTTTACACCGAAATAGCAGTCATATCCAAGGTGTTCAAACGTCCATGGACAGGAGAGTTTCTAACTATCCAACACCCATTGCGGCGAAGATCGAGTGATGAGGGAAGCAGAGAGAGAGGAGCTCACAACACCCGCACAAGCACCATTTGTTTTTACGAGGTAAATAGTTATGTACGATTTATTTTCTTTCAAAGAAGCGTTCTCCGCTCACTGCTGTCAGAGCTCTAACTCTCTCACCCAAGTGAGGGAGCGGTACTGCAGCATGTAGCAAATGTCGGAGCCGACATTGGGCTCGTTCGAGATGAACCATGCCTCGCCTGTGAAGTGGACGAGAGCAGGCGGTGAGGAAAATCTGCGGTCTAGTCGGACAGATTAAAGCTGTTTCCTGCAGCCTTCAGTCTGAACAGGAAGTCACAGAAACACTCACATCCTGTTAGGTCCGATTAATAAAATGTTATCAGACCCATATATCAGCTTGTCTCCAGTTGCTTTTATTATGACAGAGTAGCTGTTAAAATGCTCTACATGTGATCTGTTGCTGGTTAATTAACAACAGGCTGTAGGTGATCTGTAATCTGAACAGATTTAGTCTTTCTGACTTCTAAACGCAACTACCAGCCACACAACACGTGTTCTATACAGAATAAGCCTTTAAATCAGACAAATAGCAATTCAAATCCGTTCAGTAATTCAGTAAAAATGTGGTCGATTTTGTGACTAGACCAAATACAAGACTGCTGAGGTCTATCAACATTCTAAGTGCAGGCAATCCGGATGGAGACGGAAACAGTGAGGGGACGAGAGGAGGGCTAATGTTAGGCTGAGGCTAACTCCTTATTACTACGCAGCATTTCCCCCTCCAATGTATCTACGGCAGCGGATCACCACTCGTAGATATATTATTGACTGCACCATCCTGATTTTCACGGAAACATGGTAACAGCAGCGCTGTGCAACAGCATGTGCTGACTACGAGTGTGAGGCTACTAAGGCGAGACACACAAGTGTAGATGACGTTACCCGCGCAGTGAACCAATCACTCACAGACCCTCCCCCTCTCACACACACATTGGCCAACTCTGGCAGACTCGCCCTCTCCTCCTTTCAACATGAAATAATCATCAAAAAAAGTCAGCAAATTTGCACATGCGAGAATAGTTGTGAAAAATACTCGCACTGTCTCAAAAAATGATCACAAAATGCGACCATTTGGTCATGACAGTCTGTCTTTGAATTTCCGGAGAAACCAGACCCACGTGACGCGTTCGTCCAATCAGCTGCCGGTTTTCATTTGTTATGGAGCCGTATTGCGTCTCGTCGCTTTGGTGTGTTCCGAGGCACTGTTTTGACCAACTCGGGGAGACTGATCAGTCCAACTGCCTTTTCTGCCGAGGGTCGGCCATTTGGTCAGTGTGTCTCGACCTTTAGACTCCGGTCCCTCCTCCGCAGCGCTGTGGAGGAAGGTCTGGCAATGCCAGACTATATGAACAGTGAACATTCCTTAATTATTGTATGTGGCGTTATCTTTTGCGGGGTGCAAATGTTCTACGAAAACAACTTTTTTTCTGAGACTATTTTGAAGAGCCAGTGGGGATGCTGGCAGGGAGCAACGCCAGTGTAGTGCATAATAACTGACGGAATGCCCCGTTTGTACCGTCTTTTCCTCTCTCGGCATTTAAGTCCAGCTCTGCATCCCCTCCTTCTTCTCCTCCCAATTAATTCTTCAGGGATCTCAGGTCTTACAGTAGGAAGAATCCTAGTGTTCCTCAGTGCTAACAGCTGTTCTCGAGTATAAACAACGGAGCCCCGGCCGAATGGGTCTCCCATCGCGAAGTTGTAAAGTCAAAAAAGAAAGAAAAGAAACACAGCTAATCTCCAGAGTTGTACATCCATATGTAATATGTAATATTCTATGTTGGAAAAAAAAAACACGTAAAAAGAAATACAAATACGAGAAATACACTAAGAAACCCACAGTACAAGTATGAACCTGAAAATGAGCATATGTCTCCTTTAAACTGGACCTCAAAGCAAACACCTCATGTCACGCACAAATTTAAAACGACAACATTGTCTGCAGAGGAGGTGTCTTTTAGGGTTATGATGAGACTGAGGCATAACATCACCTGACGGTGTACTCACCTGGCAGGACCAGAGGCAGCCATGCTAGCATCCAGATGAGAGCAGTCATGACAGGCAAACCATTCCTGCTCCACTGCTATCAGCCCCTCAAGCAAGTCACCACCACACCTCATCTCTGGACTCTCATGCTGCTTTCATTTTCCTTATTAACACTACAGTATGTAATAACAAATCAGGAATTGACGTTAATACTGCGACCTTTGTAGTCACATCATCACATGTAATATCAAGTGGTTAAATAACTGTTTGGAAAAGAAAAGCGCCTGCGAAATGAATGTTAACCCTAATGGTAATGTGATGAATGTCAAGTGGGTAATACACTTTAGTGAATTATTGTTTACTGGCACTGTGTCTGTTTTTCTCTAAAAAAAAAAAAAAAAAATCCTAGTCACGATTTCTACTTAGCATAACCTTAAATTTCAACATTACGCCAAATTAACTGTAGCTAATAACGTTAATGGGTATACGTGCAGTTTAGTGTCACACATTCTTCATACAATGTCCTACGTGCAGTTTAGGGTCCCAAATTAACCCTAACCTGTCTCAAATAAGACCCACATCATTTGGGACACTCCGTTTTTGGAAAATAATTTGTGACACTAAACTGCACGTTACCTAACGTTACCATTTTTACTTTCATATTGTAACCACAAAGAATATGTTGCAAACTACTTTCCTTTTGCCAGTGTTAGCTTAAACCACCCAGTTTAACGTTACTTTCATTACAAAACACGTTGAAATCCCACTGAACTGACAAACACTGACAACGGTAGTTACCTAACGTTCCTCTGCCCAGAAATGCTATTCATCTTTTTCTCAAGACGCCCACTCGCCGGTGGAAATGTATCTAGCGCTAGCTAGCTAACGGACTAGCATTAACTTTGTCAGCATGTAGCTAAACTAACTAACAAGCTGAAGCTTTTAGAATAGGTGGAAAGCTACAAACTATTCGTAACGTTCACTGGTAAGTTTAATATTACAGCTACCTGTACTGCAAAGCGTTTCCATGTTTATCCACCAATTTCAGACAACCACACAACCACACTGGACCCACGTTATAGCTGCTCCTGTTGCCTTTAAGGAACCATAGTTTAGCTCGGCGATGTGGCTTTTGGCACACTGACTGGATAGTTAAAAAAAAGGACAACAAAACAATAGTAAACACGGTTTCAGCAACGTTAGTTGCTTTATTTTTCAGGAATAGAGCAACTTTCACTGTATGTAAGAAAGACGAAGTACATCAGGAATGTGTTTTGTTATTAAGGTAGAATGTAGAAAATTTGGCATCTACAAATTTAACAGCGATAATTTACAACATAAAAACAAGACACCCAACAAAATAGGCTATTATTAAAGTATTTTACACAATTACAAATAAATAGAAAACATAATAATCAGCATGCATTATTCAGCAGACAGGTGGTGACATGACGGCACCTTCACATTTATTTGTTAACAGAAAACATTATCAGATGTATTTTGCGCCTTTTGGGGCCGTGGTATTCTAAATCGGATCTACTAGAATGGTCGACGTAGGTAAGGCAAGGCAGAATAAGGCGGGTAACGTCGATACGTCTAGCGGATCCGATATAGCATAGTGATTTATATTTGTCCGCCGGTATATGAAGGCAGCATCTGACAACAGGGTTGTTGATAGGAAATCACGTGATCTAGTAGAAGTCAGGTGGACTGCTAGAATACAATGAGGGAGGGAGGGAGGCAGCGCAGTGAGCGCAGCTTCAGTTGTCTGTTGTTTGCAAGGCATAGAGGCAAGAATTGTTCAACAATTAACCATCAGTGGTGTGCAAAATTCTGATTACAACTACTCAGTCAATTTTGATGATGAACAGCATCTAACATTCAGCATTGTAAGGGAACAGCATACACATGTATTCACATCATAGCCAAAACCTCCACTATTTTATCTTCTCACTGTTTACATCTCTTTATGTACAGTCTATGGTTAGTCTCTCAAGTTATACAGTACCATTTCCTTTCTGGTGTGATCTCCTTCAGTGAGCTGTGTTCCATACTAGGCCGACATATGAATTGTATAAAGTATATACTAACTACATACTTTTACTGTTCGTGTAGTTAGTATACAAGTACAAAAATCAACATACATTTTTTTGTACTAACAGGACATTATACAATATGTGCACCAACTGTTAATGTCAAACTGAAACTTTGGAATAGAATTTCCTGTGAGTATTGCCTCAATTTCCACTGGTGCATTGTGGGACAATCAATATCACACTTAAAAAAATAAAGTGGGTTTTTGTCGTATAAATAACCTAATTGGGCCACTTTTCGAAAGTGAACACATCATGTGTAGTATATTCTGGTGACACATCTCTACATTTCTTTTAATTTCCGTATTTGTGGAAAATGCCCAAAGGAGGGTATATAAAATAGATGGGAGAGATTCCCATTTGTGAACTTGTGAGTGTTCACGCCATCAGTGAACTCGAGATGGTTGTATGATTGCGGAGATGAGTTTTGTAAATTAAAAATAATGTCTGAATTCCATTGATCTGCTTCAGTTGTATTGGCCATGCTGGCTCATTGTGGCTCACGACTTACTGGGACACTTGGATTGAACGGAGCCATCATTATTAGTAACTAGGGCTGCAGCTATTGATTCTTTTTGTAATCGATTAATCTAGCACTTTATCGATCGATTAATCGGATATTTTTTTTAATATTTTTATTTTATTTATTTTTTTGTTTTTAAACAACCACAACTAGACCTATATGTAAATAATAGTTATACTTAACCTATTTTCATTTATATATTTGATTATAATGTCACACAGCTCTGTTACACTTATGCTATTAGATCGTTGATCAGCTGTTTCTCTGTGGAGAGAGAGAGAGAGAGAGACAGAGAGAGAGAGACAGAGAGAGAGAGACAGAGAGAGGAGAGAGAGAGAGAGAGAGAGAGAGAGAGAGAGAGAGAGATGCGCAACAATCAGCTGTTGTTCTGAAGGATAGTCAGCGTCAGCTCAGATCGTGGTCACCACTACGTATTTCCTTGTCTCTGATTTTGGTAGTTGTTGTGTTTGATGTGGTGTCATCGTCCATACGACTCTGTGATTGGCTTTTGTCGGTCCTCTTCGTGGAACGGATGATGAAGTCAGACTCAATGTTCTCTGTTGAGATGCTAAAGCTCTGACGTCGTGCTATTATTGTGCTAAGCTAGTTTGATTTTGCAGTAGGCCCACTGTCCAGAGTTTTAGTTTTAATTACGTCTGAACTGACTCCAACCTTTGGACCCTTCCTGTGGTCTCCTCCAGCCCGTCTCTTCTCTCAGCCCTCACTAGTTACCTCTGGCATGTGTCTGAACTGACTCCAACCTTTGGACCCTTCCTGTGGTCTCCTCCAGCCGGTCTCTTCTCTCAGCCCTCACTAGTTACCTCTGGCATGTGTCTCCAGCAGCAGACGGAGCCGTCTGGTGTGCGACAGTAGCTGAAACGCCGTCCGTCAGCGATACAACGTTAGTAACACTGATTTAACCAAGCTTCCAGGCAAGTCATTTTGCATCGAGGATTTTTTGTAATCGAATTATTCGAGTTATTCGAGGAATCGTTTCAGCCCTATTAGTAACGCCTGTGCTTTTGCTACTATGATAGACCAAAATGTCTGCTGTGAAATATAATCATATAACATTATTTTCATCAAATTTGGCTTTGGCTAATGTGAGGTATCTTTATTTGTTTGGCTTTTATAGGCGGTTCCGTATTATTAAGTCGTATATAGCCGAGCTCTCAGAAAAGTTTCAGTTAGGACTTGGATGTTTACAAGAACGCTATTTACAATTGCTATTTTGGCAATTCCAAGAACTTCAATATGTGAAGTGCAGGTGGCTACCATGGCATTGTAGCTGCAGGAGAAATGTATGTATTGTGTCCTTGCCTTTCCTTAATATGAGGAAATCAGAGCACCAAAACTACATTCAAATATTTCAGTTGCAACTTTCCCTCAAAAAGAATGGAATGTACTTGCTGGGAAGAAATTCATTAATGCTACTTATACACATACAGTAACACACATCATAGCAACTTATCATGTGTGTCTCATATATCCGGAGAATTCCTCATCCTCCTCCTCTTCCTCCTCCTGTGTCTCTTCATGCTCACCGTCACAGGAAAAAAGGTGTGCATGTCTGCCTTCAGACCCAGTCGCAGTGAAGTCTTCTTGTGTACGCAGCATTAATGCAACAGTTGTCTGATCATCTGACTCAGTTTGTGAGTCTCTGTGGCTCAAAGTACATTTTGAGTCTGCGGCCAGTAGAGGCTCCAGATCGGACAAAAAGTCTGCGAGAGAATCTCTTGTATTCTGCTCCTCCTCCTCCTCCCCTTCCTCGCATACAGCCAGTGCAGCGAGGGTGACTGAGAACAGATTGATATTGCCTGAGCTCTCCTCACACACTATCTCCTTATCCTCCTCCTCATCCACTTCAACTGTGACATGTACCTCAGGCACGAGAGAAACCTCCGCTCCTTCAGTTTTGTCCTTATCTCGATCAGGGCGCCCATGTGTGACCTCAACCTCAAACTCTGTGTCCAGTACCTCTGTCTCTACTGTCAAACTCCCCGAGCCCCCTGATGCAGCCACCTTGCTGTTCCCCGACACATCAACAGAGTTCTGGCAGGAACTTTCACCTGAGGAAAGCTCTCCATCTCTGTCCATGTAGACGTGTTCCTCTTCCTCTTCTTCCTCTTCATCCTCCCCATCCGAGTTACTGCCCCTGGTGGCAGGTTGTGGAGTTCTGGGATTGTTAAGCTTTCCCTGTTTCTCCACCCCTGCGCTGATGGAGATATTGTCAGGGATTGTTCTGTCTGGTGTCAGGGTGTAGCCTTGGCTCAGAGCATCCTAGAGTGGCAAAAAGGGAACAAAGGAACGGAGGGGAAATAACAGTGAGACAGTGTAATAGATACGCTAACTCAAAGATGCACCATCCCTGCTAAATACAGTATGGCATTATCTATTTAACCACATACAAGTATGGTGCTGGAAGCAAATGTTAAGTGTGAAACATGAGGGTTAAATTGTAGCTACAGTATCTCCTAAATAGCTTAGCCACAGTAAATCTGTAAAGTGTCCTTGGGTTTCATGAAAAGGCGCTTTATAACTAAAAGTTATTACTATTATTAAACAGCAGCGAGTGAGTCTAACCCTAACAGAAAGCTGGTCTGTCAGTGTATGAAGCATAGAATTGAAATGTTTTATGGTATGATGAACAATGAAATGACATGATGTACATTGGAGTGACAAGATGTATAATAGAATGACATAATGGCATGGCAAAATGTATGAAGGAATGACATAATGTATAAAGGAATGACATAATGTATAAAGGAATGACAATGTATGAAGGAATGGAAAAATGTATGAAGGAATGACATAATGTATAAAGAGATGACATGATGTATAAAGGAATGACAATGTATGAAGGAATGACATAATGTATGAAGGAATGACATGATGTATAATGGAATGACATGATGTATAATGGAATGACATGATGTATGAAGGAATGACATAATGTATAAAGGAATGACATGATGTATGAAGGAATGACATTGTGTATTAAGGAATGACATTATGTATAAAGGAATGACATAATGTATGAAGGAATGACATGATGTATGAAGGAATGACATAATGTATAAAGGAATGACATGATGTATAATGGAATGACATGATGTATAATGGAATGACATTATGTATTAAGGAATGACATTATGTATAAAGGAATGACATGATGTATGAAGGAATGACATAATGTGTAAAGGAATGACATGATGTATGAAGGAATGACATGATGGAATGACGTAATGTATGAAGGAATTACATGAAATATAATGGAATGACATAATGTATAAAGGAATGACATAATGTATGAAGGAATGACATAATGTGTAAAGGAATGACATAATGTATAAAGGAATGACAATGTATAAAGGAATGACATAATGTATAAAGGAATGACATGATGGAATGACGTAATGTATGAAGGAATGACATGATGTAAATTAGAATGACATTATGTATAATGGAATGACATGATGTATAAAGGAATGACATGATGTATAAAGGAATGACATAATGTATGATGGAATAACATGATGTAAATTAGAATGACATTATGTATAATGGAATGACATGATGTATAAAGGAATGACATAATGTATAAAGGAATGACATAATGTATGAAGGAATGACATGATGTATAATGGAATGACATGATGTATAATGGAATGACATGACGTATAATGGAATGACATGATGTATAATGGAATGACATGACGTATAATGGAATGACATGATGTATAATGGAATGACATGATGTATGAAGGAATGACATGATGTATAATGGAATGACATGATGTATAATGGAATGACATGACGTATAATGGAATGACATGACGTATAATGGAATGACATGATGTATAATGGAATGACATGACGTATAATGGAATGACATGATGTATGATGGAATAACATGATGTAAATTAGAATGACATGATGTATGAAGGAATGACAAAATGTATAAAGGAAAGACATGATGTATAATGGAATGACATGATGTATAATGGATGGATGGATAAAGAGATAGATTGATAGATATTATAGACAAATACAAAAGTGTCTTACATGTAGTACTCTGGGCAGAACATTCTGTTTACAAAGGAATCCAGTGTAGTGGAGGCAAAACATGGAGCTTATCAGGACACCGATAGCCAAAATCAGAGAAGAAGCAACTGCACCTAAAACAGAAAGGTCTGAAGACATGCACACATACACACACAGTCATATATCGTTAATCTGGAAGTATTAGTGCCTTGCGTTGTCTATTTACTTCTTCGGTACCATGTAACAATGTACCATGTAACAAAAAGTAACAAAAGTGTGACCAGGATATAGAGTTTTTTGCAGGCGCACTGCAACTAGTGCAACTTGTGTGGTAACTTTCAGTTCCTATCGTTCCTCTCTCCTCTTATCAATCCAAAAGGACAAGGTAACCGGGGGGAAACAAGTGTGTGAGTATCCCCTGGTATGGCGTACTGCCAGTTTATATATTTTAGCATCATCAGGATTGAATAGACAACTTTTGACTTGTCAAATGTAAATGAAATATAACCACATTTTTAATTTCACATATAGCATTACGGTTGTATTTGTATATGGTTAATGTATGGGTCATCTTTGCACATTCCCGTGTAGCTCTCTCATTTTAAACAATTGCATTGTACTTATTATATAGTCTTTAGTAATATAATTATAAGAACATAATTTTAACATACTTTTATTGGAAGGTTTTCTATTTGTTTCTTGTCTATGCACCAAAACACAAGCTAATTCCTTTTAATATGAAAACATACTTGGCAATAAACCTGATTCTGATTACTTGTTATCACACATGGAGACTGATTTTAAACAGCGTGAACTCAAAAAGAGACATCATCTGCTCTTGGCAGCATAGGTAAGCTGCTGTAAACATACATGAAACTATAAACATCCTAGATAATATTTTTACATAGAGGAACAACCCCCGTGCAGGGTTCTAAAACTGTCATGCAGGAAAAGGGGATGAAAGCATCGAATGCAGTTGGCTACAGTTGTTGCAGCCCGTAAAATGCCCAGCTGTAATGTATGATAATAAATTCCTTCTGATGCTAACATGTAACCAAGTGTGTTACAGGTGCGTTGCAGGTGTATCAGGAACCCCTGGCAATGAAATTACCAAAACAGCACTTGCACTGGCTTGGGTCACTTAACTACTCTTCACCCCTTTATTTGACAATAGAGCCCATTCAATTCAAAATCTTATCCTAAACCTAACCGTTAATAACACACATCGTCACAACATAATAAACTCTGAAAGCTCTGAAAGTTCAGCTCACCTCTGGGTTCCACAATGCTAGTGAAGATACAATTCCAAGCGGATGGTAAGGTGTTTTTGTTCCAATTAATCTTCGTGTGCACCTGTACACAGTACTCCGTACCAATCTGTAGGTTGGTCAGGTTATAAAGGCTGTCTGATGTTATGATAGACTCCTAAAGGTTAAATATGGAGAAATACATTTGTTTAAATGAATTTCCATTTGAGGCTTATCTGTGACCCCAGCACTCCGTACATTAACCAGTTGCGTGATTAGATAAAAAACCCTCATATGATGCTCATTTTCAGGTTCATAATTATATTCAGAGGTTGTACCAGAATAGGTTTACATGGTTTAATTAAAAAAAAACACCAAATATTTGTTGTACTGCACATTGCTGCAGCTCCTCTTTTCACCCTGTGTTCAGGTCTCTGTTTTAGCTACAGAGTGAGACATCTCATTCCTGTTCCATCTTTGTTGGGAGTCACACATGCTCAGTAGCTAGGTAAGGACTACTAGCCAGTCAGGAGCAGAGTATGAGGGCCCTGACAGTAGCTAGGTAAGGACTACTAGCCAGTCAGGAGCAGAGTATGAGGGCGTGCCCTGACAGTACCTAGGTAAGGACTACTAGCCAGTCAGAAGCAGAGTATGAGGGCGTGCCCTGACAGTACCTAGGTAAGGACTACTAGCCAGTCAGGAGCAGAGTATGAGGGCGTGCCACGTTAGCAGCTATCAATTCAATTACATTTTATGGATGCATGGATTACATTACATGGATGCACACAGATGGAAAGAGAGAGGAGCTCAGTATATCAAAGGAAGTCCCCCGGCAGTCTAAAACTAAAACAGCATAATTAAGAGCTGGTCCAAGGCAAACCTGAGCCAGTTTTGTAAGGGTTAGTAGATGAATCTGACGACTATGAAGAAAAGCAGAGAAGGGGTGACGTCTCTTAGCTATACACCCTCCCTTGCCGGTCTAGGCGAATGCGGCAACTCCTCACTCCCTAACTATAAGCTTTATCAAAGAGGAGAGTTTTTAGTTTACTCTTAAATGTGGTGACGGTGTGTGCCCCCCGAACCCAGACTGGGAGCTGGTTCCACAGGAGAGGAGCCTGGTAGCTGAAGGCTCTGGCTCCCATTCTACTTTTAGAGACTCTAGGAACCACAAGTAGCTCTGCATTCTGGGAGCATAGTGCTCTAGTGGGACAATAAGGTACTATGAGCTCTTTAAGATATGATGGTGCCTGACCATTTAGAGTTTTTCTAGGTTAGCAGAAGGATTTTAAATTCTAGCTAGGCGAACATTATAAGGTCTGTTACAATGTTTGTCTCTGAAGTAAAGACTGGACTACAATAGAGCTGTTTGGAGCAGTTTGTGAACAGTGTTTTCTGTTGGAGATGGTAAGTCCCTTTGTGGTGGACTTTGGGCTTTTTCACTTTGTAAACCTATAACATATAAAAATATATAACACAATAGCACTTTAAATCTCGGTTTCACCCTGGGTAATCATTTTATCTTTCATGCCAGTTCGTGAAATGGTCACGTTATTTTGATTTATTGATTCGTTCACAATTTTCTCGTTTATTTCGTGTACAGGTCACGATTTTCGAACATTACAATTTCACGCCATGACACTGGGCTGCTCTGGGGGACGCCACAACGAGGAAATTAAACGGTTGTGGTTAGGAAAAGAAGAACGGGGAAAAGAACCGTCACACGCAGGACACGCAACAACAACGGGACGCGATCCCCGGTCTCCGGGGTGAAAGTCCTGTGTTGTTTGACCCCATCCACCACCCCGACCAACCTCCCTGCGCGGATTTTCACCTTATCAATACTACTCGCTACCGTAATTGTTCTCTGATCACAAAATATAATTTATATATCTTCCCATTTAAATACATTAAATTAAAATTCGTGCTCACCACACGAAAAAAACGACACACTAGTGTTCCTTCAGAAATCTTGCCTGTGAAAAATGCTGAAATTACCAAATTACCTATAAATTACCTATATAGAGAAATTATATATAAAATGTAATACCTAATGAGAACCTAGTAATTATACACAGTACAGTTCCGAATTATTAGAAGAAATGTGTGGTTTGCCATATGTCAGAAATGGATGTCTTACCACAGCTTCTTTAGGTTTCCTCCACAAGATTTCGAATCGAGGATTGAGCACTGCCTTGATATCTTGATTCTCGATTCCTGAGCGACGTTCAGCTTTAGGGAGTGAAATGTTGATTTGGATGCAGTTTCCACATCCAGTCAGGGAGACTTCTGGAGGACCTATTGTGGCTTGTGACAAGAAGAAAAGACATTCTTTTTTTAAATTTGTGTATTTCTGAATTTGTGCATTCCAATTATATGGCATGTTTTTGGTTCACTCTGCTGCCGTTTTTTTAATATCACTAACCAAGATTCTGACCAATGCTCTATGCCAACTAAAGGAGAAAATGTGAATATATCTGTATTCAATTTGAGTCAGCTGCTCATATGGTGCTGCTTCTTCTCACGGTTTAGTCCTTGACTACAGCATGTTATGCTTGTATTTCAGTAATTAAATAATTATCCATCTAAGAGCCAAGTCAAACCTCAAACAAAGGTTTACTACCACGATGAAAAAAATTTGTAAAACATGATGGAAAGATCTCAAACCAGAACTGATGTTTTCATCAGCCGCTACTTTCCGTCTAATCAGTGGACGTTTAGGTCCACTTTTAGGTGTACATTTAAAATGCACATAAAAGCTGGTGCATGGAAACAGACTAAGTGACACCCGCCCCCGTCACCCTGGGTGACTCCTCAGTCCTTCTGTTCCTGGGCTCCATCAACTCACAGGACCACCAGCTCCCTCATCAAAAAAGCCCAACAGAGGATGTACTTCCTGCGGCACATGAAGAAGTTCAACCTGATGGTGACAATGATGGTGCACTTCTACACTGCCATCATTCACCTGCTCCATCACCATCTGGTACGCTGTTGCCACTGCTAAGGACAAGGGCAGACTGCAGCGTACCATCCACTCTGCTGAGGTGGTTGGCTGCAATCGGCCGTCTCTCCCGGACCTGTATGCCTTCCGGATGCTGAGGCGGGCAGGAACGATTGTCGCCAATCTCACCCCGTTTTCACCTCGGACACAGATGTGTCAACTTATTGTGGACACAACAATAATCCCTTTTCTGATTCTGATTCGCTATACTTTCTTTATCTGGCCTACACTTTTATTTGATGCTGCAGTGATTAAGCTTTCTCTGGCAGAATCAGTGAGACTCTTATATGTGAGCAACAAATCACAATATGTCATTCAATAAAGCCAAGGCAACAAGCATGTAACTCAAAAGACTCTGACATCGACGTACTGTCTCTGGAAGGATTGAAGACGAGTTTGCTGGACTCTGGAGACACACTTTGGTTGTAGGACGCCTGGACAGTCAGGGCATAATCCACGCTGAAGAGTGGAAGCCTTATCTTAAATGATGTTCCGTTAGTAGACTGTAGCCTTTCTTTTTTGTTCACCCTGCACAAAAAGAGAAACAGAGCACAAACATTATGTCATGCTTGCATTTCTCTCAGTATGTCCTAGCAGGTAACAAAACTATCATGTTAGTTGATAGGTGAATATGATTATCACCCGATATTGGCTTATTAGATACTGTATATCAGTATCAGTTATTAACAAGAAACTGAAGTGCAGAAACTCCAGTGTTCGAGGTAATATTTGACACGTCTTGATCTCAATTGAATAGCTTAAATCAGTAAGAAGAAGTTGAATTAGTGGGAATAGTTGAAAAAGTGGAAATTGATTTAATGAGTATGAATTTCATTACAAAGTTGAATAACACCACTAATGTATAAAAGAATGTATGTTCTATCTGAAATTATGAATGAGTATGGAAGACATACAAATGCTGTGAGTAACATTGATGAAAATGCAGAAATATAGAACAAATTGTTTGAAAAATCTCAAATGCATTGCAATACACTGCTGAAAAACTTGGAAGTTGGAAGCTGAACTGCACATAAGTTAAGAGCTGAAATACATTTGTAGAAAAGCTGGAAGCTAAACTGTAATACTGTCAAAAGTGGAAGTTCGAAATAAATTTACTAAAAAGACTTATCAGCCATATCCATTGCATAGAACAAACAGAAAGAGAGAGAGAGAGAGAGAGAGAGAGAGAGAGGAATAGACAGAGAGAGAGAGAGAGAGAGAGAGGAATAGACAGAGAGAGAGAGAGAGAGAAAGAGAGAGAGAGAGGAATAGACAGAGAGAGAGAGAGAGAGAGAGAGAGAGGAATAGACAGAGAGAGAGAGAGAGAGAGAGAAAGAGAGAGAGAGGAATAGACAGAGAGAGAGACAGAGAGAGAGAGAGAGAGAGAAAGAGAGAGAGAGAGAGAGGAATAGTCAGAGAGAGAGACAGAGAGAGAGAGAGAGAGCGAGAGAGAGAGTAAGCGAGAGAGAGAGAGGAATAGACAGAGAGAGAGACAGAGAGAGAGAGAGAGAGAAAGAGAAAGAGAGAGGAATAGACAGAGAGAGAGAGAGGAATAGACAGAGAGAGAGAGAGAGAGAGAGAGGAATAGACAGAGAGAGAGACAGAGAGAGAGAGAGAGAGAGAGAGAGAGAGAGAGAAGAGAGAGAGAGAGAGAGAGAGAGAGAGAGAGAGAGAGAGAGAGAGAGAGAGGAATAGACAGAGAGAGAGAGACAGAGAGGATTAGGTTTAGGGGTGCTGTGAGTATTGTGTTTTGTTTTGCAAAGTACCTTAGTTAGAAAGGATTTTTGTTTAACCTTTTGTTTTCTTATAAGTGTAGAAATAGTCTTCCTTTTGAGGATCTCTTTTTGTTATATTTTGTTTTTGTTTTCAACAGCACCCATCGGCCCATTTTTCCGTTTGTAAGCTCTTTTGTTAAATTTGCCCAATTCAAAATAAATTTCCTTTCAAATACCAATGACACCTGGTTTTATGTTTATGTCCTGATACCCCTTAGCTACAGGACGTAACAGAGACAGACAGACAGACAGAGAGACAGAGACATACAGAGAGAGACAGAGACAGACAGACAGAAGTGGAACGCAAAAGATGTAGACTAATGTTCATATTACTGCCTATAGTATTCAATTCAACTGTCTGTGAAAGGGTTGTCATGGTAACGTATGACCAGTGAAAACACCCTTTGAAGTCTGTGATGAGATCTCTTTGATCTTTAATCAGGTTAACGACCGTGTCACCTGCTGAAACTGTCAGCTGTGCCCCACTGGAGCTATTCAAACACACTGAGAACAAGCTCTCAAATAAAGGCTCAGACTGCTAAAACGATAAGGCGTATCCATAGTTAACTCGCGATTAATCACAAGTTAATCGCACATTTTGTATCTGTTCTTAATGTATTTTAAAAGGGATATTTTTCAGGTTTTTAATGCTCTTATCAAAATGGGAGCGGACAAATATGCATGTTTTATGCAAATGTTTATTATTATTGCAACAATCTAAAACAATGACAAATACTGTCTAGAATATTGTCCAGAATAACCTCAAAGGAACTGTATGCTGAAAAATATGCTGAAAGCATAATTTGGCAAACTCAAGCCCATCAAGCAACAACAGATGGGCACATATGACCACATGGCATATTATCACCGATCCTCTATACTAAAGACAGCGCATTTCAAACAGCACCAATGGTAATACACGGTACACACTTCCTGTCTCCTAAATGGGCGTGGCCTCATCTGGAAGTGTAGTGAATGTCGTGTGGATGGATGAAAAGTTATATTTGTATAATTTATTAATTTTCTTTTGCTAACAATAGATATTTAGACAGCTAAAAGACGTATTTAGCATCACGAAAATTTGTTTTGTTTGGGCATTCATGAACGTTAGTTTATCTGTGTTGCCAGATCTCGCGAGAGTTTGGTCCTAGGATAGAAACAAGTCTCAAACAAAGTGTGCTGTCCTTATGTGTCTGTCTGAAAAATTCCATTTAGGTGTCAGAATATTCTGAAGATATGTGGCTTGTGATAAATGGTGGACCCATTTTTTACTTTGGTGACCATGGGGCGAAATAATCGGTCGTAATGAGGCGTTGCAGTGGCGGAGCCCACGTGACTCATACAGAAAATCACTCTGTTGGGGCGTCTCGATTCTAAGTTGACCCTGATATTATCCAACATGGCGTGCCTTTAGCAAGGGGGAGGAGGGTGCTCTGCATCCGTCGTATGCTTAGCCAGCAGGTGGTATTTGAGACTGGACGTACTGCGGTGATACCTCAGTTCACATTGACAGTACATGAAAATAACTTTAGTCTTGTGGAGAGAACCATCTGGAAGGGCTTTGAAACTCAACTTGCCGTTCAAAAGACCCTTTTGTTATCCATTTCTGCTCAAGGAGCTTTGTTTCTGCTAGCCATCCATAAGGTTACTGCTGCATTGCTTTCCGATTTCCCAAACTACAGAGCGGCCCGAGGCCCAAATCACAGAATGTGTGTGCTTTAGTCGCATGTCAAAAAAATAGTGGTGTTGTAACTCATTATTATTGCGTTCATTTTGACAGCCCTTGATTTAAAAAAAAAAAAAAAAAAAAAAAATCAACCGACACGTCATTCTTAGACTTTTTAAGTCGCAAACAACTGACAATGTGAACATAGTTCTAAAAAACCCAGAATAGGTGTTGACCTATACTGCAGCCAGCCACCAGGGGACGATCCAGATGTTTGCCTTCACTTTAGTCTATGCATCTACCTCTGGTACAAATAGGCCATTTGCTAACATGCTTGTCATAACAACTTTTAAGGCAAAAATGTGTCAATATCATCAAACACTAATTAATACGTAATTTTGATAAATGGCCCAGTGATTTCCCAAAACAGCTGAACACTAGTTTTAAGCAAACAGACGTAAATAGTGCATTTGTTGGGGACTATTTTCAGCAGCGGATTAATCCACATTTGGTACTGTAGAGTGGTTGTGGCAGCAGAACAGTGTATGTGGATTGAGTCTAAATAAAGTACAGTGTGTGTGTGTTCATGGTGATGAAGAAACATGTCAGCCAGTGCCAGTGGCTCATTGATGTGTTTCAATAGTTTTTGGACAACAATGGAGCTCTATGGCACAGAGGAAAAAGATATATCCGACTTTGATACACACAACGTCCTCTTTATTAAAAGGATTTGTTGACAAGAAGAAAAACCTCCAGAAGAATATCCCCAGACCTATCTTTTAAAATTTAGTAAGATAGTAAAGAGGTGAGCTGATAAGCTCGCTAACATAAAAACACATTATCATATTACCAGTACAAGTTCCACCCAGCAAAGAAATCATGTCTATTCAGTTTTGTAAATTCAAACAAATATGATCAAATGAAACGTGAACCTTCACAATGACTGTCAAAACCAAACATGTGATCACCTGAAACTGAAAGACACACACAAAGGAACACTCAAATCCCCTCCCCTTAGCTTTTTATAAGAGCGCTTGAATCATCAGTTCCTTTAAAACTATCAGGCGGCCCCTTTGTGGTCACAGCTGCACTGTACGCACACGAGATACCTAATGGATGGAAACAAACAACGACTCAGCCACGGTCAAAGAAAGCAGAGATTAGAGATAGTCAGATATTCCGTCCCAGAAGACGCTAAAGGAAGCCACAGACTGTCAGACAGACCATGTACTGACTGAAAACATGACCAAAATAAAGGTTGCGGTTGTTCAGCAAGGCTAATAAACACTGATAACATGAGAAAGTCACACTGCTGTAAATCAGTGTTTACGATGATACCACCTTCTTCTTTTTTCATATATTTTTTTATTTATGCTTGCGATTTTCCTTGTGAATATGACAAAATATATACAACATTTTTGTGTAATGACTGCAGTTACACAGCACTAACGTCTTTAAAACTGCAGAATAACACCAATGACTAGGACATCAAACATGACCCTTTGTCTTGTGTACACTTCATCATGTTTATATTTAGCTGAAATAATTCAGCATACTTACTGTTAGTTTCTTTGTTAAGCCATTTGCATCCAAACTGCAGTTTTTTTAGTATTACTGTCTTTCACGTGTTAATCATGAAAGCTGAGTGAACTTGCAAAGAGCACAGGATGCATCTCTGAGGGCAGAGTGGTAATGTGGAGGAGATGCCGGGCCTGATTAGAGATAAGAAGAAAAGCCGCTGATTGCATGAACCGAATAACTAACTGGACTCCCAACTCCTTTAAAAAGACTCTGTTGTGAACCATCTTCAGTCATTTTTCTCTACTTGCGCTGAGGTGCTGTAAAACTGACTCTACTTGCAAGGAAAAACGAACTCCAGGGATTTTGTCCATTCTTTGATAAATAATTATCCTAACACAACGTAAAAAATGAAATGCTAAGTTTTGAATGCAAAGGAAGAATGTATATGCCTAGATTCTCTTTTGTTTATAACCCTTACAAAGTTGAATAATATGTATTGACTGATGAAGTCTATTGTCTATTATAGTCTATTATCCCTAGCCAATAGAATGTTTGTCCTTTTCTCTTCAGACTTGCCTACAGTGTAAGAGCCAGGTATAGTTCCATTATTTAGAAAGGATATTTTTGGGTAATTAAGGCACCTGGTGGGGGCGGAGAAAGCTAGGTAATATCTGTTTACCTGTTCTGCTTTGGGAAGGAGGAGAGGGGGTGAAAGGGGGAAGTCATATTTTTGCTGAACGCTGTTTTCACCACTGTTTTCACGCATGTTTTTACGCCTTTCGATCCTGCTGATGACTTCAGTTAACAATTATGTATGTCGGTAACACGATTATGGAATGTTGGAACAGAACCTTGTTTGTGTTAACGCAAAATTAAATTGTGAACCTTAAGCGCGTCTGGCAAGTTGTTATTCCCCTGCTCAGCCTCTCGGCGGACGAAATGAAGTGTCGGATTGCCACCTACATTTGTCAGCAAAAATGGATAAATAAATAAGAAGAATAAAGGAAAGGAAAACGCGCTCATCCGAGGGCGGTAGCCGCGCGGAGATATTGGATCATCAGCCATTGAGATCACACACACGGACGCACGGCTGGTGGAGAGCGGTGGCGCCCGACAGCTTCGCACCCGAACAGCGGTATGTAACCTGTGTTTTGTACTGTGTTATGGCTTATTTGAAACGCAGTTTGAACGGGTTTCTGCCACTTGTTGATGTTGTGTACTGCTGTTGTGGCGGGTTGATTGCCGCTGATTGGGTTTATGTCCGCTGTGTCTGGAGCGGAGAGCCACTTGTGTGTGTTGTGACTTCTGCGTGTTGGTTCTGGTAGGCTATTGTGCCTGCATGGGATTACTGTGGCTATTGACGTTGTTGGCTTTACGTTGGATTCATATTGTGATTTGCATCTGACTGTATGCACAAAATGAGTGGATCAAGGGCTGGTTCAACTTCACCTGAAGAAGAGAAAAGAAAAAGTATTCTGACTGAAAAGGCTCTGTCAAGCAAGATTGAGTCAATTCAGAACCAACGTAAAAAGGAAGTAAACAAATTAAAGAGCCAGATACGGTCTCTCAAAGAGCTTATGAGAGATGATAAAAATGCTTCACAAGTTAAGGCACAATTTGATGTTCTGCTGCAATTGTCTGAAAAAGCCACCGCATTGCACAAATCTCTGATGTTTTTAATCCCATCTGATGAACGTGAAAAACAAAATGTATGGTTCACCAGCATCACTGAATACAATCAAGGATTTATTGAGGATGTTAAAGTGTGGCTTCCAAAACCTGGCAGGCCTCTTTCAGGGCTAACTCATGATGTTGAGTGTCACCAGGAAGCTCTGTCAGTTAAAGAAAGTGGGGTTCATAAGGATGTGAAAAAGGGACAAGAGAATCCATCTTCTCAACATGACCCAGATGACCTATTGCCATCTGACAGCATATCAAACCTAAGCAGCAACAAACAAGGTTCAAAATCAAATGTTTCCAGCACTTCATCTGCACGTCTAAGAGCAGAGGCTGAAACGGCTGCTTTGCTTGCCCGTCAAGGGTTGCTAAAAGAAAAGCATGCTCTTGAGGAACAGGAAGAGAAATTAAGAAAACTAAAAGAACAACTTCAGCTTGAAACCAATATAGCCGCATCAGTGGCAAAGGCAAATGTTCTAAGGACCTCTGGATCTGGTGTGCGGAGTGCTGCTTCTCAGCGATCTAATGGTATGGAATCATACTTTAAGAAAAAGAAAAAAAATGTTGAATCTCTTAACATTGATGCAGATACTTTTGTTCCACATAAACTTGGAAAAGATGAAAAAGGGAAATCGGCAAGTGGAAATGCTGTTTTACACCTTGGAATGCCAAAACAGAAAAGGGCAGATATTACCAGTTTTCTCCAGCAGAGGCCCCTAGAGCCTATGAGAAAGAGCACAGTTCTAAATACTGGTACTACAGCGCCTCCAGTGTCTCATCACAGAGATGTCCATACATGCTTTTCCACAAATACTAACAGTGATCAAAACCACATGTTGTCTATAATGGAAAACCAGAATAAGATAACAGCAATGATGGTGCATCAGCAATGTCTTGCCTCACTGCCTAAGAGAGATATCACAATATTTGATGGGGACCCTCTACAGTACCATGCTTTCATGCGGACCTTTGAAAAGGTGGTTGAGGAAAAGACCGACGATGCTGGAGATTGCCTTCATTTTTTGGAACAATACACCAGGGGGCAACCACAACAACTTGTCAGGAGCTGCCAACACATGACTGGTTCAGGCTATGCAAATGCAAAGACTTTACTGCGAGAACATTTTGGAAATGAGCACATGATTGCATCTGCCTACTTGGATAAGGTCTCTTCATGGCCAACAATAAAATCTGAAGATGGAAGGGCTTTACAGGCATATAGTCTGTTCTTGCGTGGATGTTGCAACGCCATGGAGGAGGTGCATAGTCTGTGTGAATTGAATACTCCTGCCAATATGATCACTGTGATTAAAAGATTGCCATACAAACTGATAAGTGGCAAACAGTGTCATGTGACATCCAGGAAAGGCATCGCCGGAGAGCTATGTTGATTGATATTATGACTTTTATGGAGCGTCAAGTGAAAATATTAACAGATCCTGTGTTTGGAAACCTACAGGATGCTCCAATTTTGGTGTCAAATAAAGAAGGCAGCAGGATAAAGCCACCTCGCTTTAGATCTATAGCACATAGCTTTGCCACTGCTGCTACTACATTTGAAAAAAACATTAACAGAACACAAGGTTAAAGATGGATACTCCCCTGAAAAGACTTGCCTGTACTGCAAGGGTGGACACATGCTGGAGTTTTGTACTCTACTGGAGAAGAGAGCTCAAAGTGAGAAGATTGATTTCCTAAAAAAGAATGGAGTTTGTTTTGGCTGTTTGTGTATTGGTCACATCAGTAAGGAGTGTAGGAAACGTCTCTCTTGCAGAACATGCGGCTTGAGACACCCTAGTATGCTTCATATTCATCGTACGGACAAGGGAGCACATGCGGACAAAGGCAGGAGCAATTCAGAGAGTGCAGTGGGAAGTTCTTTGGTTGCAGTCCAAACCAGTGGTGTTACTGGGGCCGGTGAACAAGATTTTAAGCTCGCCTCATACCAGTCAAGGTCAAATCTAGGAGAGGTCAAAGGACAGTGGAAACCTATGCCTTTTTGGACCAGGGCAGTTCAGCATCCTTCTGCACAATGGGTCTTATGGATAGACTGAATCTCTCTGGGAGAAAAACAAGGATTTTTTTGCGCACCATGGGCCAAGAGAGAATTGTGGACAGTAGTATTGTCTCAGACTTGGAAGTGGCTGGATTGGACGGTGGCTGGTACTGTGAAATGCCAGATATCTTTACACAAAGCAAGATGCCTGTGAATAGGAGTAACATCCCATGACATAAAGATCTGCATAAGTGGTCTCATTTGAAAGATGTGTACTTGCCTGAGATAGATGCAGATGTGGAGCTTTTGATAGGCATGAATGTGCCCAGAGCTTTGGAACCACTTGAAGTCATTCGGAGCCAGGATGAAGGGCCGTATGCCATCAAGACTATGCTTGGTTGGACGGTGAATGGACCACTTGGTGGAGAATTTTCTGATGGACCTGTGTATCAGTCTGCAGTTACCATCAATAGAATTTCTGCTGTGACACTTGATGAACTCTGGAAACAACAGTTCAAGACACACTTTCCAGAATGCAGTCAGGAAGAACAGCCAGGACTTTCAAGGGAAGACTGCAAGTTCTTGGAAATGGCTAACAATACTGTGAAACTAGTGGATGGCCATTACAGTATTGCTTTACCCCTAAAGGACAGAACGATAAGCATGCCTAACAACCGTAAGATTGTAGAACAACGCATCCTTAATCTGAAGAAAAGGTTTATCAGAGATGCATTATTTCACCAGGACTACACTGCTTTTATGAATAAACTTGGTTCCAGTGGATATGCAGAGAGAGTGCCAACCACAGATCTTGAACGCAGCGATGGAAAGGTTTGGTATATCCCACACCATGGTGTATACCATCCGAAGAAAGGAAAGATCAGAGTTGTCTTTGATTGTGCCGCATCATTTCAAGGGGTATCACTCAACGCACAACTCCTGAATGGTCCTGATCTGACTAGCACATTGATTGGAGTCCTGACCAGGTTCAGGAAAGAGCCTGTTGTTCTGATGTCTGACATTGAGGCAATGTTTCACCAAGTTCAAGTTCCAGAGGAGGACGCAGACCTGTTGAGATTTCTTTGGTGGTCCAGTGGAGACTTCAGTCAGCGCATGGAGGAATACAGGATGGTTGTCCATTTGTTTGGGGCAACTTCTTCTCCAAGCTGTGCTAACTTTGCTCTCCGAAGGTGCGCAGAGGACAACAAAGAATCTTCAGCCAGCGTTTGAGACCATCATGCACAGTTTTTATGTGGATGATTGCCTTGCCTCTGTGGCCTCAGAACAGGATGCTATGTCTCTCTATAAAGACCTTAAAACCATCTGTGCTACAGGCGGCTTTCATCTAACAAAATGGATAAGCAACAGTCGCAATGTGTTGGCTTCAATACCTGAGGAAGAGAGAGCAAAGGAGGTCAAAGACCTGGATTTAGACCATGACTCGTTACCGGTTGAGAGAGCTTTGGGAGTGAGTTGGTGCATCTAGTCTGATACCTTTAAGTTCAGCATAACAATTCAGGAGAGACCGTTGACCCGCAGAGGGATCCTTTCAACTGTCAGCTCTTTTTATGACCCTCTGGGGATCCTAGCTCCTGTGGTTTTTACAGCTAAAAGGATTATGCAGGACCTGTGCCGGAACTGGCTAGGATGGGATGACTCTATACCACCAGTGGTTGCTCAGGAGTGGATGGACTGGTTGAAGGAGCTACATCAGTTGGAAGGCTTCAGCATCAGACGATGTCTAAAACCACTGAATTTTGGAGAAGCAACCACTGCTCAGTTGCATAATTTCTCCGCAAGTGAGGAGGGATATGGTACTGTTACCTATCTGCTGCTACGCAATAAACACTCCCAGACACACAGTGCCTTCATAATGGGAAAATCCAGGGTGGCACCTTTAAAGCCTGTTACCATCCCACGCATGGAGCTGACAGCTGCTGTTGTAGCAGCTCGCATGGACAAAGTGTGGAGAAAGGAGATAAGACTACAGCTTCAACACTCTGTTTTCTGGACAGCCAGTACCTCTGTACTAAAATACATTAAGAATGAAACTTCAAGATTTCGAATCTTTGTGGCCAACAGGGTCTCAGAGATTCTCAAGGTCTCTAAAGCATCTCAATGGAGATATGTGAACACTATATATAATCCTGCAGACCTTGCCTCCAGAGGTGTGAGGGCGGAGCCATTCCTGTTGAATGAAACTTGGATATCTGGTCCCGCATTTCTCTTGCAATCAGAAGAGGAATGGCCTGTTAACCCAGACATGTTGCAAGAACTTCCACCTGGAGAACCTGAGGTCAAGATCTCAGCTGCAATTGGATTTTCTACAGTTAAGGACGAAGATGATGCAGTGACATGTTTGATCGACCGCACCTCGTCTTGGACACATCTAACAAGAGTGATGGGCTGGATCCTAAGATGGAAGGCTTTGCTTATGAATCTCAGGAAAAAGGACATGGGTGATTTCAAGAATAAACTCTGTGGTGGTTATCTCTCTTTGGGAGAGATCAGAGAAGCTGAAATCAAGATAATTATGTTCTGTCAGAGAAGAAGGTTCTCTGAAGAAATCTCCTATCTCCAAAAGGGAGAAGGTGTGAAAAGAAACAGCCACATCTAGAAGCTTAATCCAATACTGGAAGATGGTGTGTTAAGAGTTGGAGGACGGCTGAGTAAGGCTGCCATGCCTGAAGAGTTAAAACATCCTGCCATACTATCTAAAGACCTTCATATCTCTGATCTCATCCTACGACACATTCATCAAGAGGTTGGCCATGGAGGTAGAAATCATATGTTGTCAAAGGTACGCCAGAAATACTGGATCCCTGGTGCCAGTGGTTTAATAAGAAAAGTCTTGGCAAGATGTGTTGTTTGTCGTCGGCTACATAGAGCTGTAAGTCAACAGCAAATGGCTGACTTGCCTGTAGACCGAGTTTCTCCAGAAGAACCTCCCTTTAGTCATGTTGGCGTTGACTACTTTGGTCCGTTTGAGGTCAAGCGTGGGAGGAGTCTTGTGAAGATATATGGAGTCATCTTCACGTGTTTAGCAATAAGAGCAGTACACATTGACGTTGCCACCTCGCTGGACACCGATTCTTGCATTAATGCCTTGCGGCGTTTCATTGCAAGACGAGGGCAGGTCAAAGAGCTACGGTCAGACAACGGCACCAACTTCGTTGGTGCAGAGCGAGAGTTGAGGCGAGCCATTGAAGGGTGGAACCTGGAAAGGATCAATGATATGCTCTCATTGAAAGGAATAAAATGGACCTTCAACCCTCCCACTGGATCGCATCATGGAGGAGCATGGGAGAGAATGATCCGTTCTGTCAGAAAGATTCTTAACTCTACTTTGAGGACACAAAGTCTGGATGAGGAAGCACTCCACACAGTGCTCTGTGAAGTTGAGTCAATCCTGAACAGTAGACCTATCACAAAGGAATCCACAGATCTAAATGACTTGGAAGCATTAACACCTAACCACCTTCTGCTTCTCAAAACTAAACCATGTTTACCACCTGGACTGTTTCAGAAAGAGGACATGTATGCACGGCGAAGATGGAAGCAAGTCCAATACATGGCTGATCTGTTTTGGAAAAGGTGGACTAAGGAGTACTAACCACAACTGCAGGAATGACAGAAATGGATGAAGATCAAGGGGAATTTCATTCCTGGAGACATCATACTTGTAGTGGATGATTCTGCACCCCGCAACTCCTGGATCATCGGAAGGATAACAGAAGTGGTTCCAGACAGAAGAGGACTCGTGAGACAAGTCCGGATCAAGACCCAAACCAGCTGTATATGCAGGCCTGTAACCAAGATCTGCCTTCTTCAGGAGTCAGCTGTTTCCTGATTGCTGTACTTTGATAACTTGACTTTTGACTGATTTGACTAGACTATTTTTTTGACTTTTTTCTTCGGAGAGAAGACAGAAGATTGGATAAGTTTTTGTATGATGGACTATAAATACGTTGTTCGTGTATTCCCCTGCATGTGTGATATATATATATATATATATATATATATATATATATATATATATATATATATATATATATATATATATAATTATTACTATGTATTAACTGTAATAATTAGGGGCCGGAATGTAAGAGCCAGGTATAGTTCCATTATTTAGAAAGGATATTTTTGGGTAATTAAGGCACCTGGTGGGGGCGGAGAAAGCTAGGTAATATCTGTTTACCTGTTCTGCTTTGGGAAGGAGGAGAGGGGGTGAAAGGGGGAAGTCATATTTTTGCTGAACGCTGTTTTCACCACTGTTTTTACGCATGTTTTTACGCCTTTCGATGCTGCTGATGACTTCAGTTAACAATTATGTATGTCGGTAACACGATTATGGAATGTTGGAACAGAACCTTGTTTGTGTTAACGCAAAATTAAATTGTGAACCTTAAGCGCGTCTGGCAAGTTGTTAATCCACTGCTCAGCCTCTCGGCGGACGAAATGAAGTGTCGGATTGCCGCCTACATACAGTATAGTATGGATTTAACATGTTTTGCTAACACTGTACAATTAATGATATGTCAAGTGTTTAAGTCACTTGTTCTTTTCTTACATGAATGCCGTTTGAACTATTTTTTTGACTGACGTGTCAATAAATATTTCAGCATTAAGCGAGACAGTGTGTGGGAGTTCTTCTCATTGTTTAGAAAATATGCAGTGCCCTCTGTGTTTCACTCCAAGTACAAAGGCTGGGGGGCCTTGTACTAAAATTACAGATTTTAAAAACTACTCTTAAAATTAAAAGTACACAAAAAAACCTGACTCAATTACAGTAACGCGAGTAATTGTAATTTGTTACTTTCTCTGGGGTTTTAGGGGCTAACCACGCCGACCTTTGTTAAATGTCTGCCCCCATGTCTCTTTCCTTTCACTTGCTGTTATCTCTCTACTGTCTCTATAGTAAAGGCACACAGAAGCTGTCCCCAGGACGCATCCTGAGGACATTTTATAATAGGATTTGTTAAAAAAAAGAAAATAGAAAGAGAGCATAGCGGACATTCCAATTCAAGTCAACATAGCAGGATGGTTAGAGCGCTGGCCATTTTTATGTGTACCGTTGCCATTTCAAAGAACTACAGCTGCTCGATTATGGACAAAATCATAATCACTTTTAATTTTTATTTTGGTCAATATTGAAATCACAATTATTTACCACTAATGCTCATTGACTTTTGGAAAGCTGTTGTATTTATTGAACTTAACAGCATAATAATTGTTTTTCTCGATTACTTCTTTGGTGATCGTTAGGAGCCAAAAATCGAAATCGCGATCCAAATTTGATTAATTGCACAACCCCTAGAAAGAACTGTAACCATTGCAGCAGGCTAACTCGTTCTATTTCTATGGTAGGGCTGCACGATATGAGGAAAATATGAGATAAGGTTGATGAATATCGCGATAACAATATTTCTTGCAATAAATAAACAGATATTAAAGTGCGTTCAGTTGTGCAGCTTTCAGTATTCTGCTAAAAGGCAACCAATTGCTTGTTGAATTTAAAACAAACAAAAGGAAATCATTTCCAACATAATTTTATTGAACAAATTTAACATTGAATTGAATATAAAAGGCTACACTAAAAAAGAATGACAGTTACATTTTAAAGTGCAGTTTTCTGCTGGTATTTTCTTTCAACTAACACAAAAAATCTCTGAGTGTCTATCGCGATATGTTGCAGCCTTTCACGATGCGCCAGTTGATATTGTGATAACGATAAAAAAATGATATATCGTGCAGCCCTATTCTATGTCAATGACCATAGCAAACAGTCCAATGTCTCATTCTATTTCAATGAGGCAGACAATTCAACAGGTTGTAATCAGGCCAGCTGTTTAGCCAAATTGGCTCCTACAGTACATGTTTAGAGACAACACAGAAAGTTACCAAACGTGTCTCATATCACAGATCAGCCATGAGTGCAAATAACTGTGCCAGTGTGCCAAGTAAAAGTTGATGCAGAAGATTGGCTACATTTCCTCCTACCCAAGGAGAAAATGCCATCAGTCTAGCGTGGTAGTAAATAAGAGCAGTCAACAAGATGTTGGACAGGGAAATTACCTCCTGATAATGTTGTAGGATGTTCCTTGTGGCGTGCCAGGACCAGGATCCCAACGCAGCACATGGTGGAAGTTGATAGACTTGATGGAAAGATTGACCGGAGCAAGAAGGGAACCGAGCACTGTGTGAACAAGTTAACATGCGATGACACAGTGGGACTCAAACTGACATCCAAAGAAACCACAAGGTACAGAGACACACCCGACAGGGCACTTTAATGAGTCATCAGCTTAAGAAATGTAAGTGGGCGTGGTATGGAAATAGGTATGTGAGGTATTCAACAAATGTTGCTGTAAAAATGTAATTAAGTTCTCTGAGTGAACTTGACTTTACTCACCAGAATCAAGAAGTAATATGAGATAAAGAACAAGAGGCAAGGAGTTCATCCTGTCGTAGTCATAAAGCACCAGGTAGTGTGTCTGTCTCGCCCTCCGTAGACTGCATGGTTACTGCCAAATATCAGAGAACAGTACATTATATTGGGTATGAAGCATTCAGACATATTGCATTGCGCTGTACGTTTATTTGCTTAAAGCAAAGCCAAATTTCTCTCTATTTAATTCACATTTAATGATGATATACTTAACTCAATGTTTAAGCATTAAAATGTACTTTTAAAAAAAGATTTTTTAGTTAGAATTCAATTTACATTCAGTCATCACATTCTGTAAATATAAAACTATGCATACATAATTGCAAATAATATAATATGAAAACAAGTATGAGAGTGATAAATTAAACAGAAACAAATAAAAAGATACAAAAGTAAAGAAGTGACAGACTTACAAACTTCATGAATGAAATTGACAGCAGGAGTTCTTCATTAAATAGTTTTGAGTAGATATCAGTTATTAAAATAGCTTTCTTATTTGGTACCAATTTAAGAGACTCAAAGTGTATGTCAGTTTCAATTCGGAACAGTTTAAAACATGGTCTTGATTTGGACAATGTTGCTTTGTGAATCTGGAACGTACCTAATAAAATAAAGAGATTTACAATATCAGATACATTTCTATCTTTACATTCAAAATAGTTAATACTATCTTTCCCTTCTAGTGTGATTGTACAGTATGTGTTGTTTTAGATACCATATCATTTTCAAAACTTTTCCAGAATGTAATACAGAATGAACAAGCATAAAAAAAGATGGGTTAACATTATTGTTCTGTCTTACAAAAACTACAATAATTCTCAACAGGCATGAACAGATTTTACCAAGCCCCATGCCAGTTAATATCACAAAAATGAGAATTCCAGAAAAATTTCCCACGAGGTGTTATTTTTCTTTAAATTTAGAAAGCATTTTATAATGTGCTTATTAGTACAATTGCTGCTCGTAATATCCATACCGTTTATATAAAGAGTCAAATTAAAACCAGGAACTTCATTTTTTTTTTTGTATAACTTTTCATTCATTCTAATATGCCATTAGGTATAGATTTGAAAACTGAGTTATGTTCTTTGAACGTTATCGGGAATGCCTTCTCTCTGAGAAAGGATTCATAATTAAGTAATTGGCTATTACAGGCATAAAAGGTCTTTTAAGAAGAAAATAGCTCTATCGATCCATTTCTGCAAATAGAGTGACTTGTTCCCTTTCGTGATGCATGCATTACTCCATAAGATAGACTTGTGTGGAGAAAAGTTATGAGAATGACATAGCTTCCAGGCCAAAAGAGCTTTTTGATAAAATTGGGACAGTTTCAATTAAAATGTACCTCGTTTCCTCACGTAGCTAGTGGATTCAATGACACAAGGCTCATATGACTATTAGCATTCTAATAATTTAAATGTCGAGCTGGTACTGATTAGCTAACTGGCCTACGTTGCTGCATTTTCTAATTGAGTTGACCCACTTTTAGGATGGCATAACGTTAACTGTCCAAAGAATAACGTTGGTTTACTTTTGACATAAATGCAAAACATTATGGAGTATTAAACTGATATGTAAATTACCGTTACAGAGATTATAGCTCTTTTTTTGACGAAGTTGACTGCTAGTTGTTCAACAGTTGTTTTCCTAGTAAAAATAATTACAGGTCAGTCTACCCACATTTACAGTAGCCTAACGTACACTGGCTGACTCATTGACAGTTCTGAATTTTTAACTCACACAGTGGTGTTAGCTAACAGCTAAAAAACGAACAAACATCTCTTGTCATGATATTGACTGTTCAGTTACTTACCAACACACTGCGCGTGTGATAGTTGTTTCAATGTCCGAGAATGAAAAGCGAAAAATTCTCAAGCAGCCCGTAGTTGGCTGTTTCCCTGTACTGTCAAAACTTCAAACCAGTAGCATTTAGACACTGCCACTTCCTGTCTCACCTTCAAAATAAAGGTCTTATCACCGAATACCTGTTGCAACATTTGAGTGTTGAAAATACAGAATACAGAATACATTGTATTGTAAGCATTGGTTTATCTTAAATTGCGTCATTATGTACATACTTAATATGTATAAGCTTTGCTCATTCTAGGCTACTTGATCTTATTTTCTCTTTGGGATCAATACAGATGCATCTTTTCTGATATTATTATCTTATCTTATCCCTATAGCAGGTCAGCATTTATATCAATTCAAAAAATGGCAAATCATTGTATTAGATGGCACTTAATTTCCCAAACGTTGTCACTATATTATAGTTTTTGGATAGAGTTGAAGCAGTGATGGTGTATTGACAAAGTCATGCAACTTCCTGTGTGAGAGCACCAAACGTCACTCGGTGTTTTCCATAGACCAATGTGTTTTCTAGGCGGAGCAGCGTATTTTGCTCTTCACTGTAATTGACTCAGAGGCCACTAGGGGGCAGAGAAAGAAAAGGTAAAAACTCCAAACGGCTCTCCCTGGCTTCCTGCAAAGCCATTACATAAGCTATTATGTGTATTGCCTGTGAGAACATGAATTCCCTGGAGGATCAGTTCCAGTGGTGATGTGTTTATCCTGTTCTGACATGTTATATCTTTTCTCTGAGATATTTGAATTACCCCCCACACTTTGCAAGATTTCTCTTATCCTCCAAAGACAGGCTTTTGTATGACACCTCAGTTGATTGCAAGAGTAAAAGAGTTACAAGTCACACAGAGAAAAGCATCAGTCCAGATATGCACAACTTAAGTCTTTGGAGGAACACTCTGCAGTATAAAACTGAATTTGATTCTGATTTTGGAAACCTCTGTGGTGCTAAACGTTGCTGCTAGTGATTCAGGTCACACTTGCAGTTCTAAACACAAAATTGTTCCTCGTGCCGACGTGTACTCCACTTTATGATAAAAAAAACATCTGACTTGTGTAATCTAAACATAATTCAAAGCTTATGTTACCGTTGCCCAGTAGCAGCTTTACATTATTGGATGGCTTGTGGCTTAGTTGCCCTGTAACCAGAAGGTTGGTAGGTCAATCCCAGGCTCCTCTGGTGATTTGTCGCAGTGTTTCTGAGTGAGACACTGAACCCCAAGTTGACCCCCAGATGCTGTATGTATATGTCCACTGCTCCTTATTCTTAGGATGGGTCAAATGCAGTAATAGAATTTCACTACATTATACAGTAGTACAATGTACACTCTTCAGTACCACACAAATGGGGAGGGGAGAAATGGACTTTTCAGCATGAGCCTGTCTAATAAGCTATTGCACTGTTCACTTTTGCACTACCACCATTGCACACACTCTACCATAGCACCATGTCATGGTCATTGCATCACATGGTCAGTCCATACCAGACCTTAAATTGTTAGCTCTTTAAATTTCTGTGAGTGATTTTTATTAATGTGAGATATATGTGTATATGTGTATTTGTTGTGTTATGGTTGTGTACTGGATGCCTAAAATATCCCTCAGGATGAAAAACATATCTATCTATCTATCTATCTATCTATCTATCTAACACATAGTATTGTATGTGACAATTAAGGAATAAAGTGTTTTTATTTTTTTTAGACAACCTTTCATAAGTCAAATTAAAACAAGTCTCACCCATCTTTGTTGGGTTACCACAGCACACAGAAAGACATATTTGTCAAACATAGGTGGGTATAAATGGAAGATATATACTATGGTATATATCTTTCATCCATACCTAACTCATAACACTCATTATATATAAATAAGGTTTATTATTATTATTATTATTATTATTATTATTATTAGTAGTAGTAGTAGTAGTATTATTATGTATTATATTGCTATTCTTACAGTTTCATGAATATAATAAAATAAGTATTTAAGGATCATTCTGGCTAAGGCCAGACACTGCAGGTGAACAGGGCACATTTTTAACTATGAAATCACCATTAAATATCCCCAGTTTATTACTGACCTTAACCAGTTATTTGTTTTATTGCAAGTGTTCCAAAAATGTTTAAATATGCAAATGGTGTATTATCTTATTAAAAATGCTCTAATTTGCATTAAAATACAGAACAGAACTTTGCACATTGAATAAAGCCAGGCTCACATCTGGTTTCATTTTGTTGACTTTTGTTAAACCAAGTTTTTTACAGAGGGGATGTTGGATATCTGTTTTTCTCACTCCAAAAATCTGAATATACTGTCTACAGCCATTTTCTGGGCATAAAATGTCCTAGAAATCAGACTATGAATGTAAAATTAAGAAACCCCTGTGTAAAAACCTGCAGAATATAGATATGAATCAAACTGGAAAGTTTGGTGCATGGAAATGTTACTGAAGTGGAGGTTGTGCATGAGAACAAACTCATTTGGAGAAAACAGCCTTTAGAAATGTGTATTATCATTGAAATACACAGACGCAAACAGACAAATGTGAGGTAAAGAAACACCTACATGTAGAGCTGGGATGTTTTCTTTCTACTAGTCTGAAAGAAGACATGTTATGGAAGAAACATAGCCTTCAATCCCAGTACATGAAAAACCCAACATTGCTGCCGGCAGTGTCTTGCCTTAATTACAATCTGGGTCTAATTTTAATAGATTTAGCCACCGTTCCTATGGTAACAATAACATGGTCCGCTCACCAACTTGCCATTGCTGAGATCTGCAAATGCAACGACTGCTGAAGTTTTTTCTGATGTCATGCCCCTAATATGTTTGGCAAAGGTGTGTTTCCGTCCGGTCTCTAATTTAAAGATTGAGTAGGAATACGATGTTAACACAATACAACCAGAAAAACAGTTTTAAAAAAAGTTTATTATGTATGTCATACTTTACAGAGGGAGACAGTTTGTGGACAAAAGAAACCAACCACGTCGTCTTTTCATTTATACACAAATAAGCTCCAGGAATTCGCTTAAATAAGCCAAATTATATACAAATCAAACCTTCCAAGCAATTTCCAAATACACAACTGTCCCTTAAACAGTACACGATTCACCCATGAGCCGACGGACACGCCAAAGGTCGTAAAATCATCTGAAGGCACAACATCCGTGGTTTACACATAATCACACAAATCTGTGTTTTACATTTTAGTAATTACATTCCCTGATGCAAATACTTAAGGTTCTGTATCGAAGATCAAGAGAGAAGAAAGGAAAGGGAAGGAAGTCAAGGCTCCAACACAAGTGAGTGATGTCAAACCCAAAAAACCCGGTGATCTCATTTTCACCCATTTTGTGGTGGAATGTTCCAGACGTTTTAATGCTGTGTGATGGGCGCTGACGGGAGCATTAGCACAAAACCTCATGGCCTGTTCTGAAACACCCCGTCTGAAAACCATTAAAAGGTGGCTCGTGGAGGTGTGTAGTCACCCGGTCCTCCAGACAGCAGTGACTAAAGGCGGATTCCTGGCTGCACCAAACGCTCTGTAAGAGCTCCAATGTTATAGCTGTACTCGCCGTCTGTTCCTGTGCTGAACCCTGGGTGTGAATGTTGGCTTTAAGGCAACCAAAAGGTGTGCAGAAGGCATTTCAGCAGTCTTGTATAAAGTACTTGACAGCAATACTTGAGTAAAAGTACAAGTATCTTACCAGAAATTGACTTTGGTAGAAGTTAAAGTCACCTTTTAGAATGTTACTTGAGTAAAAGTCTTAAAGGATCTGATATTCACTGTACTTTAAAGGGGAACTATGTCGTTTTTTTAAGCTTAATTTACCTTAACTGAACAGCTTCGGAGTCACTGGAATAGTTATATGACTTTTTTCAAGTTGACTGGTGGTCGTCTCGCTCCCCCCCCCCCCCCCCCCCCCCCCCCAGTGCCTGTGAGCTGAAAAACCACCCTTGCAACTTTCGTCTGACGAGCCGCCGGCCTCAGCATCAGGAAGTATGGCGTGATATCAGGTCTCGTGATGTAACAAATTGGTTCACGGCACTGCACACATACGCCCATTCAGGAACCGGCTAACAAGGCAGCAATGGAGTTTTTCACACTATCGTCATGGCTGAGCCGGCTAAAAAGAAGCAGAAAGCTAGGAAAGCGTTGTCGGAGGAACAGAGAAAGAGGAACCGGCAGACTGACCGAGAGAGGAGTCAGACCCGAGGAAACATCGGAGCTGCGTTTTCAGAATGGCGACAACTGAGACAAACAGAAGCCTGCAGATCCGATGCTGACCTGGCGTTCCTGCTGTTGCACTTGTAAGTATGATCAGAAACTTTATCTGCCACAGAGTTTCTTGTCAGCTTGCTGTTGCAAACGCAAGTTGCTTCTGCTCCGACAGCGTTCTAAGGCCATTGTAGGAAAAAAGAATAACGTTACGGACCCGGGAGAGAAAAACCTCAGTGGACATGGCTGTGTGCGTTCGCCGGCTTCTTTGACAACAAATGCACATGACCAGAGGAAGAAGATGAGAGGGGGGGGGGGGGGGTCGCCAACCAGTTTTTACGACAGCGTTGCCAAATATCTATTCCGAAGCTGCAGGGGGGAGCTCTATAGAGAAACCTGCGAGCAAAAAGCCAGAAAACAGCGATATATGAAGTGTTACTGAAGTAAAAGTAAAAAAAAACTTTGATTATGAACTTTATGGCCAAAAGGTGTGTAACGTTATCTTCATCACCACTGTTGCCGGGGTGGTCATCGTCTGTTACCATGGCGGCAGAGCCTGCACCAGGTGCTTCCATGACGCTATCAGTTAATATACTTCCTCCTCTTCTTCTTCAGTTTTGGCCTATGGTTGTTGTTTTTTTGCCGCTTGGCAACAACAGGCATTACGTCACCAACTGGAACGGAGCGTGCAATCTAGGAGCAATGACTAGAAAAAGTTTCTTTCTAGTGAAACAAATTCCTTCTGATTTTATTTTGTAGTAACTAGTAACTAAGTGCTTAGGAGAAATGTAGTAAAAGTAGACATTTTATTTAGGAAATGTAGTGGAGTAAAAGTAAAATTTTCCGGAAATATAAATAGCGAAGTAAAGTACAGATAACGTGAAAATTCTACTTACAGTAAGAACAGTAACAAAGTATTTGTACATCGTTACATTACAACACCGCATTTCAGTACCAACTCTTCTATATATACAGAGCAAATGACCTCGCCATGCTCTAGCTGTTTTTTTTTTTCTGAACCAGACTGCACTCATAGCAGTTACACAGGAATTTAATTCAGCCTGTTGCATAATGAAATATGTTTCCATTCAACAAAGAAAGAGCCACAGTTAATTCTTGTTTCAGAAAAGGCATTATAGTCACCCTCCTGTTTCCTTATTCGTGTGAAGACACAGCAAGAAAGTGCATTCAGTGCCAGGATGCAGGGAAAACGTATACATCTAACTATAAAGAAAAGGAATTGTGTGTGTGTGTGTGTGTGTGTGTGTCCTTTGAATATCTCGAGAACCGTGAACAGTGCTTCACACTTGGCAGTACTGTAATGCGGGGGCCCAAGGACGTGCATTGAATCAATTTGGTGTAATTTGGACACGTGACACATTGAATATATATATATATATATATATATATATATATATATATATATATATATATATATATAAACTGTTTGTGTTTCTTTAAAACAATCACAGTTAATAGCACAGAAAGCAGAAGGGGAGAAGACATACGGGCATAAGAACTTTATCCTTTAGATTTCTGATGTGCAAAATGTGTTTTTCTACAATCTAAAGTGGCATTTATCTGATTCATTATGGTTTCAGTTTTGGTTTGTTCTGCACAGGTTGGGGACATTTATCAACCTTCTTACACTCCACAGAGTACACCCCATTGCTAAAAAAAAATAACCACATTTTAATAAGCATGTGAATTTTAGCTCAAACTTAAAATGGAGGCACTCAACATGGTGCAAAGTCCCTACACTAAAGCAGCCTCTTTTGGGTGGGGAGTAACTGCGCCACAAGTCCTGCAAATATGGGCTCTGCTCTCTTTCTATATAAAATAGGATTAGTGTGGATTAATGAAACTGTTTTAAAAGTAAAGTCATACAACACAAACTTCCTTCACAGCTTAGCACTTGCACTGCAACACATTGCATCTGCAGTGATGCAGCTGTGATGGATCCTATCATCTAAATGAACTGTGATCATGAGTGACACATTCACTGGGATGTTGGCAAAAGGAAGATAAATCAAATTACATGCACACATACACACACAGAGACACACCCATGTGCTTACACACGCGCACGCACGCACGCACGCACGCACACACACACACACACACACACACACACACACACACACACACACACACACACACACACACACACACACACACACACACACACACACACACACACACACTCGCTGAAGGATCTGCAGAACAGCAGTGTTGGCCCCAGACTGTGTTTGTGAGAGCAGCTTTAACATAGTCTCTCACAGGATATGAGCTGGAACCCGAAAGAGAAAGAGAGCATGAAACCTTTTCGGAAAAGAGAGTTGGTACATATTCAATTTCTTTTTTCAAACTGTCCTCTAATTCTTCTCCCCCTCTCCCCAGAGCCCTGCCAACTTGGCTCTAAGTGGCTTAATAACTGCACAACTCCCCAGAGATTCAAAGTCAGTTGTTTTGATCTAAACAGAGTGAGATGTGTTGACTGGCGAGAGAGTGTCCTAACCCTGGGACTGTTGTTTATTGGCCGTCCATTTAAACCTGTTTCAGAACAACTTGTTTTATTAGACCATCTGCACTCAATAAGACCAGCTGGAAAAACGCAGCAGATGAGCATACTGCGCTGCTCCGTCAACTCATACCACAGTAGACTGATACAGCCCTTGTCTTACCATTTTTTGTTTTCTTATACATTCTTCTATGTTTTTGCCACGGGCAGATGTCCTTATCTCGACAACAGACCGCTTTTACTATAATTAACTTTTTTTTTTAAATATCCTCAACAAAGTGGCATTACACTCAAAACTCCCTCCCAGACACAAAAGTATCGTCCAGCTCTGGTGCAGACTCTGACCCCACACTGGATTATTTGGATTGGTTCCAGCAAGTGTTCACTGCTGTCAGCTGCCACAGTACATCTTGTTTTTTTATGATGCTCTATTAATCCCCAAAGCAGGAATTTGTCCTTTTGCTTTCTGCTTTCCCCACAGCACCTCATTCATCGAGACTACACTATTCAGTAGGTGCATGTGACAAGACCTGTCACATGCTGCAATCAGACCACAGGCATGATGTTAAACAGCAGATCACATGACTCAGACAGCTTAGGCTTTTTGGCGACACTT
The DNA here is from genome assembly GCA_023566125.1 of Zingel zingel. NCBI lineage: Eukaryota > Metazoa > Chordata > Actinopteri > Perciformes > Percidae > Zingel > Zingel zingel. Next base: position 23,962,026 of record CM042327.1, read on the forward strand.
GGCATCTTTTTTGACAAGAAACAGTTGACTAGGGCACTTTTGTAGTGAAAAAAAGAAGAAGCTGGCAGCGTTTTTATTCCAAAAAACCAAGAGCATCTTTTGTTGCTATAACAACAGCTACTGCTACAGTAGCCTAGCTAGAGCGCTATGTGGAGCGGTGCTAACGTTACATAAAACAAAGCGGTGGAGCGAGCTAGAGAAAGAACAGAGAGAGAGAGTGGTGCTGCTAACGTTACATAAAACAAAGCGAGTTCATCATACCATATAACTCGCTGTGCTCCGACTCCATTTTTTCTTGTTGTTATGAAAACCCGAGCATGATGTAGGACTTCATCAAGTCGTGTATATCAGCCAGAAAAAAACTTGAAAAATGAGACAAAAACGTCAAAAAGCAACAAATGTCGGACAAAGAGAAAAATATTTCGGAAGAAGCACCAAAAAATAAAAGAAAATGAAAAAGGAGACAAAAACTATGAAAGAAATTCAAAAAAAAAAAATTGAAAAAAGCGGCACAAACATTGAAAAGGAACAAAAACTTTGTATGTAATAACGTTAAAGTGTTTTGCTAGAACGTGAAAACATCTTGTTATAATGTGAAAAACATTTTGGTATTACAAAAAACTTTTCACGTAATAACATGATACTAAACGTTTTTCTTTTTCGGGTATGGCAGTAATACACTTCCGTTCAATGTAAGCGATTAGGGCCCCTATTGAATCACTGTAACTTTGTAAAACTCTGAGTCCCACTGGGGGGCCTCTGCTGGTCCATATTTAGTTAGCAGACTTTGTCCCGGTCTTTAGCTGGAGACAGGCTTCCCATCATCCTAGCTTCAAAGTCTCTAGTCGACCAGAGGGATGAACACCATAGTCCCTCATTTACAGACTCATCAAACCATTCAGTGAGTCCTCGTCTCCTGTATACTGTATATGGAAGCATCTACATTTGTTATGTTTGTTCACTCATTTATTTATTTTCCCATTAATTTGTCATCTGTCTTCATGTAAAACTCAAGAAACAACTGCAGCCGTTCAGAGTGGCCAAAGTCTCGTCGCCTCCTCCCTACTGTCCATGCTATCCTACTGCCCCGATATATCTGACAACACCTGGATGGGAGCGGATGATAAAGAGCTAACACCCACTTGGCAGCTGCGAGTGCGATCTGGAACATCTCACGCCTGGGAGCAGGCGTGTAAGTTTGTCTCGGATATTGTTCTAGCAGATGGTGTGTTGGACCACAGTCTGTCTGGACAGTTGTGGCTATGGTTACACCCGTGACGCATTCACTCGCAGTGTGCCATCTGATCACGCTAGGATGGTGTCGGTGACAGGTATGAAAGAAACAGCTTTTTAAGCAGAAACACCATTTTCAGGGCCAGCTATGGACATGGAGATGAAACATCAGGTGTAACCTGCCTGTGTGGCTTTCAGTTACCAGGTGTTTAAAATGTACACAGAGAGTATTTTTTACAAGTACGTCTGCAGACAAGTGATTTTGAGAGTCGCTAAGTACTACATATATACAGCCCAGTCTCATGGCAGTTTGTGAAATGGTCACGTTTTTGAATCTATTGATTTGTGTACTGAACACGTTAATGTCGTTATTTTCGTGTGGTGAGCACGAATTTCAAAGTAATGTATTTAAATGGGAAGCATATTTCGTGATCACAGAACAATTACCGTAGCGAGTAAAATTGATAAGGCGAAAATCCTCGTAGGGAGGTTGGTCGGGGTGGTGGATGGGTCAAACAACACAAGACTTTCACCCCGGAGACCGGGGATCGTGTCCTGCGTGTTGCAGTTCCTTTCCGCATTATTCTCTTCCTAAGCACAACCGTCCCGTTGTTGTCGCCATCTCCTGCGTGAGACGGTTCCTTTCCCCGTTCTTCTTTTCCTAACCACAACTGTCCCGTTGGCCGGCGTGTGGCGTTTCATTTCCCCATTGTTGCGGGCCACAGAGACTGCGGATCGTGTCCCAAGGCCCCGGGATTGCGTCCCGCGTGTGGCGGTCCGTCCCGTTGTTGTCGCTGCCATGTAGCGTTTCATTTCCCTGTTGTGGCGTTTCATTTCCCCGTTGTTGCGTCCCCCAGAGCAGCCCAGTGTCATGGCAGTTCGTGAAACGGTCACATTCGAAAATTGTGACCTGTACATGAAATAAACAAGAAAATCGCGACCTGTACACAAATCAATAAATCAAAATAATGTGACCATTTAAGACTTATATAAGACTTATGTGTAAAAGGTATTCACTCTCATCTAGACCAGAAAAGTGGATGCAATCGCTGGAATGTGCCAACATTAGCTTGTATACTGAGCCATGTCAACAGCTTGCTTTTACTTTATTTGTGTAAGCTCCTTTTACATTGAGTCATTCATCCCTATAAAGATAGGTGCGTACCACCTTCTAATAAGGCACACTTTTAAAGTGTTTATACTTAGTAATTGTTAATACATCATTTACTAATGCTTTATAGATTACTTAAAAGTCATGATATTTAATTAGTAGAAGTTTTGGGATGCCAGGTTGGGGTGTGCGATGTGATGATATTAGATCGTGAACGATTAAAATGTCTCCAGGATCGGCCTTTACAGAGAGATCGTTAGTGTTGTGCTACAGTGCACATCAGTTGCTATGGTTTCAGTGTTTCCCCTGCATACAGCGGTGCAATGCTAGCCCTGAGCTAACAACAGCAATAGTGCTCCCACTAGCTAACTCATTTCTGCTGCACTGCACACTACACGGGCCAGGCTTTGATGGGAGATCAGTGCTTTTACAGAGCTCATCCCGCTGATCAGCTGATTACAACCGGAGAGAGAGGGGGATAAAAATGGGGAGCGCTAACAGCGCCAACAGCTACAGTACAAACAGAGCATTAGTTAGCTCTATATCTTTACAGAGCAAATATCAGCTTGCTGCTATATTAATGTTTTAACTGTTTTGAACAGAACCCTTAACGAGGCTTTAAAGTGTTGCATTTGAGAATAACATTTGGTGTTGTGTTTTGTTACCTTGTAGGGCTATCCATTTTTGTATTTGTAAATTAGCTTGGCTGTACTGTTCAGTAACTTGCTAGTCTTAAAAACCATCATGGAAAATAGTGATATGATATTTTTGCCATATCGCCCACCTCTACTAGCTTGTTAGACTTCCTTTCGCTGGTGGTTATCCCTTCGATACCATTTTGTGATAAAGGTCCTTTTATAAAGAGCTTATAAGTTGTAACTAATGGTTTTATTAATTGTTCATAAATCATTTACCAATGCTTTATGCGGCTTGTTAGAAAGTAAGATACCAATAAGCATTTATTAATGAATTAGCAACATTTAGAACTGCATTATTAAGAAACAGAAAGGATAAACACCAGGTATTTGACAAACTGGCAACCCCAAAACTTACTCTTATTCATGGATTTTACCTACTTTATTAGGGATGTCACTTTTCTATTCGAAATTGGAACCTGTTAAAGCGTGGGGAAAACTGAATATTGAAATGGCAATTACCTGTTTGAATTAAAAATGCACAGTCTAGAAACACAACAGACTGTTTCAACTCACAGCCCGATGATCTACAAAGTCTTCAGCCCTAATCGCATGGGACTGGTATTACTAGAGGACCTCATGTGATTTAGAAATGACCCCCCCCCCACGTCTGTGTTTCATGCGGCCCATTCGCACAGAATAACTTTTTATATACATTTATATAGCCGTCAGTTACTGCTTCTAACCCCTTTAAAGAGAGGCCTTTATCAATTAAATAATTGGATGCATTAAGTGGTACCAACATTTGTAATCAGAACCTGTACAGCATGTGCATTAAAACACTCTCCTGTATACAACCCAGTCTCACGGCAGTTCGTGAAATGGTCACATTATTTAATCTATTGATTCGTGTACACAGGCACGTTTTTCTCGTTTTTTTCGTGGTGGCCAGCAAGAAAATGTAAACTAATGTATTTCAATGGGAAACATATTTCGTGATCACAGCACGACTACGGTAGGGAGTAGTATGAAATGCTGAAAATCCGCATAAGGAGGTTGGTTGGGGTGGTGGATGGGTCAAACAACACTGGACTTTCACCCCAGAGACCGGGGATCGCGACCCGCGTGTGGCGTTTTGTTTCCCTGTTGTGCTCCTAATCACAACTGTCACGTTATTGTCGCGCGTCCCCCGCGGCCGTCTCCCGGCGTGTTAGACGTCCTTTCCCCATTCATCTTTTCCTAAACCCAACCTCCACCATCCCGTTGTTGTCGTTGTTCCCCAGAGACTGCAGATCATGCAGATCATGTCCCGAGGTGTGACGTTTGCTTCCCCCCGCTCATCTTTTCCTAAACCCAACCTCCGTATAGATGGTTTAAAAAAAGAAAAGAAAAATGTGTTCTTGTACACGAATCAATAGATTAAAAAAATAACGTGACAATTTCACGAACTGCCGTGAGACCGTGTTGGTATATAGCTATAACAGGCTATGAGATAATATGTACTGTATGCATGTAAACACACGGTATACCCATGGTGTTGAAGTCTGTGGAAATTAGCAGCAGCAAAGCATTGCTTCTAACTGGAGCAGATCATTTGTGATGTAAGAACCCGGGTCGTTACAGCTTCCTGGTTAGCAAATCAACATTCCTTATGTTATGGGATGGTACCCAAACTATGCTGTAGTAAGACTTGAAATTGTAGCTGGTGTAAACATTCCCAAACCTTGTGTCTGTCTGCGTTATGAGTGCAGACATTTCGAGGCAATTCCTTTCAGGGATAAAGAAAAGCAGCAGCAGGAGTGTAACACACATGTAACAGTTCTGAAGTCAATAGTCTCCTTCAAGAAAAAGCATCAGCGTGAGAGAGATGTCAGCCTCTCTGTTCAAAGCCACTTTTTGGCCAGACTGACAGTACAGCAGCCAGTCATACAAAAGGTTATCATAATCCACATGTGCCACTTTTCCTGTGCAAAAGGAGAATGAATAAACCATCCAGCTGTGTTGTACATAACTCCTGTGCATCGTTTGTCACTTGTACTGCAAACCTGACCATGTCCATGAACGGGAGCTAGTTGTTAGTAGACAAAAGTAAAAAGCAGATTGTGCGGAGACTCTGCAGCCTGCTCACTGGGGTCCGTAGAGTGATCAGAAGTAGCAGACGGTGGGAGAGCCAGAGAAAGGGGCAAGGCCAGGTGGGGGAACTGCTGTGAGAGGGTGTGAGCAGCTGGTCCCACCACACTATATGCCTTCAGGGCAGAGAGGCCATTGAGAACTGCTATATCCAGGAAGGTCACATTGAAGGAAGAGGAGAAGTCAAAGGAGATGGCCTCTAGCTCCACTGCAAACCCTGCTGCTGGGGAGATTGTCATTTTCTGGTTGGGGTAGGGAGCTTCTGGTGCTGCACTGTGGATCTTGAGGGTCTGCAGACCTAGCAGAGCCAGGTACTGACTGTCCATTGGCTTTATTCCACAAAAAGACAACTGCAAATGGCCAACTGTGCTCCTGTTCAGCAGCTCCTCCAGGACCCAGAGCTCCTTTACCCACACGGTGAGTGGTCCAGGCTCTCTGAGCCCAGCAGGGGGCAGAGCGGAGCGCAAAACGGTGTGGCATCTGCACAGCGAGTTGGCCAGAGCCTCGTCGCAGTCCCGGATGGGTGTGGTGCAGCTGCAGTTCCGCAGGTTGTTGCCCGGGGTGTCGCTGTCGAACAGCAGCGTGGTGTTGACCGGCAGAGACGTTTCAGATGAGGGGGCAGAGCTTGTTGTCTGGGTGACAGGGGTCAGAAAGAACAGCAACCACAGTGACCATGGCAACGAGACAGAGGAGACAGTGTTTGGAGACATCTCCATAGAGATCAAAACAGACTACATCTTCACCAAGTGGAGAGAGCGGACTGTGGAGAGATGGGCCAAGCTGTGAACAGATAGAGTAAAGTTAGACTGTACTGTCCGTCCATACAGCAGGAACAGCAGCACAAACAGGACTGAGGATTTAGATTGTGACACTAAATGTCTTTTCAGACATGGAGTGATTGACGCGGCTAATAATTCATTTTCAATTAGAGTTGGGTGACCAGATTTCCTGGAACTAAAATCGGGACACTTTGCGCGTGACCGTAGTGCTTGTGCACACACACGCTTTTTAACGTGAACATGTGCCAGCCCAGGTCAGAAATAGACACAGACAGATTAGATATAATTTTGCCAACAGCATACATAGGCCTACTGCTCACAACATAATGGGGTATCTCAGTTAATATTCATGCATTTTCTTAGTATGTAGCCTACATATCTAAGAAATAATATTAAGACATTGAGTGAGTTTCGTGTGGGACCAACTTTATTTTTCAGAATTAAAGCATTATTTTGGAAAATGCACCCACTGAACTTGTGAAAAACTTTGTGAAAAGGTATTTTTCATTGCATGGCACTAAACGAATTATTTGGAACTGCTGCCACAGACTTGAACTAAAGTTATGGTAACACTTTACGGTAAGAATTCTGAATTCATGCATGAATTAATTTATGATTGGTGCATTACTTCATTCCTTTATATCTTATGAATCATCAGGAATTGAGTTCATAGCCTCTCATTCATGACCTCATGCATGAACACATCAACTAAAGCATTAGGTAAGCTGGCTACATCATTATGCACAAGTTGTGTTCAAATCAGAATTTGCGCAGTGATGACCACATTTTTTTGCAGAACAATTAATAATCATGATCATGCTTAATAATTCATAATGATGTGCCCACGTACCTAATGTTTTAGTTGTGTTGTTCATGTATGAGGTCACGAATGACAGACTATGAACACATCAATTCCTGATGATTCATGGGATATTAGGGATTCAGTAATACATAAATCATTAATTACATAATGCATAATAATACATCAATTAATTAATGCTTGAATTCATGATAATTCATGTACCCTTTCCGTAAAGTGTTACCAGTGTTATTCAAACCAACAACACACACACACACACACACACACACACACACAAATGTAATCTCATTTGATAGAGCAGATAGCTTCCCTACTGGAAACATTAATTCTGTATACAGTATTTGTTAGGGGAGTGAATTTGCTCTAGAATAAATTTGTTGGCTGAAAGCCTACTGTGAAATTACGCACAGGTGTCCCGTGTGACGAGTGTCTGCTTCACATTTTCACGGCTGTGGGTTGAGTCTCCACGGTTCTCATGGGCTTTATATAAGTCCTAACGGGAAAAAGCTTAACGTGGTTTAATGTACCTAAACAACGATCAATGATCACCACATTTCTCTCTCACATTGCACCGGTTATGAGGAGCAAAATGTGGTAATCATTGATCGTTGTTTAGGTACATTAAACCACGTTAAGCTTTTTCACGTTTTAGAATGTCCCCATTTCCACCCAGCGCTCGCCCGCTGACTTTCCAGCGGACCTGGAGGCACTGGTTAAAACGAGACAGAGGCATTGCAACAATGTTTACAAATATAGCCTACATTGTAATGCTGGCTGCACAGATTAAACAGATGCAGACCGCTATGATTGACAGACACACACACACATTGTTAAAATCATATGCTGGGCGCTTTATTAGTCTTTCTACATGGGTTTAGTTAATGGTCGGGCTATAATAAGACCACGTCGGCCATGTGATCGCTGACAACCGGGACAATTTCATAGTGGTTGGTGTAAACCGGGACATTTTAGCGAATCGACAGGCTTTTGTCGGGACTCGGGACACGCAACTGAGAATCGGGACTGTCCCGGTCAAAACAGGACTGTCCCGGTCAAACCGGGACGTCTGGTCACCTTAAATTAGAGGCGACAAGCGGGTCAATCCCGTGCTCATCTCACACACACACCCGCCTGCTGCAAGAGTTGAATTGCCTTAAACTTCTACCTATGCAACGCGACGCGCGGTGAAAATCAATGAACGAGAGACTGATTCTTGCTCTTTGTGAGTTCCCTAAAATAAATATAAACAGCTCCTAAACAGTTATAAGGACATAGACAGTGGGGCATTTGTGGCAGCGCATCGGCACAATACTAAATGTATCGGGTAACATTACGTATAGTTTGAACATAAATTACATATTAACATACATAACATAAATCTGTGGTTAGCAAAGAACGGGATTGTCAGTATTTGTTATATATGTAATATAATAATTGTTATGAATAGGGATAAATGTAGTTTCGCATTGCCAGACCTTCCTCCACAGCACTGCAAAAGAAGGTCTGGCTAGTCCACACAGCATTCTGGGATGGGAGATAAACGTGCTCTGGTTTATTGGCATTTCTTTAAACCAATCACAATCGTCTTGGGCAGCGTTAAATGCCAGACAGAGCCACGGAGCCTCTGCAAAATAGCCTCTGGAAGGAACTTGTTTTGGTGGAACATGTGTACGTTCAAAAGTAGTTTTAGTCGTGCGAGAGAAAACTCAGATTGGACAGATAGTCTAGCTAGCTGTCTGGATTTACCCTGCAGAGATCTGAGGAGCAGTTAACCATAGTCCTCACACATCCACCAGAGTTTAGAATGCAACACAAAGAAAGAGGAAGGTGACGGACATTCGGCGGAAAAGAGTGACATCCGGCAGAATTTCCGGCAGCACTGGAGCAATCCCGGAAGTGGAACATTGTGGATATAGACTAGGATAAATGATACCACAATCAAGTAATTTCATTCAGTTGTACCAGCAGCAATACAGCAGTGCACAGAAGCCCCATGGTTACCACTTATTTAGCACTTGGCGTTTACTTGCGGAGCGATTGTCTGCCTATTCACATGAGGAGCACAGTGGGACCCTGCGGATCCAAGCTAGTAAGCAGGCCAAGTGTTGCTTTACCATCTGAAAAGACCTTAACTCTCTCTGATCAAACACCAGAACTCAGCAGTATCCCAGATTTATTCACCCCTCTATGACTCACTCCAGTATACTTCGCTGAAAGCACATGACACACAAAGAACTCTCTTTGTCGCTCTGTGCCCTACAGTAACCTGCTTCTGCTTTGCGTCTGTATTTTTACATGTGGAGGCCAGCTTAAGACCAACAGCCAAATGAATTCAGCTCTATATTTCCAGGCAAGCCCTCTCTCTCTCTCTCTCTCTCTCTCTCTCTCTCTCTCTCTCTCTCTCTCTCTCTCTCTCTCTCTCTCTCACACACACACTCACACACTCACACACTCACACACACACACACACATAATTGAGCTACCCAGTTTTACTGGGGAGAGGTCCTTCCAGGCCCCGGGCTACTGCGGAGGGCGTACGACTGCCTATAAAAAGTTCCTACGCCATGCTGCGCTGTGGTGAAATAGGCAGTGGCCAGCCACATTAAATGTTCAGGAATAATGAAACACTGACTTCTTTATTTTACCATTCAGAGATGGTGGAAAAGTGGACTGAATAAGCAGTCTTGACAGTCAACTTTCCCCCACACATTTCTCCACTTTCCAGTGGAGGTTGGACAAGGTCTACTTGATTGTTGAAAAATTGGTCTGATCCATCCAAAATACATGTGATTTCAATTAGTACCAAAGACACAATTTCTACACTGCAGGCCATTATATTTGCACTGGCTCCTTACACTGTACTGATACATCTAATTGTAATAGTTTGTAAATCAACGTGGTTGAGATGTTAATTTCATCAGCAAAACCTATGACAAAAAATACTCATTGACAGCCTTTTTTCTGTGATAAAAAAAACAGACCAAAAGTGACCAAATACTACTGCAATTTTTGTCTACAAATTAAAAATTAAGTGGATTTATCTGCATGACCTGTAGCACTGGTAGTGTAGTAATGATATGTCTCTGCCTTTAGTGTTAGCTTATGCTGTGCATGTAAATGCACTGACTGACAGAAATTACTGCTTTTATCATTTAGATGTGAAAACCTACTTGGCAATATACCTGATTCTGATACCCCCCAAAAAATGGCCAAAGAAAATGTACAGTGAAGCGAATTACCAGACGATCAGAAAAAATTGATCAGAACAAGTCTACATTGAGTTTGGGTTTGATGTAGCATGTAAAATGTAATGTACCATAAAACATTTACTCAATGACTCACTTTTTGCGTTGCGAGTGGGATAGAGCTAATTGGCCTTTTCCTTACTCATAAAGCTGGACTGCAGACAGTTAGGATATACACATAAGTAATCACGGGGTTTCAAATGACATATTTGATTCGGTCAGAGGTGCCTCATCACTTTTTTTTTCCAGAAAGCACTTTCCCTCTCTCTACAGCCTGTTTACTACTCACATGGGACACTATTTATAGTTCCCTGACTTTGTTCCAGATTTCGTTGCAATATCTTTTCCCAGAATGTGATTGAGTCTGTAGAATAACATTCCTTATCCATGAGGAACATCAACCCTGACCTGAAAACTTGAAATCCAGCAAACGTATTTATTTTTTTCTGAGACCAAAAGGTGACATATTCTTATTGATTAAATGTTAGTGATTACCCATTATCAATTCTTATCATTCATAACATTTGACTTTTGACCTCCTGTCTTTGCTTATATTGTTTTAGTGCAATATTAATTGTAAACCAGAATATGTCAAACACTCTGAAAGTGTCTTCTTAGATCCAGAGATTACAGTCCAACCAGGAAACAAGATATTTTACTTTGGAAACTTCTGCCAAGCGCTGAGCCATTGATAAAAACGAATTCACAGTTTTTGTAATACTTGAAGTGAGATTATGTAACATTTGATAAACATTGGGTGGGAGACTGAATAATTGGTAACACTTTACTTGAAGGTATCTACATAAGAGTGACATGACACTGTCATGAACACATGACACAGTCATGAACACATGAACCCTAACCCTAACTCATCATCTCCAGCCCCGCCCTCTCGTCACAAATCGTCACATCCGGATTAAAAAAAACAAGATGGCGACGGCCATCTTGCCAAACTCGAGACTTAAACCAATGTGTGACGTCACTGCTGCTATGTCCACTATTTTTTACAGGCTATGCTTTGTTGCAATATTTTGACTTTTTTTCCGAATTTTTGCGAGGCTCGGGTTACAACACCCACAGAGGGAGTGTGACTTCAGTCTCTGCTCAGAACGCCATTACTCCACTATATCTTTACAAAGCAAATAGTTGCTTACTGACTACAGCTCCTTCAAACTTCAGGGGAAACAAAAGCAGGACAAGTAGATGTGTAGGGGTTAACGTTTTGGCATTAAAGCCCCATTTCTGGTATCATGACTACGCTGCTATAAATACACTTGACTTCACTATGGTTGGTTTACAGTAGCAGCTGCCCTGCGTACACACAGCCTGTCCTCTCCATCTTCCACCGTCTTACCTCACTGCTAATATTAGTCATCGTCTTTCCAGCTGTTCCCAGCGTCTGGCTCTCCCACACATTAGATCAGTCACTTTCTCTCTTTCCATCCGCCTGTCCCTGCTGTCTCTCTCTCTCTCTCTCTCTTTCTTTCTCCCTGTCGTTCCTCTGTTCTCTCTCTTTTGGTTTCCTTTCCTTCATCTCCATCTCTGTAATCCCCGCAACAAGCTGCAGCTGCAGGACCGGATGGTGGGAGGGAGGGCTGAATAAAGATGAAAATTGACCACAGAAAACACATTCCACGATATTTAAATGACAATGTGAGTCGGGCATAATTGATTTCATATGTACGTATTTAAATGTCATTCTCTATAAAGCGTTTATGTACAGTATATGTATCAGAGACATGTACCACATAAACTTACTTTAAGTTGTGTGTCTGTTGATTCTTTTTTGACTATTTGTGACTATTATTATTATTTTTTTATTCATGCTTTAAAGCCTTTCTGATTCTGATCCAGTGTGTTTGGCAAACAGAAAGACAAACAGGGTGAAAGTGTTTGTGTGTGTTTTTGTGTGTATGAGAAAAAGTGCGAGGTGGCCGGCACTCCAAACGGCTCCAGCTTGTTAAAGGAGAGGCTCAACGCATTCCTCTGACATCATGCTCCACCGCAGGCACCCACCCTAATCCTCCCTTCCTCTCGCTACACCTCTCACTTACAGTCCCTCTCTTCCTCCATGTCACCCATCTCTTTTAAGTGTCTCTCGCTCCTCTCCCTCTCTCTCAGCAGCTGCAGTCCACACACACGCACATGCGCACACACACACACACGCACATGCGCGCACACACACACACACACACACACACACACACACACACACACACACACACACACACACACACACACACACACACACACACACAACTACGGAGACAAATTGTAGGGCTTTCACTCCAAAAACGGCAAATATGCATTGAGAAGTACTTCCTATATCTTGTGTCCTGAAATGTAGCGATACAGTAGGGCTGGGCAATATATCAATATTATATCGACATCGATATATGAGGCTAGATATCACCTTAAATTTGGATTTCGTAATATCGTGATATGACAAGTGTTGTGTTTTCCTGGTTTTCAAAGCTGCATTACAGTAAAGTGATGTATTTTTCTGAACTTACCAGACTGTTCTAGCTGTTCTATCATTTACCTTTACCCACTTAGTCATTAGGTCCACATTACTGATGATTATTTATAAAAACTCATTGTGTTGATATTTAAGATTCAACCCTACAATATCACTGCAATATCAACATTAATGTACAGTATTTGGTCAAAAATATTGTAATATTTGATTTTTGATCACCCAGCTCTAGCTTACAGTATTATATTATACTGTGAAGAATACTACGACTAACACATTTAAAAATGAAATTTACTTTAAATATAAACCAACAAACGGCACAAGCTCATCCCTTACTGACATGTTCCCGCAGCTACGTATGTGCAGAACGTTAACTCTCCCTTAAACCACAAATTGTAATTTTTACATCAACAAGGTTCAACGTGTTGATTCAATGTGACTTTTAAAGGTTAATACTTGTGTTTTAACCTGTCGATAGTTTACTGCAACCTTTGGAATTTTAATGCGTCAGACGCAGTGCACGTACCTGGCAACATCACTGTGTAAGATCATCACGACAAGCCAACCCTTTCACATTGTTGCATTGTTATTTCATACAGTTTTATTATAAAAATATTGATTCCAGCTGCTTTAAATGTTGAATTATTGCTACAAGAAACCCTTATATTTTTTAAAGCCTCATTCATTTCCTGAAACAGCTGGTCACTGTAGTTTTTCTCGAAAGTTAGTCAAATAGGAGGAAATAGTTTATTTGTTGGGTACTATTTTCAGCAGTGGATTAATACACAATGGGTGCTCTTGTGAGGATTTACAGCCCCTGGGCAGTACATGGAGCTCTACGGCACAGAGGAAAAATATATTAAACTTTGGATAAACACCATAGACTGTAAAAATAGAGAACGTAGCATCCATGACGTGACCCATTGGTTTGTAGACCCATTGGTTTGTGGACCCATTGGTTTGTGGACCCATTGGTTTGTAGACCCATTGGTTTGTGGACCCATTGGTTTGTGGACCCATTGGTTTGTAGACCCATTGGTTTGTGGACCCATTGGTTTGTGGACCCATTGGTTTGTGGACCCATTGGTGACGGTTTTTGATGAAAGGGCGGAGCTGGTGAGGATGATGTGGCCAATCCAGTGTTGTTTATGGTTGCAATAAACGCTATAGAGAGAAATTTGCCGATTTTCAACCCTTCAGATGCAAGTTATCCAGGGGAGATTTACCGGCAGATAAACAAGGACCTCCAGGTACTGCTGCCATTTATCTGCATGTACAACAGTACAAAAATTCAGCAAACTTTCCCTTAAAGGGTAACTACCGTTTTTTTTTTTTTTCAATTTTCCTATGTTTTTGTGTCTAAGTGTCTGATGGGAACAACAATCTTTGACATTGGTCCAGTATGTCAGATGGCTGCAGTCGGCAGTGGAGAAACAAGCTGCAATGTAAGTTAATAGGGCAATAGTCCAGCTTGTATTTACCTTCACAAAAGTGCTCATTTTGCCGCTGACAGGCTCAGATTAATATTCTAAGTGTCTGACAACATTATGGAAAGGATCCCTTCAGAGGCAGACCTTTAAAACCTCTTTGAGACCTTTCTCTTTAACCATAAACAGCTCTGAAGTCGCTAACGCTAAATCCACCAGACTCCATTTAAAAAAGCAATACTTTTAGCGTGTATAGAGCCAACATATTTTCACATGTAAATCGGTAAACTGTGTTTATTTCAACCAAAACTAGAGTTGTGATGGTTGGAAAAGTGGAAAGACGACCCAAAATGGCTTTTCATTGTTTTATTTTGTTTCTGTCAACTTTTAATAAAGTGTATTTTACGATGCTAAAATGACTATTTATTTAGCGAACGCAATTTCACGGATGTTTTTATGTTTAACAAAAAAAGGATCTTACTCTTTAACAAAAAAGTCGACCTCCTTAGAAATCCTTTCCATAATGTTGTCAGACATTTAGAATATTAATCTGAGCCTGTCAGTGGTAAAACAAGCACTTTTGTGAAGGTAAATACATGCAGCACAATTGCCCTATTAACTTACATTGTAGCTTGTTTCGCCACTGCCAACTGCAGCGATCTCGCTTAATACTGGACCAATGTCAAAGACTGTTGTTCCCATCAGTCACTTAGACACAAAAACATAGGAACACAGGGTCCAGGTTGAAAGAAAACGGTAGTTACTCATGGTTGGCAGAACACTAGTCTCGCATTGCCAGACCTTCCTCCACAGCGCCGCGGGGGAGGGTCTGGCTAGTCCACACAGCATTCTGGGATGGGAGAAAAACGTGCTCTAGTTTATTGCCATTTCTTTAAACCAATCACAATCGTCTTGGGCGGCACTAAGCGGAGTTTAAATTCCAACACAAAGAAAGCGGAAGGTTAACGGACATCCGGCCAAAAAGAAGGACATCCGTCGGATTTTTCGGTTGCAACTGAGCAATCCCGGAAGTAGAACGGCATGGATATATAGTACACTAGTAGATAACTGAACAAGTGAACTCCAATGAACTTTGATGAAGAGAAAACAGAAACACGGACAACACCAAAAACCAAGTTTGCGGCTATTTTAGGGCACTCCTGCATTGGCCTTACTTTTCAGACCCAGAAGCTTTGTCCATTACAGTCAATGATACACACACAACTATTGGCATTTAAGGAATGAACTGAACATAAATAATCATGCAGTGCAAGTAAATACAAAAACATACAGTCAGTTTTATTGTTATGTGTCGTACCTGCCTGTTGTTGAAAGTCATTGAACATGTAGGAAGTGTAAAGAAGAGTGTGCAAAAGAACACCACATGCAACCAATAGGTTCCAGTGCTGTATATTTGCATCTAGTTCATATTGATAATTGTCTTTCAGGTTTTTCCTAAACTCCCATATACATCATTATGTACAGTGGCAGCAGCTGAAGCATTTTTTCTTGTATTAGGACTACAGGCGGTTTAGTTTTTATTGACTGTTGTATAGTAGCATCAAGTTCGCAGGCTATAAAACAACACTCCAGGGTCCCATAAGCGGCTAATCTCACGCTTGTTAGTTTGGTTGGATAGAATGAGAGAAAAACATGATTTTCCCAAACTATCTCTTTGAGACAGCGCAGCAGCAGTATTTCAATGAATGGCAGGACTTTGACACGTTGCATGTGTCTTTCTGAGACAGAACACACTACCAACAAGTCTAAAGTTTAATTTATTAAAAATATCAAGGAATAGTCTTCCTTGATCATGCTTTCCACCGTGTGTTATGGTCAATCATCATAAATAATGTACGGCAGCACATTGCTGCCACCACCACAACAAATCATCATAATGACATGAAAATACGCTGTTATAGGGTGAATTATGTAATCGTCATGGTGGCTGTACCAAAGCTCCAGGTGAACAGGTGAGTTCAGATGTTTTGTCAACTTAATAAGCTTCAATGAGTTAAATGTAGATGAGATTACTTTACTTTAGATAAAACTAGATTAGATTACATTCCTTTAAATTAGATTTGATGATTTTACATTGGTTAGATTACTTTGGATTGGTCAAATTGAGATAACATTAGTTAAATTGAGATAAAAAAGATTAGTTTAAAATGTTGGTGTCAGTTATAGACTGTGACCTATATAACACAAGGGTGTGTGAAACTCTTAAGCACCTACACCAGACCCAAAATGATGTTTATTTATGGGCAACATGTCCTCCAAAATTAAATGACAAAATACATTGTTTGTCCATGGCGTCTAGAACGACATATAAAGGCCTCTATCAGCAGGGCGACATCATTTGTCTGTGTCTTCTAAAACGGTAAATAATCCCAAAAATAAGTTATCTGAACGGACCACACTATGTTTAATGTTTGGTTAGATTAAGGCCAAAAAAATGTAGTTTGGGTAAAAAGTGACGTTGTTAGGTTAAGGGACTTTCATGATCATGATGACAATAGTTGATTAAGGTTATGGAATGATTGTGGTTATTGTTTAAATAAAACATTGAGGGTTGATTAATCAATAATCAATCATTGATATTTGTTTCGCAACGTGCACGTAAAAGCATGGCGAGGTATGTACAAACATGCCGCACTGAGGTAAAAGCGCAGACTGCCTGTCGCGGGAACTGAAAATGGCAAATTGCGCTTTTCTGTGTCATGCATAATGCATTCACGGGAGGGTGAAGGGGAAAGTGGGAGTTTAAATATCGACCATAACAGCAATAAGCAGTTAGCAGTAATATCGGTTACTTACTGGTATTGCTCACATTTCTATAGCGGTGTATCCCTAAAAAACTGTACAAACTGGTAAGAGGTTAGGGGTCAAATATTTGTGTGTGATTTGGGTGTATAGTCAATACACCCAAATCACACACACACACATTTGTTTTTGCCCGGGTCAGATTTTTTTAAAGTTTCTGTATCAGAAATTGGGGTTTCTTTCAACCAAATCGCCTAAAAATACCATGAATAGTTCCATACTGCGCTCTTTGCAAGTAAAATTAAGGATCAGAGCTCTACTTTTCTTGATTTTTGGGTTTTATTCAAATTTATAGAATTTGAAAAAAAAGAAGATGTTTTTTAAAACGGTATCCTGACTAAAGGTGTGACATATACCAGTCTGTGATCCACTCAACATTCTCTGGTCTTAACTATGAGTCAAAATAATTCATAATTTCTGCTCTTTTTTTAAACTCAGGAATTAGGTATAGGCTACTTTCATATAAATGAGGATTATTGACCATGAATTCCAAAAAGAAGTGTAAAACTAGAGTTAATACGTTGGAAATAAGTTTAGCTAACAAGATGTAACACAATCGGGAGATATTTCTACTTAATACTTTATAAAGAGGCAAAACAGAAGGAGGACAACACAAGGGTTAAAGAAATACATAAACTTATAAAAAACACAAGTAAAATATTTCCAAAGGGGCGTCACCAACGGACGCCGCTCAAATGCCTCTGGGCGCAATTGGATAGTCCTTCAACCAATCAGACCAACGATCCTGGTGACGTAGCAGCGACAGCAGCATCAACGGGTTGCTGTGCTTCAGTGGCCGTCATGTTGAATGTAAACAAAAAAGCTGCTTGCCGTCGCTGAGCTATCGTCATCATGTAAAGCCTGCCTCAACGGTTGTGATTGGGGCCTCGATTTGGAAAAATTGGAAATGGGCTTGAATGGGCTCTTGGCCAGACGGACTTGGAGAGCAAATCTCATGTAACATGAATGTTTCCCACAGCAAATGTATAGCTGCCATTGAGGGTCAGGTTGGGGCCACTAGTGGTGGAATGTAACTAAGTAAATTAATTCAAGTGCTGTACTTAAGTACACATTTGAGGTACTTGTACTTTACTTGAGTCTTTTCTTTTCATGCCACTTTTTTTACTTCTACTCCGCTACATTTCAGAGAGAAATATTGTAATTTTTACCTCCACTACATTCATCTGACAGCTTTAGTTACTAGTTACTTTACACATTAAGCATGTACACACAACACAACATATGTAGTTTATAAAATACAATGTTTTATTATAAATTAAACTACCCTACAATATAATGGCCTACAAGTCCAGCTAAAGTGATTAGACCATTAAACACTTAGCTGATTGACAGAACAGTTTGGATCGTTTCCAGTTCCTGAAATGTGAGGATTTTTCAGCATTGAGTACTTTAACTTTCAATACTTTAAGTATATTTTTTTGATGATACATACTTTTACTTAAGTAAAATTTTCAATGCAGGACTTTTACTTGTAACAGTGTATTTTACAGTATGGTATTACTTCAGTAAAGGATCTGAATACTTCTTCCACCACTGGGAGCCCCCAATTATGGACTGAACATTAAAGCACAAACACCTTCATTTACAGCACGTGTACTGAGTGTGAGTACATGTGTGTTCTGTGTATGCGGGAGACAGACGGCTGATGAAACAAGCCTACCATAATGACAGCACATACATGCATGTGAGTGCAGCGTACTTACGTGGACAGCTCACTGCTGGTTAAGATGGCATGCTGCTCCAGGCTGATCTGTCCAGCGTCGTCAGGCGGTGAGAGCAGCAGCTGCTTCCACATCTGTCTGCAGGTTGACTGGAAAACCTCATCGTTCTGTCTGACAGAGAGACTGTCAGGATGGAGAGAGAGAGAGAGAGAGAGAGAGAGAGAGAGAGAGAGAGACTGTCAGGATGGAGGGAAAGAGAGAGAGGGAGAGAGGGAGAGAGGAGGAAGGAGGGAGAGAGAGAGAGAGACAGAGAGATGTCTTACTTTCTGGACACTGGAAAGATACGTTTAGCTTCAGATGTGACAGCATGACAGACTCAAACGCTCCATTTTCTCTGCTCTCTTCTCATCTTTCTTCCCATTCCCTCCTACTCCTACTCCTCGGCTCCACTCTCCTCCTATTTTGGGCCCCGCCTCTCATTTTCCAAGGCAGGAATTCTTCCCCATAGAATGTGAGTGTATGCTGCCAGCTTGTGGCCTAAAATATTACTACTAATGATTTCTGTCTTCGTCACAGCAACATAAACCATAGTTCAATATTTTCTTTGTTGGGAGCTGTGTGTGTGTGTGTGTGTGTGTTTAAAGACAGCCGTTACATTGACAGTGAGTTATTTTGTTTATCTTTTATCTAACCACAAAGTTTGTAAAAAAAGATAAAGTGTTACCGTGGTTCTGACTGAGACTGAGTTTAACGACCACCTTACACCAAACGATGGAGACGACGGGAGCACACCCCAACTCTAACAAGACTCTCATGATTTCATTGCGATATACTGTAGGTAAGTAGTCTGTGACAGTGAAATCACATGAAACGACGTTTTGTGTAAGGTTGGCATTAGTCAAATGAATCTGTGGTGTCTGCTGTTATCCTACACAGAAATGAAACCAGCCTCTGTTTTAGTGTTGGCACAGACATGGTTAGATTACAGAAATGCAATTAGCTGCCATCAGCTGCTCTTCCCACTACCCTGGATCAGGAACAACAACGTGCTGACTCATTTCCGTGGCTTCTGTGGTATCACTTCTAGAACGCTATTTGCTGCTCTAGCTGAACTCAGTCAATTTTGTCATATTAGCCTTACAGCACCTAATTACCTGCTCAAGCACTCATAGCTCGCTCCTCGTAAAGGCAGGGTTGGTAACATTTTCCAATATACACTTTTTTATATATTGTTTGAAATGGTCTTTACACCCCGACAGCAATAAAAAACTCATGAGCTAATAAAAAGATGCGTCAGCTGTAGCTGCTGTAATCCAGTAAGAATGCCCACCAATCACTGTCTCGCGGTCCCCTTGATAAGAACCAATGAAATGCTTTCTTGCCCCGCTGCGCATACTCTACCCCTCCTGTGTATGAGCCTGAGCTCAATGCGCATCGTTGCCGCTGGAGTTACTGCAGGTCTACTGGTATGGTACACCCGCAGCGCTACCATTGAGCCATTTTAGGTCCGGGCCTGCCCATTTTGACCCAGGCCTATAGTGAGTAGTGAGTGATTTTCATTCTAGCAGTTCATCCAATAAGCAGACAGAGAAAAGCTTTGAGTGAAAGCTTCTCAGCCAATCAGCGGCTTCTACCCCACGTGTGGACTCTTAAGCCCGCCCACAGGCTGCATCGTCACCAGTAAGTGATCCAATGAAATGAATGACGTTGGCACGCAAGCTTTTCAAGCAAGCTCAATGAGACAGACACAGACGGTAGCTATCAGCTAATATGAAACGCAAAGCAAAGCAGCTTGTTTTCATTTAAATTCAGCAAGAAACGCTCCGAGGAGCAGGAGGAGGAAACTCCTGCCATTTTAAGTAACGCGGTTACAAGTGACGAGTTACCATCCTGCTCGGCCGCCCTCTCCCCATCAAGTCCTCCCGTAGCCACCCCTCACACCAGCAAGGCAAGTAGGCTAACAGTTAGGCTAACGTTTAGCCGCTTTCTGACCAAGTAGTTACAGGAACGTAATTATAGGAAAAGTCCACTTCTAAACTTCTAAACTACTAACTACTCTCCCCCAAAACCGTTTTTTCCAATTGCATTCACATTGGCCAAGTGGCCGTATGGACTGGTAGGAGGGGTAAGGGAGTGATGCAAGCACGGCAACGGTCTTTATAGTGTTAAAATCAGAAAACAAATACACCAAAAAAGTATGAACTAAATACTAAATCTAAGTTAGTCTCCCAAAGAGAAACGGGTATCTCTCTCCCCCGCCTTTGTCTGCTGCGCTGTGTGTGTGTGTGTGTGTGTGTGTGTGTGTGTGTGTGTGTGTGTGTGTGACGGCCAGCGAGCCACATGACACGCTTGTGGAGTTTAACTCCAAAAAGACAGTTAACCACAGGTTCCCGTTAATCTTATGATGGACATGTGTTGTGATATTTAAACAAACGAACCGTCAACGGCGAAATAAAAGCCTCTTATTTACGAGAGCGGTCTCAGAGACCTCCAGCTCACAGCGAGGTGTGTGTGTGTGTGTGTGTGTGTGTGTGTGTGTGTGTGTGTGTGTGTGTGTGTGTGTGTGTGAGAGAGAGAGAGCGCGGTCTGAGAGACCTCCAGCTCACAGCGAGGTGTGTGTGTGTGTGTGTGTGTGTGTGTGTGAGAGAGAGAGAGCGGTCTGAGAGACCTCCAGCTCACAGCGAGGTCTGAGCATAACTGGCTGAGCAACGAGCTAGAGGCCGGGGCAGGCGCTTGCTGGCTGTTGCCTCACTTCATGGAGCTCCGAAAACTTTGAAGCAAATTGTCAATTCGGCATCAATTTTCACAAGACAGCCTATATTTGAAATCTAAACAGTTAATTTATCACCTAAAACGTTGTCATAAGTGAAATTAGTGATGAATAAAATGGCGAAAATTGTCCCGTTGTTGGTCTGTCTGTACCGGAAACCTGACCCTCGTTGACCTAGGTTCATATGCTAAAAAGGTGTATTTGTTCGCTTCAGCACTGAGCTGAGGACAGCGATACAAGAGCCACACAGGTAGGCTACTGAGTCGCTGTCCTCAGTGCCGAAGAAAAGCTCTGAAACGGAGATGAAGGGGAACCCGTTTTTTGGCTTATTTTAACTGGCCCATCCAGTTTTCTGGAGGCCCACCTACAATCAAAATCCTGGCGCCGCTAGTGGTATGGTATGATATTATTAGGTGTTTTTTTTTTTCAACTTTTGGACGCCAAATTGAGCAGTCCGGAAGGAGCTCAGTCTTCCAAGTCATGAGATAAGCTGAGGGAGTCAACGAGTTCTAGGAAAGGGTTCCGTGTCTCTAGGAATGTTGAGATAGAGCCTTTCAGAGAAGATCTGAGCTTCTCAAGCTCCAGATTGTCGAGCACCTCTTTAATCCAACAGTTGTGTGTGTGTGTGTGTGTGTGTGTGTGTGTGTGTGTGTGTGTGTGTGTGTGTGTGTGGGGGGGGGGGGGGGGGTGGGGGGTTGAGATAGTCTCCAGTTGAACAAGATCAGTCTCCGAGCTAGCAGAGATGTAAACGCCAGGGCCCGCCTCAGTGCAACAGGGAAGTTGGCGTCAGAGGAAATATACACATGTAGTTTATAAAATCTGAGGTTTTATTCTAAATGAAACTAGCCAACAATATAACGGCCTACAAGTCCTACGTAGCCCTGGAAGGGTCACGGTGAGATTTTTTTCAGGGGACTGCTTTTGCGTTACCTCGCAATATGTTTTGCATTCCCTCACAAAACTTTTCTTCTTCCATTCCTTCTGAGCCATGTGTCTATTTCCACTCAGCTGCCCAGCGCAATGAATCAGCTCGTTGCATTTTACTTTGAGCTGGGAATTATGTTGATATACTGCTCAATGGGCACATTCATATCTCATATAGGGTATAATCAATAGCCTATTTCTTAAATGTATAAAAAAGAGAATGTGCAATGTCAGAGGTCCGCATGATGTGACGATGAACAAACACCGAGTTATCAAAGAATCTGCATCTCCCTAGTAGGGTTACGAAGAGAGAATGTTAGTTCAGGGACAAAAACGTGAAAATCCTTACACTCCCTTGTGCTTAGCTTACATGCTCTGGCCTGATCATAGACAGTATAAGACTCATAGACATCACAACTACACTAATTGCAACTTGCACAATAGGTTTGTTTACCTACAGCTTTATAAATACTATTTAAATAGTTGTACAGTTTTTATTCCCAACTTATAGATATTTCATACAGATCTTCATCTTCACTGTTGGATTTTTTATTTTTTTTTTAAATATCATAAGCAATAGTCTTGTCAAGTAGATTAGGGGTTTTCCATTTCTGTCACAAACAGCATACACTGGCACTGAAAGTTGCCACTCGCACACTATACACACACTCCCCAAAACATTGTGGTTTCAGACATACAAAGTTATTTGGAAGTTCTTACTCTGGTATTTTTGTGATTCTTGGAAATGGCAGCTTTCATACTGAAGTTCTTCTACTTCTCAGAATTTCGTTTGTCAACCACTACCTTCTCTGTGAATCCTAAAATGCATTGTTGTGTGCTCTGTGGTTGACTCAGGAAGTCCTCTTCAGACAACAGACGCATGCCTAATCATTTTGTTGTTTGCTTTGTTTCTCTTCCAATAAAGTTTGATAACCTGTCTGGTTGTCTAATCACTTTTCATTCTTACTTCCTTTTTAACACAACTGTTGCCATGTCCAAAAATAATGGTCAACACTAAAACAATGAAAGTAGATTTAGGAAACATAGATAGCTAGATGGATAGATAGAGAGATAGAGATAGATAGATAGATAGAGAGATAGAGATAGATAGATAGATAGATAGATATATACATAGATAGATAGATAGATAGAGAGATATAGAGATAGATAGAGAGAGAGAGAGAGAGAGAGAGAGAGAGAGAGAGAGAGATAGATAGATAGATAGATAGATAGATAGATAGATAGATAGATAGATAGATAGATAGATAGATAGATAGATAGATAGATAGATAGATAGAGAAAAATCAATGCAACTACATGTTAATACACTAATGAAAGGCCAATGTTCCTAAAACAAGACCAACAGACACAGTGGTAAAGTTTACTGTGAAGTCAATGCAGGCTATATATGTGTTATAATTGTTTGCATATAAAACCTATACAATTATGTTAATATTCTACTCATACATACCCTAGTACAACTTACATAACTGGCTACGGGCAGAGAAAAGATTGTCCAAAAAACAACCAAAATATACAAAGAAAAAAGAGACAGCGTCTAAAAGAGAGTGAGGCTGAATCTGTAATCTGTACATCCTTCAGTGTATTTACGCAGTGCTTACTGACGACTTGTCTACTGTAAATCCTGCGTTTGATTATTTTGTTGAAACAGAATCCCAGTGTCCTGTGAGAACAGAACAGCAACTACTATTACATGCTACAGATTATGCACAGAGAAAGGACTGACGGGCACTTTTAGCATTCCAGACACCTGTTCAGCCTATCAGAGGTTAGCATACAATCCTACATACCTCTGTGACAATGGAACTTTCTTGTGTTTGTGGGCCATCTCCTTCCTTTTTCTTTCTGCTTTCTCTTTTACCGTGCAAGTCCCTGCTCTCCAAAATCTTCATCTACCTTCATGATTTCCCGTGAGGAGCGTACAAATGTCCGCAGAGTTGAGCTGAGATTCCACACGGTCAGTTAATCAGGCAAGTTGGCCATTTCTATTCTTCTGTAGCCTCTCCTACCCTTTCTCTTTCTTTTATCCCTTCTGTTTTTTCTGTGTGTACCCCTATGTGTAACCATGGTAACTCCACCAGTTTGTTGGTTTCATTATTATGCCAACATGAAAAGCACTGGATTCTCTCAAACTTTGCTGTGTGTGTGTTTGTGTGTGTGTGTGTGTGTTGGGGGGGGGGGGGGGGGGGGTTATGTGCCAGACTATGTCTTGGACTGGACAGGTGCCAGGAAACCAAATATATATCCATGTATTGGACAAATACATTATTTTTTTGCCACATTATTCACCTATATTCTCAGTGGCGCTATTGTAGAAATGATTATGGGTGAGATAGCGGAAGAAGCAATAAGCTAGTAGGCGCGAGGCTGGACATACTCAATGCCATTTGATTTTTAATCATGTTTTGAAACAAACCATTGGCTGTAATTTTGGTGACATATTGACTCAAGGTGCGTCAAACATGTACTGTAATACTAAAGAACCTAATTCATGAAATTGGTCAAACTTAAAAAATGACATAAAGGCAGACAATATAATGTCTTCCCTGCTTATCAAACTCAAAGTAGGGGTAGAGATAAATCAGAATAAGGTATTATTAGGAAAGCATGGATAATGCGTTTGTACAAATATTTAAAATCCAAACATTTTCAATATTTGTTTTTGGAAAAGCAGTGCTCAGTATTTTTTTGGGCATTTTCGGCCTTTATTTTGACAGGACAGCAGAAGAAATTAAAGGGGAGAGAGGGGGGAATGACATGCAGCAAAGGGCTGGAGGTCAGAGTCGAACCTGGGCCCAGTGCGCTGAGGAGTAAACCTCTATATATGGGTACCTGCTCTACCAACTGAGCTATCCGGGTACTCAAAAGTAAAGTACTCTAATAGTGTGTGTGTGTGTGTGTGCGTGTGCGTGTGCGTGTGTGTGTGTGTGTGTGCGTGCGCGCGTTATGTGCGCCTCATGTCATAACGACAACAAGCTGTTTGGCTGTAACATTAAAGTTGGTGGCTGTCATGTAACCTAACTGCTCAAGCTTACAGTGAAAATGCTAGCGGTTGGCCTGTTGGATAACTGAAAAGTCTGTGTGATCTATAAAATCAGTGTTGATACAAGCATTAGTGTTCCTTGAATTGCTTAATTAGTGTACATAATGGTACTGTCTAGCTGTTTTGACCCTTAAGTGTTACCGTACTAGGAGTGGGTTTTGGCGGTATTGAAGGCGGAAGTGGTGATGTATGTACAATGTTCATAGACGCTCTGTTAGACTGTGGACGTTAATACAGAAGAATCAAACTTTCATTCTGATGCTTTATTACACAAGCGACATGGTGTCAGAATGTACCTGGAGACGTTCCTCAGACAACTTTGTTTCTAGGAAGTAGCCTACGCCTATGTTTGAAGTCTCGACTGCGGTAAGCGACAACACCAAAATGGCAGATGGATTCAGACATCCGGACCCTCTTGTTCTCGAGAGGTGTGCAGAGCATTGGCGCAAGTTTGTACGAGAATACGATATCTTCATTGCCGCCACACACAGCGATAAACCTGCCTGAACCAGAGCCTATATACTCCTCAACCTCGCAGGACCAGAGGCTATAGAGAGGGAGCGGCCATTCACCTATACGCCTGCGGTACTAGGAGCAGATGACAACATCGTCACTCCAGCGGATCCAGAGAGGACCCTGAGTGTCTTAAAAGGAAGTTTAAAGAAATATGCAACCCTGAAACAAACATGATAATGGAGAGGCACAACTTCAACACCAAACATCAAAAACCTGGTGAAACAATCGAGGCATATGTGAGTACATTGAGAAATCAGGCTAAAAACTGCAATTTCGGTACAGTGGAAAACGAACTGATAAGAGACAGACTGGTCTGTGGAATAAGTAGCGACAGTGTCAGACGCAAAAGAGACTGTCCAAAGCAGTACGCATTTGCCAAATTAGCGAAACTCACAGAAAAACATAGCAAAACCCTCTCCATGCCAATAACTGCTACAACTGCCAGTGTGGATGCTGTACAAATAAAACATAAAAAAGTCTACAGCAAAATGAAGCGCACTATGAAGGAAAATTCACCATCAATCGCCAGCTGTCGGAACTGTGGGGGAACCCATACAGCAAAACGTGACCAGTGTCCAGCTTTTGGCCAACAGTGCCACAACTGCGGGAAGCAGAACCACTTCAAAGGCCAGTGCAGGTCCGCCAAGTCAAGCAGACCAAACAGACAGGTAAACCAGCTATATGCTGACACAGACTCTGGCAGTGACAGTGAGACACATTCACCATTGAAGGCTTGTCTCTTCATGATGATGAAGGGGAAACTGACAAGGAAGGACAGTGTTTTGTAAATCTTAATGACAAACAACTAAATTTGAAAGTGGACACAGGGGCGAAATGTAACGTTATGTCCTTACACACATACAAACTTTTCAGGCACGCAGAAGAACTGCACGTGCCAATTAAAAAGATCATTCTTGTAGCATTTGGCGGATCTATGATCAAACCAATTGGCACAGTGACATTATCATGCAGGCTAAATGAACAGCATTATAACCTGCAGTTTCAGGTGGTGAAAGAAAATGTTCACTCCATTCTTGGCCTATAGGACAGCCTAGAGATGAAGCTGGTCACCTTCAGCAGTGAGGTATTCCACCTGGACTGTGCAAAGAATCACACCCTGTCAAGGAAAATGTTTTAGGAATATGCAGACTTGTTCAAAGATGAAGTCGGTGGCCTGCCCGTAACATACTCAATGAAGATAGATCCAGAAATAACACCGGTTGTCAGCCCTTCACGTCGTATCCCAGCTGCCATTCAAAAAAAGTGCAACAAGAGCTCCAAAGAATGCAAACCCTGGGAGTAATTGAACCTGTGGATGAGCCCACAGAATGGGTTTCAAATTTGGTGGCCAGACATAAGAAAGAGTCAGGTGACGTGCGCATCTGCATAGACCCCAGAAACCTAAACAAGGCCCTCATGCGCCCCCACCATCCCATGCGCACGGTGGAGGAGGTTGCTGCTCAGATGTTAGGTGCCACTATCTTTTCTGTCCTTAATGCCAAAAGCTCCTTCTGGCAAGTCAGACTGGATGATTCCTCATCTCTCCACACAACATTCACAACTCCGTATGGCCGATATAAGTTCCTAAAGATGCCATTCGGAATTAGTACAGCCTCAGAAGTGTTCCAAAGAGCCATGGAACAAATCTTTGCAGGATATCCATGTGCTATAATCGTGGACGACGTCATCATCTGTGGTTAAGATCCTGATGAGCATGAAAGAAACCTAAAAACGGTACTGGATCGTGACAGACAGGTAAAACTGAGACTGAATCCAAGCAAATGCAAGTTTGGACTCAACGAGGTGAGCTATGTGGGCACAAATTCACAGATAAAGGACTAAAAGCAGATCCTAAAAAAATAAAAGCAATCAGTCAAATACCACCCCCAGAGGACAAGCCAGCTCTTCAGCGCTTTTTAGGAATGGTAAACTACTTGGGCAAATTCATCCCAAATCTAAGTGAACTCACCACACCACTAGGTCAGCTGCTTCACAAGGAAGTGGTGTGGAATTGGCCCGAGCACCAACAGAATGCTTTTGACAAGCTCAAAACCTGCATCAGCAGCCCACCTGTACTTCATTACTATGATGTAAGGCAACCATTGACACTCACCTGCAATGCTTCACAATATGGTTTAGGGGCTGCCTGCCTCCAAGAGGGGAATCCGGTGGCATACGCGTCTCGCACACTGACCCAGACGGAGACGAGATACGCGCAAATAGAAAAGGAACTTCTAGCAGCGCTCTTCGCCTGCTACAAGTTCTATGACTACATCTATGGCAAGCCGGTCACGATTGAGACCAACCACCAGCCCTTGGTCACCATTCACAACAAACCATTTCACATCGACCTGACTCTCACCTACAAAAAAGGAAAGCACCTCTACTTAGCCGACACCCTTTCCCGTGCACCAAGATGCAACATCAGCTCTCAGAAGTCAGAACGGCCAGAGTTTGAGGTGATGCTAGTTCAACTATCAATCTAAACAATCTCCACGGCGCCTTGAAGAGCTCCGTCAATACACTGCTGCAGACACAGTTCTGCAGAAACTCACATATTTCATTCAACAGGGATGGCCAAGACGTCCGTGTAGCGTACCCAAAAATAAGACCATTCTTCAGTTTCTGTAATGAACTCACCGTCGAAGACAGGTTCATCATGAAAGGAAACAGGGCGGTCGTGCCCACTGCCCTGCACTCTGAATGTCTGAAGGTGCTACACATGGGACACCCAGGAGTTGAATCCACGAAGAGAAGGGCGAGGGAAAGTGTTTTCTGGCCATCAATGAATGAGGACATTCAGGCTGCCATTATTGCATGTGGCATCTGTAACAGCCTGAGGCCCCACCAGCAAAAAGAGCTGCTAAAACTGCACACAGTCCCGGACTTGCCCTGGTCTCTTGTTGCCACAGACATATTTGAATGAAAGAATCACCATTACCTGGTGGTTGTCGATTCATACTCTGGGTGGTTTGAAATTGACCGGCTCAGCAGCTCAGTCATCACTGACAGTCATCAATAAGCTCAAGCGTCACTTCTCAGTCCACGGCATACCACAGAAGTTGTACTCCGACAATGGCACCCAGTATACTAGCCATGGCTTCCATGACTTCGCCCGATCTTGGTATTTCCAGCATGTGACAAGCAGTCCTGAGTATACACAGTCCAATGGCCTCAGTGAGAGGGCTGTAAGGACTGCAAAGAAACTGTTAGAGACCACAGAGAGCGATGGGACAGATTTTTACCTGAATCTGCTTGGCATACGAAACATGACCCGAGACAACGCCCTGGGTTCACCTGCACAAAGGCTGTTGTCCCGTCGCAATCAAACTATTCTACCCGTCTGCAAACAATTGCTGAAACGAGCTGCAAAAACCCCGACCGGCATCAAAGCACAATTAACATAGAAGCGGCGGACACAAAAACACTACTACGACAAGACCAGCAAACCACTACGCCCCCTGGCACCAAACCAGGTGGTAAGACTCCAAACAAAAAGGGGACATGACAAAGTGGGAATTGTGAAGCGAAAGTGTAATGAGCCACACTCATATGTGGTGGATTCTGAAGTGAAGGAATACAGGCGTAACCGACGCCACATCCTGCCAGTGATGGAGCCACAACCTCCGAAGAACACCACATACACTGATGAATTGAACACAACAGGATACACACCCAGCGCAAACATGGACAAAATACAAGGGACCTATAAGAACTGAACAAGCACCATCAGAACAGTATCAGAGACAACTAAGTCCAGAACAATCTCCCACCAGTATATCCCAGCAACACGTGGAACTGCAGGCCAAAAACCCAGTTCAAGTACACTTCCATGTATCTCACTAGGTCCGGCATAGTCTCTAAGCCAAACACAAAATACATGTACTGAACTAGCTGTTCAAGTCTATTAAATCCAAAATGTCAGAAATAATACTTTGTTCTTGAGATCTGCATAATGTTCCATTCTGTTGACAATGCATTCATTATAGGGACCACAATGGAAATAAGTCTTTGGGCTTTATTGTGTCATCCCTGACTAGTTATGTATTTTTAATGTATGACACATGTACTGTTTCATATTTTTATATTTACAGTTTTTCTTGATTGCTTTGATGCAGCAGTCAACTCAAACTCCACATTTTCATCAGAATCAGCGCACCATTGCTTGTCATTGTAGTCTATTACTGTACGTAGCTTTCATGCCAGTGACATTTGTTGTCAAATTTGCCTTCTTGCAAAGAATTGGATCCAGAATCAGAAATGCTTTGATGCAAATTTTGTTGATTCTTATTTTCAAACTGTGACTGAAAACTGAAATATTACACATAATACATGTAAACCAAACCAAAATAAAATATAGAGTATAAGAAATAAAGAAAATTAAAATAAAATGTATTACAGTAAAGTATAAACATCTATTACTGTAGAGTATAAGAAATAGACACTATTGATACTCAGTCTCTTCTGTCTTGATGATGGGACCACATGGCCTAACCCTGCAGACTATTGCTAATTGAAGATTTGTGTATAGGAGTGTCAAACAGGTGCTTCAGTTATTTCATACTGATGTAGGTAATTTCTAATAGTTAGGAACAGAAGCTTTCTGTTTGGTAACCATAGCTAAAACAATGGAGTTTGGACTGCTTGAATGACATCCGTGTTAACTGTTCTGCAAAAGGGTGGGGAACATGTTTCAATCCAATGAGAAAGGGTTAACACATTTGCAAGAGGTGTCTTCTGCTCTGATGAGACAGTGATGAAAACCGAGTGGATCCCAGTTTCTTTAAGCAGGTCAAAGCAATCAAGAAAAACTGTAAGTGGTCAAATAAAATCAATCATATCTGCATTTCTGTTATAAAACTTTTGTTAGTGCAGAAGTGATTTAATGTTTCTCATGTCCAGGAGCCACAGCTAAAGAAGGGGGATGTAGATAATGGTACTGTCTAGCTGTTTTGACCCTTAAGTGTTACCGTACTAGGAATGTTTTTTCGCGGTATTGAAGGCAGAAGTGATGATGTATGTACAGCGGGAACTCAATGTTCGTAGACGCTCTGTTAGACTGTGGACGTTAATAAAGAAGAATCAAACTTTCATTCTGATGCTTTATTACACAAGCGACAATTAGCTTCTCTTGTATTGGTGCTCTGTTCCAGGGCATATAATACTCTCAGCTTTATTATAGCTTTTGGGAAGGGTTATGGTTATTGTATTTAGCAGACACTTTTGCCCAAAGTGACAAAATATGAATCTTACAATAGTTAAAATTAACAGTAAACTGTTTTTAAAAGTTGCTAAGCCAATATTAAGCAAAATAGTAATAACAATAATGGCAATACAATATCAATAATAATAACAAATAAACATACCATAAATATTCAAATCATAACTCTAAGAATTAATTCATTATTTAAGAGTAAGAGCAACAGTCTTGAGACCCCTCTTGAAGGATCCAAAACTATCACATGAACGCAGAACACTAGGCAACTCATATAGAATGCACGCATATTTTAAGATGACTGTTTGCAGGGATTGTGTCTGACCAATCACGGTGTGTGTGGGCAGCTTGGGCCAGTCCAGCCCTGCTTGAGTCTTCTCTTTTGAGGCCACTTTCTACTTCTACTCTGCTACATTTCAGAGAGAAACATTGTACTTTTTACTCCACTACATTAATCTGACAGCTTTAGTTACTAGTAACTTTAAACATTAAGATTTTTGCACACTAAACACATGTAGTCTATAAAATCTGATGTTTTATTATAAATGAAACTAGCCAACAATATAAACGGCCTACAAGTCATACGGAGCCCTGGAAGGGTCACGGCAAGATTTTTTCAGGGGACTACTTTTGCGTTAGCCTGGTCCTACCAGACTCTGGTACATTTCATTTGTACAGAGAGTCTGGCCACTCTCCATTGACAAGTGTTAGCCAACTCCTTCACCACTAACAGAGCGAGCTGGAGAAATCTAACTTTTCCTGAACCCCGTGGGAAGGAGGGCCACAACATCATGGCCACCAACAAAACGCAGCAAAGATTGTTCTTGCTCGGGCTTTAACTTCTGGATATTTGGCAGCGTTGCCACAACGGACCGAATGGCTTCGCTCGCATGTTTCTCCGCCGCCATTACGGAACTACAACTCAAACTAGCGCACAACCTCATCGTCATATAGCAAAAGGTCAACCACGGAGGGTAGGGATAACAAAAAACAACAAAGTCACTGGACAGGCGACAGCAGAGTTAGGAAACAGAGGACAATAGAGCTTGAGAACCGACGTGCCAGCTAGTCACGTGGTCCAGGGCTGTGGACAGCAGCGACGGTGGCACCCCTCCAGATGCAGAGCAGGACGGCGAAGACCCTCAGGAGGCTGAGCAGGATGACAAAGGTAAAGCCCCTCTGGAGGCCAAGCGAGACGGCGAGGACTCTGCGGCGGTCGAGCAGGACGGCGAAGTTGGAGACCCTCTGGAGACCGAGCTAGAAAGCGAGGACGAAGGCGAAACCCTTTGGAGGCCAAGCAGGTCGTTGAGAACTCTCAGGAGGCCAGCGGCGAAAAGGCGAAACTCCTCTGGCAGCCGTCGGCGAAGGCGAAATCCCTCTTTAGGCCGGCGGTGAAGACAAGACCCTACTGGCGGCTGGCAGCGAAGGCGAGACCTTTCTGGAGGCCGGCGGCGAAGGTGAAATCCCTCTGAAGGCCGGCGGCGAAGGAGAGACCCTTCTGGAGGCCGGCGACGAAGGCGAAATCCCTCTGGAGGCCGGCGGCGAAGGGAATATCCCTCTGGAGGCCGGCGGCGAAGGCAATATCCCTCTGGAGGCCGGCTGCGAAGGCGAAACCCATCAGAAGGCAGTCCGCGAAGGCAAATCCCCTCTGGAGGCGGTCCGCGAAGGCGAAACCCATCAGAAGGCTGTCCGCGAAGGAGAAACCCCTTCGGAGGCCAGCGGCGAAGGTGAAACCCCTCTGGAATCCGGTGGCGAAGGCAGCATCCCTCAGGTGGACAAGCAGGACGGCCAAGCAGTAAGCAGTAACTGGAGCAGAAGTCGGCCGGACTACCGACAAAACATGGGGGGCAGGAGTCGGTTGGACCGAGAACAAAGACAAAGTCACTGGGGGGCAAGGCAAAGGCAAAGTCTCTGGGATGCCGGAGACGGGAGAAGTCTACCGGGGAAGGGCATAGTCTCTGAGGAGCCATGTCGCCCTTTTCCCCGTCTACGGCCTCCATGGGTCCCAGGGAATATGGCTAGGTGGGTTCCCTCAAAAGACTGCTGGTCGTCGGAGAGTTTTGCTGACCAGGTGGCAGTAGGGCAATCTAACAAAAATTCCGGAGAAGCAGACTAGGTAGCAGGCCGGGTGACGGACAAAAACCCTGTAGTAACAATGCTAGCAGGCCTAGCAACTGGCAGGCTGCTGAAGTTCAGGAAAGCTGCCCCTCTGAGGCTCAGGAGGACTGGCTAGCTGAGGCCCTGGAGGACAATCAGGCCTGGAAACAGGTAGGCTGGTTGTCTGCTGCACACGAGGCTTGGAAAGACCGCAAGGCTTGGAGACGGGGAAGCCAAACTCTCTCTCAGTAGCCTGCCCGTGAACCTCCATGAGGTGCCTGGCAAAAACTGGGTCTTTCTCATGCAAATCACAAAAGAAATTAATCACAATTTCTCTATCAGAGTCCAGGGGGTGAAAATGTGGTTCAAAATCAAAAACTGCTGGGGCCATACTTGGTGGGAGCATTCTGTTACGATCCTTAGGTGGATAAAGAGGTGAGGCTTGGACCCAAATGCAGCTCAGAATTTATTTATTATTACTTTGTTGTAAAAACTTACAACAAAGAGTGTCCAGGCGACTGGCAGAGCAAAGAACTTACAAGATATAGTTCCAGACAAAACCAGTAGGCAGCTACACACAGAACAACAAAACAGAGGTAATGTTCCCACAAGACACAGAGGAAAACACAGAGACTAAATACACAAAGTAAATGAGGAAACAAGCAACAGGTGACACTAGGCTGGGGAACAGGTGAAACACATTAGGACTGGGAGAACAATCAAAAAAGGCGGGAAACACAAGACAGGAAGTAAACTAAACAAGACAAGGGAGACAAGACAGACTTCAAAATAAAACAGGAAACAGAACATAACATAACAGAACTCACAATTATGACAATTCCCTTACTACATCTCCCTCTCTCTCTCTATCTCTTTCCCTATTTCTGTGTTTCTCTTTTTGCTGCTGCTGCCCCAGGCTGCTTGCCTGCCTGCCTGCCTGCCTGCCCTTATTGTTTACGGAGAGGCTTTGCCATCTTGTGAAAGAGGAGTCCACGTTGGCTTTTGATGATTTAAGGGGGAAATTCTAGTCTCAATAAGGTATGTTGCATAATGTTATTTAGAAGTTGACCTAACTTGTTTGGATTCTGCCCGCATGTTGAGCAGGGAAGGTTTCTGTTCTTTTGGTAATTAAGGATATCAGGCTGTTCTTGTTAAAATGTTGTTTTTTTTATAACGGACACTTTACAATGTGTAATATAGCAAATATATGTTCTGCTGCTTTGGTACTTTGTTTTATTGACAGTAAAAACACTTGGACTTTGATAAAGGTTACTTAAAATGTAGTGTACCCTTCTGTATTGTGAGTGTTGCTACATTTGGAATTGCCATTGCCATTACAATAAACGTTCCAGTCTTGATGTCCTGTAATATGACCTGTGAGGACTGTATATCCACTGCAGATGGTAAAGGCGTGACTACTGGCATGCTTGCAGTAATTCTACATTCATGTATGTGTGGGAATCCAGCTGATTTGTGCACTTTGTCGCATCACATGGTTATGTGACCTGTTGCCAATCAGGAAATGAGAATAGCGTCTACGCAAATGGCGTAAACATTAATACATTACATCCACAGGTGCAAGCTGTATGATTATTCAAGGTTTGTTATTGCTTCCTAAGGAGAAAGAGTAAACCTCTGGTGACTATATTAACCACCTCAGGCATAGTGACATATGTTTATGAGTTACATTTATAATAACCTACCTAAAACCTTTCACTAGACCTACATTTAAAACTTAAAATAATCATATTCTAAGAAAAGAAAGAACTACAGTCATGTGACTAAAAAGAGGAATAAAAAAATCATGTTTTGGAAATTGATCTTAATGCTTTAATAAAAAAAAAGAGGAACAATCCAACCTTTAAGGACACCAATTCTCTTTGTGAATGAATAATGTATCGTGAATAAATAAATGTTCTTCCTTAAAATACAGGGGGCATAAGGTTTTTATTTTGGTTTTATTTGAGTTAGCCTAATAGCTGGTTTGATTTGCATTGAGAGATGATCTTATGGAAAGTACCCTATGCCAGTCTCTAGGTATGGTGAAGGGGATGTGATGATGTGGGGGTACGGTGAAGGGTATGTGATGATGTGGGGGTATGGTGAAGGGGATGTGATGATGTGGGGGTGTGGTGAAGGGGATGTGATGATGTGGGGGTATGGTGAAGGGGATGTGATGATGTGGGGGTACGGTGAAGGGTATGTGATGATGTGGGGGTATGGTGAAGGGGATGTGATGATGTGGGGGTATGGTGAAGGGTATGTGATGATGTGGGGGTATGGTGAAGGGGATGTGATGATGTGGGGGTATGGTGAAGGGGATGTGATGGGGGGGGGGGGGGGGGGGGGGGGTATGGTGAAGGGTATGTGATGATGTGGGGGCCAAGGGAACTTTATCAGGATGCATAGTATCCTGGATCCATGAAATAACTGACCTTTCAAAATAAAAGTCTGCCTGCCTCTATGGGAACTTAACATAGGGGTGGACTTACTTATGCCCCCTGTATTTTAAGGAAGAACATTTATTTATTTATTTACGATACGTTATTCATTTACAAAGAAAATTGGTGTCCTTAAAGGTTGGATTTTTCCTCATTTTTTTAAATAAGGCATTAAGATCAATTTCCAAAAGATGATTTTTTTTATTCTTCTTTTTAGTCAACTTTAGCATGGGTGTCCTAATTTTTTCATTAACTGTGCTACAGGAGTTTGTGTGTTCTTGCAAAGTAGGCTTATATTTTACTCTTTTTATTCATGTTTTAATAATTATTTGCAAGACACAGTAACTTTGTGACTGGCCACTAATGTGTTTTGTTTGTTTTCTCAAAGGGGGACCAGTCCAGTCACTGTTTTCTACGGTTATTTTACCATTTTGCTTTGGTCGATGCATTTCTGTGCTTGCACTTATAAGTGGTCTGCTGAGAGATATCGTTGATGGTAGTTTTAACACAGGTTGCTCTCCTCTGTCTGTATATCCACAGCCTGAACCTGTACAAGGCTGGGTCTGTGTCGACACACTGCCTCCTTGGGGTGAGACTGCACAGAGTGACACTCTGTTGGATGTGTCTGTAGCCTCGACACTGTATATTTTGCAGTGACTTGCATGATAGTTTGTAGTGACTTGCATGATATTTTGGAGTGAATCATGCATGATATATTGTAGTGAATCGTGCATGATATGCCGCAGTGAATCGTGTAGAAATAAGTGTGTAGTGCATGTCCTTGTCGGTGCTGGGCCTTCTGTCTCCTCCTTCTGTCTCCCGCAGTCTCCTCCCAGGGTGGTGTATGTGCGCTGACCCAACCTTCCTACTTTGAGAGTAAGACCAAATGTAGCTGCCATCTAATTTATTATTTTACTAATCTACCCCTGCTATTTTAATTGGGAATTTCTAAACTTCTTTGGAATAAAACCAAACGTATTTTTTGTACAATATATGCCTCCTGT
The DNA here is from genome assembly GCA_023566125.1 of Zingel zingel. Lineage (NCBI taxonomy): Eukaryota > Metazoa > Chordata > Actinopteri > Perciformes > Percidae > Zingel > Zingel zingel. Next base: position 23,998,418 of record CM042327.1, read on the forward strand.
TAATTGTTCCTGTTCAGGGAGAGTCAGAGTTTGTCACACGACACACTTATTAACACATTAAGGGTTTAAAGGATTCTTCCTGCCCCTCAACAGGAGGTGGAGTTGTCAGCTCTGAAGGTTCTCCGGCACTAGATATGTATCTGTTTTCATTCTTTAGGTTACAGCAGAAGTGGATGGATGGCTGCACTCAATTGGGACATGATTTGGTCTGGGGAGTGTCATCTTTTTCACAAAGAGTTGCAGTAACTGAGGTAGGTCTAGTCTAGTAGCTGTAGTCTGAGGGTGATTTATTGGCATTAAAGTAAGTAACAGCACCGAAAACAATTATTCATGCTTTGCTTTGAGATATGATCCAGGCTCTTAAAATAGCACTTAAGACTTACTCACCCTATTCTAAATTTGCATTTTTTTCAGAGTGTGTTTGCTAGTTTTAGTTTAGTTTCAGTTTTTTATATATTTTGTCTCAGAGTATAATGTCTCAGAAGTATGTAGCTACATACAAAATACCTGGTTGGAGAACTGTGTAGAAATGGCCTTGATGTTTGATGTTTCCTCTTCAAATAGTCTATATCCACGACGTTCCACTACTGGGATTGATCCAGTGCCGCAGGAAATTCTGATTTATGAGGACTATGATTAACTGCTCCTCAGATCTCTGCAGGGTAAATCCAGACAGCTAGCTAGACTATCGGTCCAATCTGAGTTTCTCTCACTTGACTATTTTGCAGCGATACCGTGGCTCCGTGTGGAGCTTAGCGCCGCCCAAGAGAAATGTGATTGGTTTAAAGAAATGCCAATAAACTAGAGCACGTTTTTCTCCCATCCCGGAATGCTTCCTCCACAGCGCTGTGGAGGAAGGTCTGGCAAAGAGAGACTAATCTTCGAGCTACTTTAGTGTCCGATGGGAAGCAATTTCGGCACAGCGCCATCTCCTGGAATGTCATGTCTGTTCAATTTCTGTAAGAAACTTAAACTGAAATGATTATTTTATGTTATTAGGTTGTTGCTTTTTTAACATGGCAATTTAGTTTCTGTGAAGTCTTATTGTTTTAGATTTTCTTCAAGTTTTTTTTTAGTTTTTTTGTTTATATTTAGTTTCAAAATAATTGTCACTGCTTATTTTCGTTAGTTTGCTATAATAACCCTGCATACTACGTCTTTAGAAATATGAAGTTATACTGGTAATCAGAGAATCAGAGTAAAACTGCTGGAGACCAGCTCAGGTTTCATGAGGGAGAGAGAAATATGATTCCAGAGAAGACTCCATTCATGATTTCATAAATATCACTAAAGCGTCTATCTGTGTTTTACAGTACCGCCATGTCTCCTACCAGCCTTGTGATTTTACTTCTGTGTGGTAAGATATTTACTTTGGTATTTACTCACGTGTTCTTTGTCTGCACCATACAGGGAAGTGGTTAAACCAGTTGCAGTCATAGCGACCAACCAGTGTCAGAAATGATTGGTGACTCAGGTCAGGTCTTTTTTTTATCATTTCTGGTACATGGTCCTGATTTTCTTCCCCCAGACAGACGAAAAGAGTTCAGGGCAGCAGGGACTGGTTGTCATCAACTTGTCCTTTAGGGCGTTTTCACACCTACTTCATTTGGTCCGGACTTTCGGACTTTTCAGTTTGGTCCGAACCAAAATTGCAGGCGCGAAAGGTGCCTCGGATACGGTCCGGATCAAAAGACCAAATTTTGGTCCGATCAAAAGAGGAGGTCTCGGTCCAGTTCGTTTATAGCGTGAAAGCATTTTTTGGATGGTTCGGACTTTCAGACCAAATACAAGAAGCTCTGTTAGGCTCTCCTTGTGTTACAAGACCGGCGAATAGCTTGGTGCTTAGCCTGTACATGAGAGAGAGTGACGGTGAATGCGCTCAGAGCAGACAGCTGTCGGCTATCAGAGCTGAGAATACATCAGCAGTTGATTTGTTAAGTGGTAGTAAATGTACAGCGTAGGTTTCCGTTTGTCTCTGAATAAATGCTCCAGAAGTTCCCATGTCTCGCTTCTCAACATCACAACAAAACAAAAAGAGCCGTGGCAGTAGGGGAGAGCAGCAGTCAGTAGGAGAGAGCAGCAGTCAGTAGGAGAGAGCAGCAGTCAGTAGGAGAGAGCAGCCGTCAGTAGGAGAGAGCAGCGGGCAGTAGGGGAGAGCAGCAGTCAGTAGGAGAGAGCAGTAGTCAGTAGAGGAGAGCAGCAGTCAGTAGGAGAGAGCAGTAGTCAGTAGGAGAGAGCAGCAGTCAGTAGGAGAGAGCAGCAGTCAGTAGGAGAAAGCAACAGTCAGTAGGGGAGAGCAGCAGTCAGTAGGAGAGAGTAGCAGGCAGTAGGGGAGAGCAGCAGTCAGTAGGGGAGAGCAGCAGTCAGTAGGAGAGAGCAGCAGTCAGTAGGAGAGAGCAGCAGTCAGTAGGAGAGAGTAGCAGTCAGTAGGAGAGAGCAGCAGTCAGTAGAGGAGAGCAGCCGTCAGTAGTAGAGAGCAGCAGTCAGTAGAGGAGAGCAGCAGTCAGTAGGAGATAGCAGCAGTCAGTAGAGGAGAGCAGCAGTCAGTAGGAGATAGCAGCAGTCAGTAGAGGAGAGCAGCAGTCAGTAGGAGATAGCAGCAGTCAGTAGGGGAGAGCAGCAGTCAGTAGGGGAGAGCAGCAGTCAGTAGGGGAGAGCAGCAGTCAGTAGAGGAGAGCAGCAGTCAGTAGAGGAGAGAGCAGTAGGGGAGAGCAGCTGTCAGTAGGAGAGAGTAGCAGTCAGTAGGGGAGAGCAGCAGTCAGTAGAGGAGAGCAGCAGTCAGTAGGGGAGAGCAGCAGTCAGTAGAGGAGAGCAGCAGTCAGTAGAGGAGAGAGCAGTAGGGGAGAGCAGCAGTCAGTAGAGGAGAGCAGCAGTCAGTAGGGGAGAGTAGCAGTCAGTAGGAGAGAGCAGCAGTCAGTAGGAGAGAGCAGCAGTCAGTAGGAGAGAGCTGGCAGTCAGTAGAGGAGAGCAGCAGTCAGTAGGAGAGAGTAGCAGTCAGTAGGAGAGAGTAACAGTCAGTAGGAGAGAGTAGCAGTCAGTAGGAGAGAGTAACAGTCAGTAGGAGAGAGTAACAGTCAGTAGGAGAGAGCAGCAGTCAGTAGAGGAGAGCAGCAGTCAGTAGGGGAGAGCAGCAGTCAGTAGAGGAGAGCAGCAGTCAGTAGAGGAGAGAGCAGTAGGGGAGAGCAGCAGTCAGTAGAGGAGAGCAGCAGTCAGTAGGGGAGAGTAGCAGTCAGTAGGAGAGAGCAGCAGTCAGTAGGAGAGAGCAGCAGTCAGTAGGAGAGAGCTGGCAGTCAGTAGAGGAGAGCAGCAGTCAGTAGGAGAGAGTAGCAGTCAGTAGGAGAGAGTAACAGTCAGTAGGAGAGAGTAGCAGTCAGTAGGAGAGAGTAACAGTCAGTAGGAGAGAGTAACAGTCAGTAGGAGAGAGCAGCAGTCAGTAGAGGAGAGCAGCAGTCAGTAGGAGAGAGCAGCAGTCAGTAGAGGAGAGCAGCAGTCAGTAGGAGAGAGCTGCAGTCAGTAGAAGAGAGCAGCAGTCAGTAGGGGAGAGCAGCAGTCAGTTGAGGAGAGCAGCAGTCAGTAGAGGAGAGCAGCAGTCAGTAGGGGAGAGCAGCAGTCAGTTGAGGAGAGCAGCAGTCAGTAGAGGAGAGCAGCAGTCAGTAGGAGAGAGCAGCAGTCAGTATGGGAGAGCAGCAGTCAGTAGAGGAGAGCAGCAGTCAGTAGAAGAGAGCAGCAGTCAGTAGGAGAGAGCAGCAGTCAGTAGGAGAGAGCAGCAGTCAGTAGGAGAGAGCAGCAGTCAGTAGGAGAGAGCAGCAGTCAGTAGGAGAGAGCAGCAGTCAGTAGAGGAGAGTAGCAGTCAGTAGGGGAGAGTGGCAGGCAGTAGGGGAGAGCAGCAGTCAGTAGAGGAGAGCAGCAGTCAGTAGGAGAGAGTAGCAGTCAGTAGGAGAGAGCAGCAGTCAGTAGGAGAGAGTAGCAGTCAGTAGGAGAGAGTAGCAGTCAGTAGGAGAGAGCAGCAGTCAGTAGGAGAGAGTAGCAGTCAGTAGAGGAGAGAGTAGCAGTCAGTAGGAGAGAGCAACAGTCAATTTATTGTTCAATGTTTTTTTTCCCATGTCAAGCCAACTTGTTCAGTCAGTAAACAGCTGTTCCCAGATAGCTGATGGGGGTGAGGTTTGATGATTAACACAGCAGGCACAGTATGACCTGTACTGTTAAACAAACAAGTTGGAAAAAACTTTAGAAGTGTGCTGGAATTATTTTTAGATTAGATTAGATTCAACTGTATTGCCATTGTGCAGAGTACAACTACAAAGACGACGAAATGCAGTTTGCATCTAACCAGAAGTGCAAAAAAGCAGAAAGGTGCAATGTGATATACAAAGTATAGACATGTGGAGCATAGGCAGGACAAGAAATATATTGCAGTGTTGTAAGAGCAGATTAAATATGGATGTGTAATATGAACAATGTATGAACAACATGTACAGATATGTGCAATGTAGTAGCAGTGACATTATACTAGTAGTAAGAATAATAGTGTATACAGTGCAGTGTAATAGCAGAATATATAATAAGAAAAACAGAATAAATATGGATATTCTGAATGGGAGGGGGGGTGGGGGTCTTAAACGAGAGACTTGAGACACCTCCCGGAGGGGAGTGAACAGGCTATGGTTGGGCTGAGAACAGTCTATGATGATGCTGCACACCTTATGCAAGCATCGCTTGCCCTTTGTGAAAAAACATTGCCTTTCCTATAGTAAAAAACTGTTTTGGCAACTTGAGGTTGTGTAAAATCCCAGCAATGTAACCAACACTTTCATCTGCACCTTTGTTTTATACAGCTAATTTGCAATATAAAAAATGTGTCTGCTTTGTGACCAAGAGGTGAGTGTGGAAGGCGTACCTGCTCTTTTAACTGAATATGCAAATGGCCTGTTTACAGCTGATCCCAGGTGAATGTGACTAAATAAAGCTTACAGCAGGGCTATAACAACTATACTGTTAAGGTGGACCCATTTAAAAAAACTCAGTGCCCGGGGGTTAGACATTTCCCTGAGCTGTAATAATAAAATAAATCATATTCCTATATAATAATTAGCCACATGGAGTTACATGTGGAGAGAATTAAATAATCCATACATGAATGGTAATATGCAGTTCATCCACTTTTCTGCAAGAGACTGCACAACGGTGAGAAAAATGCTGTGTACTAATAGCAGATAATGTGTTAGCTTTAGCCTAGCCATCCATATTCCCTTGTCTTTGTTTTGTGTCTCAACCCGCCCGTTCTGCGATTAGCTTTGCCAGTTTGATAGCCCCCATCAGTGTTGTAGTATTAACTCAACAAATAGGACTCAGGATTTTTTTTATCACTAAACTGCCTGTGCATTCTCTGATTTAATTGCTATCACTTGCACTATTTTATGTCTTTGTCATTTTTTAACTAATTACTAATTTTCTGTTTTATACAACTTTAATTAGCATTGTTGCAAGGAGCCTGAGACCCAAGATATTCAGTGACAACGACTGCTTCTGTAATTGTTATTGCATCTAACAAAAAATAACGTAAAAACTTGAAACTAATTCCTGAAATTAGCAACCTTATGTACTGAATCAAGAATTCATTTTGAATCGAAAATCATTTTTTAATTAATAGGGCTGTGAAACGATCGGATTCCGAAAAATGATTTTGAATGGAAAATTGATTTTGAATCGAATCCTGACCCCAAGAATCTGATTTGAATCATTACATTCCAAAATATTCACAGCCCTATGCATCTCGCACACTGGGCCTAGGTGTGATTCAAGTGCTACAGCGCTGAAGACCTGGAAACAGAAAACACACAGACACAGCTGGGGCCATCGCAGTATCTTATAGCAGGTTTTCTGCTGCGAGATTGTCAGTGTTTTAATGTGCGTCAGAAGTAGGACCTACCATTTCTCCTTCTGCTGACTAATATGTTCTCTCTTCTAGCACCCATCATGGGCCAGATACCTCTGCATGCCCCTGTTGGAGGCTCCGTCCTGATTCCATGTTCCCTACCAGTTAATTCATCTGAGAGTCTCAAATGGTTTTACTGGCAGGAGGACCAGTCTCACAACATTTTATTCTTCTGGGACGCTGGTGGGAAAACACAAACAATACCTGATAAATACAGGGACAGGTGTGAAGCCTTCAATACTGAGTTTAGTTCTGGAAACATTTCCATTAGACTTAACGATATTGTAGTTGGAGATGACAATATAACATTCTACGCCATTGTTGGTTGGAATGAAGGTGCATCATGCTGTAAATCCACATTGCAGGTTTCAGGTTAGTAAAGTAGCTTCTTTCTTCCAAACCAAAATATTGTATAAAAGTGTTATAAATGTCTCCAGTCTGTAAAAGTTATTTATCTCACACTTACAGCTCCATACCAAGATCTAGTCCTGACAGTTAACGAGACAGCAAAGCGTGCAACCTGCAGTGCACGTGGAGGTTACCCTGAACCTCAAGTGTCATGGACGGGTCAAAACAAATCCGGCTCTGCACAGCTGCAGGGTGCTCTGACGGAACTGTTGCAGGATCCAGCAGAGGAAACCTTCTCAGTCAATAGCTCTGTCAGTGTGAAGGATTTACAGTCTGTAACCTGCCTTATCTACAACACTCACTCCAACCAGACCACCGGGAAAACTGCAGAGATCGATGTGTCTGGTGAGTTCAGCAGGTCCAAGCATCTTTGAGGGAGATGTAGCGTTACTCAGAGTTAATTAATTAAGTGTTTAGTATAATTATTTGAAACAATACAATCGGTTTGCTTCCAAGTAAACTAGAGTTCGGTTCACTTCATGTGAGAACGTGATTCCAAAGGAAACCAAAAACAGAGCATTTAGTAGCCTGTGATTTCAACCTTGCACACAATTTACGGACTTATATGAGATTTAAGGGATGATAACTTTCAGATCCATAAGCTGTTCTGAGCACACATCGCTGGTCATCTGTGTGACATCCCATCATCATCTCCCTCTCTCTTTCCTCAGTCGCTGTCTGTCTGCTGCTCATTGTTCGCCTTCTTCTAAAATAGCCTATTAGAAACGCTAAAGCAGAACCAGAAAACCCGAGTCGTTATGAATTTGGTGTTGCTCCATTATTTCTGAGACCAGAAGTGTCGGTGAGTTTTGGATATTCTGTCCAATAAACAGGCAATCGTCTCGATCACGTGACGTGTGTTTACAGTGTTTGGTGCATTTGACAAAGTGCAGTGTGAAAGCAAACCCAACCAAATGAAAAATGCAACAATGTTGCCAGGGACGTCACTAGGATTGAAAGACAGGGGGGGCTTAGCCCCGAGGCTATGCAAAACTTTCCCTTGCAAAATCTTACTTACAAACTCTAAAGTTAGCTTTTAGATACATCAAAGCTGCATGGGGGGGGTACTTAGGCCAGACTGTGCTCCTGCTGAATTCTTCTTTAGGCTAAGACTTAACCGCTATCTATCTGCCCGTGTAAATGTGTGGTAAAGTAATACCATACCTAATCCCTCTCTCTATTAGATAAGTTGCAGGTCAAAATAAGACTATTTAATTACTAGGGGTGAAACGATACACGTATTCGTATTGAACCGTTCGGTACGAGGCTTTCGGTTAGGTGCGCATTACAACTACAACTATTTCATTTTTTAAAAAAGAGCTTAAATTGTGTGAAATATAGTGTTCTCAGTGCCGCTGCACTCAACAAGGCCAAATGACTTAACAGGCAACATGCTGTCTGCCCTTCCCACTCCTAAAGAAAAACACACTCCTCCAGTCAGGCATGATACGCTGAACTAGTTCGTTGCAATATGGTTGACCAGGATTTAAAGTATGTCTGAATTTAATAACCTGATGGCGAGATGAATAAAAGTTGTAGTATGTATGTATGTATGTATGTATGTATGTATGTATGTATGTATGTATGCTCATATATAGCCTAGTCTACATTAAGACAACATCTACATACTTGTTTAATTTATTACAGCAAAGGAATGCAGAAAGTTAAGTTGGTCAGAATCAAGCATATATAATAAATATCATGAAATAATTTAGGCTATGCCTTGGTGCCTCTCTCTCTCTCTATGCTAAAATATCTTCCAGTATCCATTTGTTCAATGAATTGAAGGATATACTGGTACAATAGCATTAACATTGACACTATGATATTTAGGGACTGATATTGTTTAATACTATAGAGAAAGCAGGCTATATTAATGGTAAAGAATAGAGAGCTTCGGATACCTTACTAGGCGAGCTATTTCTTGTATTTCACTTGTTTACACTAGCTAGACTATTATTTTCTATAGCCAACTAAAATATTCCTTTATCTTTACCTCAAGTAAATGTAGCTGAAGTGTTAAAGTGGTAAAGTAAAAGTCATTAACAACAACTTACAATTTCACTCTGTATCACTCACTGTGTGTGCGGTAGCAAGTCCAGACCAAAGAGACAAGATAAATCCTGCAGCTACTTGCAACATACCGGTCAGCAGCGTTCTGAAAGCTGCCAGTTTAAACCAATGAGAAGAGACAAGACGGTGTATCATCTTCATAGCCATTGACTCTTTGTACTTCTGTCTAACTTTCGACTTTCAGGCTTTTTTGTAGCTGGATATATTATTTGTCCTCTCCGGGAACCATCACCTTATCGTGGTGGAGAGGTTTGTGTGTCCCTATGAACTTGAGGGCTGTGTTGTCTGGAGCCTTGTGCTCCTGGTAGGGTCTCCCAAGGCAAAGTGGTCTCAGGTGAGGGGCCAGACAAAGAATGGTTCAAAAACCCTATGAGAGGGATGGAGTGACCCTGCCCGGAGGAAGCCCGGGGCCCCCGTCTGGAGCCAGGCCCAGACGGAGGGCTCGTTGGCGAGCGTCTGGTGGCCGGGTTTGCCACGGAGCCCGGTCGGGCACAGCCCGAAAAAGCTACGTGGCATCCATCTCTCCAGCCCATGGGCCCACCACCTGTGGGAGGAACCGCTGGGGTCGGGTGCATTGCCACACGGGTGGCAGTGAAGGTCAGGGGCCTCACGGACCAGACCCGGGCAGCAGACGCTGGCTCTGGGGACGTGGAATGTCACCTCTCTGTGGGGGAAGGAGCCGGAACTGGTGCGGGAGGTGGAGCGCTACCGGTTAGATCTGGTGGGGCTTACCTCTACGCACAGTCTCGGTTCTGGAACCGTACTCCTGGATAGGGGTTGGACTCTTTTCTTCTCCGGAGTTGCCCAGGGTGTGAGGCGCCGGGCAGGTGTGGGGATACTCACAAGCCCCCGGTTGAGCGCCGCTATGTTGGAGTTTACCCCGGTGGACGAGAGGGTCGCCTCCCTACGCCTGCGGCTGGTTGGGGGGAAAACTCTGACTCTTTCTGTGCTAGTCATGGATTGTCTATAATGAACACCATGTTCGAACATAGGGATGCTCATAAGTGTATCTGGTACCAGAGCACCCTAGGCCAAAGGTCAATGATCGATTTTATAATCGTTTCATCTGATCTGAGGCCGTATGTTTTGGACACTCGGGTGAAGAGAGGGGCGGAGCTGTCAACCGATCACCATCTGGTGGTGAGTTGGGTCAGGGGGTGGGGGAAGACTCTGGACAGACCTGGTAAGCCCAAACGGGTAGTGCGGGTAAATTGGGAACGTCTGGAGGAGGCCCCTGTCCGACAGACTTTCAACTCACACCTCCGGCGGAGCTTTTCGTGCATCCCTGTGGAGGTTGGGGGCATTGAACCCGAGTGGACAATGTTCAAAGTTTCCATTGCTGAAGCTGCGGCGAAGAGCTGTGGTCTTAGGGTCTTAGGTGCCTCAAGGGGCGGTAACCCACGAACACCGTGGTGGACACCGGTGGTCAGGGAAGCCGTCCGACTGAAGGAGTCTTTCCGGGATATGTTATCCCGGAGGACTCCGGAGGCAGTTGCAAGGTACCGAAGGGCCCGAAGGGCTGCAGCCTCTGCCGTGAAAGAGGCAAAGCAGCGGGTGTGGGAGAAGTTCGGAGAAGACATGGAGAAGGACTTTCGGTCGGCACCAAGGTGCTTCTGGAAAACCGTTCGCCACCTCAGGAGGGGGAAGCGGGGAACCATCCAAGCTGTGTACAGTAAGGATGGGACGCTGTTGACCTCAACTGAGGAGGCAATAGGGCGGTGGAAGGAGCACTTTGAGGAACTCCTAAATCCGACTAATACGCCCTCTATGGTAGAGGCAGAGCTGGAGGATGATGGGGGATTGTCGTCAATTTCCCTGGTGGAAGTTGCTGAGGTGGTTAAACAACTCCACAGTGGCAAAGCCCCAGGGATTGATGAGATCCGTCCGGAAATGCTTAAAGCTCTGGGTGTGGAGGGGTTGTCTTGGTTGACACGCCTCTTCAACATTGCGTGGAAGTCTGGGACGGTGCCTAAGGAGTGGCAGACCGGGGTGGTGGTTCCCCTTTTCAAAAAGGGGGACCAGAGGGTGTGTGCCAATTACAGGGGTATCACACTTCTCAGCCTCCCCGGTAAAGTCTACTCCAAGGTGCTGGAAAGGAGGGTTCGGTCGATAGTCGAACCTCAGGTTGAAGAGGAACAATGCGGATTCCGTCCTGGTCGTGGAACAACGGACCAGCTCTTTACTATCGCAAGGATCCTGGAGGGAGCCTGGGAGTATGCCCAACCGGTCTACATGTGCTTTGTGGATCTGGAGAAGGCGTATGACCGGGTACCCCGGGAGATACTGTGGGAGGTGCTGGGGGAGTATGGGGTGAGGGGGTCCCTTCTCAGGGCCATCCAATCTCTGTACGACCAAAGCGAGAGCTGTGTCCGGGTTCTCGGCAGTAAGTCGGACTCGTTTCAAGTGAAAGTTGGCCTCCGCCAGGGCTGCGCTTTGTCACCAATTCTGTTTGTAGTATTTATGGACAGGATATCGAGGCGTAGTCGGGGTGGAGGGGGGTTGCAGTTCGGTGGGCTGGGGATCTCATCGCTGCTTTTTGCAGATGATGTGGTCCTGATGGCATCATCGGCCTGTGACCTTCAGCACTCACTGGATCGGTTCGCAGCCGAGTGTGAAGCGGCTGGGATGAGGATCAGCACCTCTAAATCGGAGGCCATGGTTCTCAGCAGGAAACCGATGGAGTGCCTTCTCCAGGTAGGGAATGAGTCCTTACCCCAAGTGAAGGAGTTCAAGTACCTTGGGGTCTTGTTCGTGAGTGAGGGGACAATGGAGCGGGAGATTGGCCGGAGAATCGGCGCAGCGGGTGCGGTATTGCATTCAATTTATTGCACCGTTGTGACGAAAAGAAAGCTGAGCCAGAAGGCAAAGCTCTCAATCTACCGGTCAGTTTTCCTTCCTACCCTCACCTATGGTCATGAAGGCTGGGTCATGACCGAAAGAACAAGATCCAGGGTACAAGCGGCCGAAATGGGTTTCCTCAGGAGGGTGGCTGGCGTCTCCCTTAGAGATAGGGTGAGAAGCTCAGTCATCCGTGAGGAGCTCAGAGTAGAGCCGCTGCTCCTTTGCATTGAAAGGAGCCAGTTGAGGTGGTTCGGGCATCTGGTAAGGATGCCCCCTGGGCGCCTCCCTAGGGAGGTGTTCCAGGCACGTCCAGCTGGGAGGAGGCCTCGGGGAAGACCCAGGACTAGGTGGAGGGATTATATCTCCAACCTCGCCTGGGAACGCCTCGGGATCCCCCAGTCGGAGCTGGTTAATGTGGCTCGGGAAAGGGAAGTTTGGGGTCACCTGCTGGAGCTGCTACCCCCGCGACCCGATACCGGATGAGCGGACGAAGATGAATGGATGGATGGATATATTATTTGTCGTTTCTAATTATGAATTTGGATAATGTTAATGATAGTGAGATTCTTGCTACAGTTGCATTTCGAGTGATAAATTGGCGAAAACAACATTTTATTTCTCCGATTTACTGCTTTGTTGTAATGCTGCCTGGCGCTCTCTCTCTTCTGTCACTCTATACCTCGCTCGTCCACATACCGTTACCCTGCAAGCGGCCTCAGCGTCTCTCTAAAACACTGCCAATTCGACCAGTTGACAGTTCGTGAAATAAAAATAAAACAGACTGCAGTCCACGACGACACCAACAGATGAATGGTGAAGGAAGATTGATTCCACGTAGTGAGTGATACAGAGTGCACTGTAAAAAAAACAAAACTTTATTATTATAATTATAACTATAATTATTATTTTTCTTATTATTATTTGGGGGGCTTAGGTACATTTTGGGGTAGCTTCAGCCCCCCTAATATAGGCTTAACGACGTCCCTGAATGTTGCAACTTAACCCCCAAGTCCATCAAACTGTAGGTGTGAAAGGGCACTTACTTCCAATGAATTATAGCCAGTCTTAGTTGTTTCAGAGAGCTAAAAGAATTGTAGTATTCTTTACATTCGGTCAGAAATGTCGATTTATTAACAATCTGATAGTAAAACAATAACTGTGAAATATAAAGTCTACTTGTGCTACATTGGGGTGTTAAAGATACCAACAGTATGTCGCACAAATGGGCCGTTTAAGTGACCCTCCCACTGCCGCACAACCTTGTGATGAAATGATTTTTGTTGGTCCTAAAGTGCTCCTGAGTGGCAGCCCTACACAAAAAGCAAATGATACATTTATGTTTAAATGCATAATTAGTTGTTTGTGCAGCATTTAAAATAATGTGTTACTCTGTTATTTCTCCGAATTCACAGGTGAGAGCCAGCAGAGGCAACATGGTTGGGTTATTGCAATAGTAGCTGCACTTGTTATCTTGCTGTGTGCCCTGTCCACAAAATGTGAGTGATTTATTGCTATAATTGTTATTTAAATATATCATCAATCGGAAAATATTGAATTATAACACTGTGTGTGTGTGTGTGTTTTAATTTTCAACTGTAGTCCTAGGTAGCTAGCATGCATGTCCTCATGGTGGGAGGAAAACGGAGCCAACTTGCTGTGAGGCAGAAGTGCTAGCAACTGTGTCACCAGACACTGCCGTGTTGTTTTTTTGTATCATCATGACTGAAAAATGTCCCTTTAATTCCAGATCTAAATTCTAACCAGAATCGACAGCAGGCTGCTGATGATGCTTCTGATAATGCTGATGCTGATGATGATGCTGATGCTCATGCTGATGCTCATGCTGCTGATGATGCTGATGCATAACAGGAAACCAAAACTGTTAGGTGAAAGAGATGAAAAAGCAGATAAAACACCTCAGAATGTGACAGACAAATAAGAGTCAGCAATCAGAACTGGCACAGCACAGACAACTATTTTAAGAAACGGTTAATTGCATCAGTCAGTTCTGTAAGCACAAACGCCTTACAGCTTCTGAGTAGGGGTTTGTACACACAACTTTACCTACTTCCGCAGGGTTCTATTTTAGATCAAATTTTATTCTTCTATTTGCAGTATATGCTTCCACTCGGCAAAGTATCCAGCGGCTGAATGTTTGATTTCATTGCTATGCTGACGACACACAGATATACCTCCCACTGAGAGCCAACAACAGGAGAAGCCTGGCTGCTGTCTCAGACTGCCTCGAAGATGTAAACCGTTGGATGGCCAAAACCTTTTCCCAACTAAACAACTCCAAATCCGAAATAAATTCAATCCACCCAACACCATCACCAGTCAGCCTTGGTTCACTATCTGGTAACGTTACGCCCACCGCCTGAAACTTAGCTGTCATATTTTACTTCACATTCATCCCACGTAGCAATAAAATTGTTCATTAATGTTTTCTCCATATCAGACCCATCTCCAAAATTGTTGCATCCTGATCTTGAAAAGGAAATTTATTTATAATCACTTTCCTGCCTCCAGCTGGTCCAGAACTCAGCAGCCAGGCTTTCTCCTGGTTTTAACAGACAATGTCACATCACTATAACATCACTGCCTGCCTTTCCATTTTAGATTTTACTGATCACTTTTATAGCTCGTCAGGGTCTAACCCCTGACTGTATAACAGAAATGCATACGAGCCTGTTCGCAACCTTAGTTCCTCGGGCGGGGCCCTTCTAACCGTTCCAAAGTCGAAACTCAAAACCGGCTTTGGAACAAGCTGCCCGAGTAGATAAGGCTTGCTGAATCAGTGACTTATTTTAAATAATTTTTTACATTTATGTAGACTTGCTTTTATGTGATGTTGTTCTTTTATCTTCTTTTTACAGTTTGACCTGTTAATTTCATTTTATGTACATGCATTTGTTTTTCTGTTCTTTGAAAGTGCCCCATTTAATTTTGTCCCTGTTACAAAGATGTGTGTATATATGTGTAATGATTTTTATGTGATTTTGTTTCTTTTGTCAAAGCCCTTTAAAACATTTGTTGTTAAAGGTGCAGTACAAAATGAGGGGATTTGATGTTCTTTGTCATTTATGATAATAAATTGAATATCTTTAAGGCCCGGACACACCGAGCCGATAATCGCCTGTTGGACAGTCTGGCGAGGTCAGTGACTCGAGTCTGTTCGGTGCGTTCCGTGCCGTCGTCCGTCCGAGGGGCAGTTGGCCTTCATTTTGGCCGATTTGACATGTATAATCGGTGGGGTGGGCACTGCCGGCAGTCAGAATGCCGCTCAAATGACCCATCTGATTGGTAGAGTGCTAACCTGGAAACGGGGAGCGGAATGAGCGTGACTAGAGTATCTCAAAATCTGATGAAAATCTTTTAAACTGACCTTTGTTGATCTGAAATGAAGACAGATTCAGAAATAGGCCAATCAATCGGCCCGTTCCAAACAGCTACATTTTCAACGGGCACTGTACTAGTAATAAACATGGGTGATTAATCATAACAAACTTTTTGGCAAACAATTACACATCACATAAATAAAAAAAAAATAAAAAATTAGTAATAGTCATGGACTGATAAGTCACCAGTAAAATGATTGTGTGCACGTTACACATCATGAAGAATTGAACCAGGGGGTAACCCGCCTTGGAATCTTGAAGCCTACTTAGAACCTCCCCACACACATTTGTCCATGACATTTCCTCCTTACATCACAGCAAATTGAGCCAAATGGTGTTTTAAGCCCCCAACGTCAACTTCAAGGCACCTAACCCTAACCATTGCCTAATCCTAGTGCCTGCCAGGCAGCCTTGCCTGGAAGACGACACTGGGGGCTTAAAACACCAAACACCGCAAATTGAGCGCTCATTACTTTTATTACAAAAGTTTTTAAAACAGGTGAGTTTAAAGGCAAATACTGCGTTTTCCCCCTCAGTGGTCATTTTATTAAAGTGCTCACATTATGCTCATTTTCAGGTTCATAATTGTATTTAGAGGTTAAATCAGAATAGGTTTACATGGTTTAATTTTCAGAAAACACCATATTTTTGTTGTACTGCACATTGCTGCGGATCCTCTTTTCACCCTGTGTGTTAGAATAATTTCATTATCAAAGGATAGATGGAACCACTGAAGTTATATCAAAGTTTTCTTTACTTGCAAGTAGGGTCAGTTTACAGTACTCACAGCATAAGTACAGAAAGTGACTAACGTAAGCCTCAAACAGTAGCTTATTTATGTCTGAAATACAATCATAACAGAATTTGGATGTCGTCAATTGTCTATCTTGTCAGTTTAGATGTCCTTTCCTCTATCTGGTCAGACTCGATGGCGTCTCCTTTATCTGGTTAGACAGACACAGTTTCTGTCCTCGGGCCAGTCAAGATAGCCAATGACTCCATGTTATCTTGTGAGGGCAAATAGTGTTATGGTTTTTTACTATGCAAATAGTTTAATTTAACAAAGAGAGAAGAATAGTAATCACTATAATATTATTCTAAGCAAACAGTTTAATAAATAATAAGAGAGAAAGCATGTATCATAATTTCCCTAACAGTGTTGAGCTCTCTGTTTTAGCTACAGAATGAGGCATCCCACTTATATTCCATCTTTGTTGGTAGTCGCACATTCGCATAGACGTATCTAAAATGGACCAACAGATCCCGTTACTCTGGACGGAGACCAGTGAAGGATATTAGAAGCACTTTTCCGGTGATGGCTGAGCGTTACTGCACAGCCTCCTGAGAGAGACGACGTAAATGTGACGTGAGCAACCTGTCTGAAAGTTGGAAGTCTTCTGGTAGCTGTGCCAAGAGAAATCTCAATCATTCCCAATCTAGCAGAGACGGAGAGCGTAGGTATATGTAAGGAGATAACATAGGCACAGGCTAATTACTGATCACTAACATGATAGTTAACATTAGTAATTACACTTAAACAGCTAATGGAAGTCCAAACTGCCTGAGAGCTTCTCCTGGACTATACGGTAATTCCTCTACTATGCGACAGTAAGTCGCGTGGTTATGACACAATCGTTAGCTTATTTTTACAAAAACATCTACTACGGAGCCATAACGTGAGCTACAAGGTAATGGAGCCTTTTATACATTGTCGTGTTTCGTGATAAATAAACAATGGACAAATAGAGTCTTTAAACGCTTCAGATGTAAAGTTATTCGCTGTCAAAGTGGCGCCAAAATGAATGGGAGTCAACTGAATGCTAACGGGAGTTGATGGCTTGATAGCATCAAAATGGCGCCATAGAAGCTATGCGTTCCGAGGAGAGGCTTACCCCCTTGCACATGCGCAGTAGGTAGGTAAGGACTACTAGCTAGTCAGAAGCAGAGTATGAGGGCGTACCCTGACAGTACCTAGGTAAGGACTACTAGCCAGTCAGAAGCAGAGTATGAGGGCGTGCCCTGACAGTACCTAGGTAAGGACTACTAGCCAGTCAGAAGCAGAGTATGAGGGCGTGCCCTGACAGTACCTAGGTAAGGACTACTAGCCAATCAGAAGCAGACTATGAGGGCGTGCCCTGGCAGTAGCTAGGTAAGGACTACTAGCCAGTCAGAAGCAGAGTATGAGGGCGTGCCCTGACAGTACCTAGGTAAGGACTACTAGCCAATCAGAAGCAGACTATGAGGGCGTGCCCTGGCAGTAGCTAGGTAAGGACTACTAGCCAGTCAGAAGCAGAGTATGAGGGCGTGCCCTGACAGTACCTAGGTAAGGACTACTAGCCAATCAGAAGCAGAGTATGAGGGCGTGCCCTGACAGTACCTAGGTAAGGACTACTAGCCAGTCAGAAGCAGAGTATGAGGGTAGCTAGGTAAGGACTACTAGCCAGTCAGAAGCAGAGTATGAGGGCGTGCCATGCTAGCAGCTAGGCGAGCATTATAACGTGTGTTACAAAGTGACCACGTTTGTCTCTGAAGTAAAGGCTGGACTACAATAGAGCTGTTTGGAGCAGTTAGTGAACAGTGTTTCCTGTTGGAGATGGTAAGTCCCTTTCGGGGGGACTTTGGGCTTTTTCACTTTGTAAACCTATAACATGCACAAAAAAGATATATAACACAATAAAGGAAAGGGAAAAAGCCAAAAAAGCATAATATGAGCAAGTTAAGTTCCTCGGGAAAGGGAAATTTGGGGTCCTCTGCTGGAGCTGCTGCCACCGCTACCCGACCCCGGTAAGGTCCATAAGTGGATGACGATGGATGGATAGATAAATAGTCCTACAATTTGGTGAAAGTTGCAAAGTGCTACCACGTACAACTGATTTGTTATGAATTTGTGAAAGTTTTTAACTTGACCCTGTTGCTGTAGCTCCACCATCAGCACTATTAGCCCTGGGGAAGTTTAGCGTAGAACTGGATCTATGTGCAAAGTGTAATGACTTTTCTCACATTGGAAGGCAGATTTGCCCTGAGGAAGAGCTGCCCCCTAATTTTAATACAATGTATTAGTATAACACATTTCATTAAAAAAATACAACTCGGTAACTTTCGGTCTAAACTTTGCATTTAGGGAAATAACATGCACTGAGTACTTGAAACAACAAAGAATGCACAGGGCGAATTATCTGAGATGCACTTTTTGTAGTCCACCTTGGGAACGTTGTAGTTTCACTACGGCAGATTAGCATCAGCCTAGCACATACAGAGCCCAGTGAAAGTACAGTCGGATAGGAGCTGCTTCTTCCTCTGCCGCTGGTATTTCATCTACGTCCGTCACACCTTGGTCATCCTCTGCTTAAAGCTGCAACTTTAGCCTCGAAGTCAACATTGTCCTCGCTAATCAAAGATCTCTGAAGCCTTAAAAGACAATTGTGTTCCGAGTCGAACGTTCTCTGGGACATATTTTCATGCTAATCGAATGCGTCTCTATAGCTACTGCAAACCAGTGGTTAGCTGCTAACGCTAGCTTTCGGGGCAGAGGGTAAAATGCTATTTTATACCACTAACAAGGCTCCAGATAGCACCACACTTCAACGGTAGCATAATGAGGGTCCCTACATGCAAACCGAAGCATTGAGAACTTTGTACGTGTACAGACAGTTTATTAAAAAGATAGTTTATAAAGACTGTAGCGTTCATCTTTAAATGTGCCACACATCTTGGAAAACATCCATGAGCAGTCGAATCATGAATGCTGTGTTTGAGCTATGTTACTGGTTACTGGCTGCACGCCGTTCGTCGTTCGACTGCTTATGACTGTTTTCCCAAGATGGCGCCTGCATGTAAACATGAACACTACTGTCTTTATTATCTATCTTTTTAATAAGCTGTCTGTACACTTACAAAGTTCTCAATGCTTCGGTTTGCATGTAGGGACCCTCATTATGCTACCGTGGAAGTGTGGTGCTACTTTGAGCCTTGTTAGTGGTATAAAATAGCGATTTACCCTCTGCCCTGAAAGCTAGCATTAGCAGCTAACCACTGTTTTGCGGTAGCTTGTTTAAAGCTAAAGATGCATTTGATTAGCATGAAAACAGATCCCAGAGAATGTTCGACTCGGCACACATATCTTATTAATCCCTAGGTTCATTTTGCGTCGGAATTGTCCTTTAAATTCTCTGGTAAGTCATGCATATAACTGGTGCTGTTTGTTTATTTTCACGGTAATCATTGCTGCTTATATGGCATTATATTCACGTCACTCCGAGCCATGTTAAACATCCAGATGGTCATCTACTACCTCAACCACTAATAAATTCAAAATAAATAAATTTCCCAATCAGCTATGCATTGTCTCTGTGACTAACTTTCATATTGTATATTTTATCTAGAAATCTGCTGCCTAGTAAGGTATGGATGGAACAATATTTTTAGAGGAGCTATTTAATGAAGTCTCCTTATTGAAAAGATGTAGACACTTGGAGGCTGTGTTCACATTAATCTTGTGATGGGAGAAAGATTCTCTGTGCTCAGTCTGAGTCAAAGATGTGTATGCATGTGCATGATTTTGTGATATCACAACAAGTTTAGAAGCCGTGTTCAATTCATTTCAGGGTCATGAGAAAAGTTGTAAACAAAGAAAATATGATTTGTCACCACTAGATGGTGATGAAACTCAATAAATACTAACATACTGACACACTGCTGGGCATCATGATTGATCCTATTATCAAGATGTAGCAAATACAAATAAATACAATTTTATACATACCTACTGTATGTGCATTTCCATCAAGTCTTCATTTAAGACAAGGGCGTAAATCCCAGGGGGGTCAGGAGGGTCAGGACCCCCCCCTTCTCAGGGTTGTCCCCCCCTAGAAATATCATTAAAACAATGCTGTGTATTGTAAATAACATAATGATGTATACTTAAAATATCTGTGTAAGTAGTAAAACAATACAAACCCCAAAAAATGCTTTTTAAGTTTAGAAACATTTTGAGTCCCCCCTCCCTTGCCTCACAGTGGTTTGGTCCACTGCCTGCTGTACGTTAGGATCTTCACTCGACTCCCAGTCACATCGGTAGTGACAGGAATGTAGTAAGTAGGCGGTTCAAGGCTGTCTCATTCACATTAAACATCGGATGAAGTTGTTCTTTTCTCAAGTAGAAATGATGCTGAGTAATTAATGAATTAGTTATGACAAAAAATTCGCTATGTTAGTGTAATATAATGTAACGTTAGCTAGCTTGTTTAATAGCTTGTTGGATAGAAATGCACCCACTACAACTAACGTTACCACGGCGATAAGCCTAACGTTATGTGTGTGTACTGATATTAGGGTTAATATTGAAGATCTACAGCTGTGTTTGAAGAGGCTGATCAGTGGGTTTGCTGCAGTTAAATACATATCCTCTGTCCCAGACCTTACCTAATATTTATGCGGAGAACGCAAGTATTTTTGTGGTTTGGAGGACACATGTCCTCTACGAGTATAATTGTGGCTGTATTATTTGTGTCCCCTTCAAAAATTGCTCTTCAGAAATGTTATGTTTATTGTCCCCCGCTACTGTTAGATCAGATTTACGCCCATGATTTAAGAGTGAAATAACTTTAATTAACATGGATATGCATAACAGGTTGATATGGTCTTTGGAGTCTGTGGCGATTAGACTCCATCGTTAAATTCATAAAGGGTATAGAGCCCTGGATATGGATATAGGAATATCCCAGAATGAGTCTAGACACTGGTGGTGGTAAAAGAAAGGATGAAGGAAGAGAAGATCTGGAAGAATGTGATGTGGAGCGGGATTTCTGATGGAGGAATGCTGGATGCTGGTAGTGATGCAAAGT
This sequence comes from Zingel zingel, assembly GCA_023566125.1. Lineage (NCBI taxonomy): Eukaryota > Metazoa > Chordata > Actinopteri > Perciformes > Percidae > Zingel > Zingel zingel. Next base: position 24,018,916 of record CM042327.1, read on the forward strand.
GGAGGTGAATGGTTTTGAAATGCAAAAGGTTTTTGAATGCAACAACGCAATAGCTCACAGAGATTGAGACAAAATGTGGTTGGTTTAACTGAATGAGTGAATGCCCAAAGTCAGCTGATTAGTTTGGGGGAGAGAGAGAATGTGAAGTGTAGAAGTCTTCATGAATGAACTTACGCTAAGCTTCATTTTAGGGAACATATCCTCAGATGACTTCCAGATGTCGTAGCGTGATCTGCACCATCCTCTGTAAGCACACACAGTACGTGATAACTGCCATTACTTAAAAATAGAATGGCCACTTGAAGTCCCAGTCCCAATTTTGTGCACACTTGTGTCTTGCAGTTCGTTGTCCACGCCCCATATCCTGTTTAGAAGTCCAAAACGTAACTTTATCATCATCATCATAATGTGCGACAGCTACACCAGATGGAATATCTATATGGCTACACTTTGTTGTTAGAGTTCTTTAAATATAAATGATTAGTCAGCATGCATGCAACAATTGGCTGGAATTTCTAAAGTATCTGTCAAAAGAGGATATTACACTCTCACTTTGCGTTTTCGATGAGTTAAGCATATTTTTTTCTATCTATTTCTACAGTCAAATTGTTTTCCTTTACGTTCTGTAGCGAGTGAGCTTATTCTCTCAAGAATGTTCATTATATCAGTGGCATGCTTTCTTCTGTTGGGTAGGTTTGCTGCATTTTCATTTTAATGTGATATTTTACTGCACTGTTTTCCATGTCACTGTGTGTGTGTGTGTGTGTGTGTGTGTGTGTGTGTGTGTGTGTGTGTGTGTGTGTGTGTGCGCATAACAGAAATACACTGGAATGTATTATTATCTATGGCATTTGTGTAATATTTATGTTATTTATGTGGAACTAAAACTATTTAATCTTAATTAACAATCAAACATGGAGAGTATGATAGTGTTCAGTAATGACACAGCAGCGTGTAAGACTAGAAACATTTTTGAGAATCTGTGTATTTTCTGATTTTCAGTGTCTGATGCAACAAATGTTCTTTATGTCAACACTACCGTTGGTGAATCTACAGTACTCCCATGTATCCTGATGCTCCCCGCTACCATTGGCTTAAAGCAGCTACGCTTTTACTGGCAAGACGACAGAGTGTACGTTTTGTACTCTTTTAATGAAGGGAAGGAGATGCCTGAGCATGTAAATGAACTCTATCAAGACAGGATCACAGCCTTCCCACAGGACATGACAGGAGGAAATATTTCAGTCAAACTTCAATACCCAACACTAGAAGATAACCACAGGGTTTTTCACGCTTTTGCAGCAGTTTTTGATAGCAGAGGGATAAAGAGATTCATTTTTGAACATAGAGAAATCTGCCAAATGACCTTACATGTTGCAGGTAAGGATGGAGATTTAACTTTTTCGTTACAGCAATAGTCTGATAGAAGAGCGAATTAGCATATTTTCCAAAAAGCATTGTCAGAAAAGTAATACCAGAAATGAGGTTTTTGTCAGTGACTGCACTCTTTTACTCATAGTTCCCTACGAGAATATCAGCCTGACTGTAAATGAAGCAACAATGACTGCAGTCTGCACTACACAAAGAGGATTCCCCAAGCCTTTGATAGAGTGGAGACTTCAGAGCCATTCTGACAACACCCAACACCTTTTAGACCTGCAGGATGTGAACAGCATAGCAGCGCAGGACCCTCAAGATCATCTCTACAGTCTCACAAGCACTATAGTTATCCCTGGAGGTCCATATCAATCTGTGGCCTGCCTTGTCCACAACCCTACCCTAAATGTGACTCTGATCGCCACCCACATATTAAACAAAGGTACGTTATTATAAGTAAAGATGGTTGTGCAGTATCTCAAACATTTTCTGCTAAATGGATCCTTGTATATCATGGTGCGAGTTGCACAGCTGTGTATCATCACTTTTGTTGTTACACAGTTACAAAAAGTGGCTGAAAGAGATTGAGAATCTAAACACCATTTTACTATCTGGTGCTGGACAAATAGCAAATAGACAATGAACCAGAAGAACAGAAAAGCCAATCATTAACTCAGCCAGTTGTGATATTTTTATCACCACCTTTTCAGCAAAAAAATATTTTTGTCTTCAAAGTTATCCTCTTAGTGGGCTCCTGGGTATCTCACCTGGTAGCGCCCATATATAGAGGGTTACTCCTCAACGCAGAGGCCGTGGGTTCGACTCCGACCTACGACATTTTGCTGCATGTCATCCCCCCTCTCTCTCCCTTTTCATGTCTTCAGCTGTCCTATAAGAATAAAGGCCTAAAATGCCCAAAAAAATTATCTTAAAAAGTTGTTCTCTCAGCACAAGCAGGATCCAGCGGCCCTCTGTTTTACTAACATCTTACTGCTAGAGCATCTGACCTGTCTATGACATACTGAAATGTACAACTGTACAAGTAACCCAGATCTCTGGACATAGAAAGACTGAAAGAGCAGGTACTTTACATGAAGAGGAGGTTCAAATAATTTCACTGTCCCAAAGAGCAAAAAGGGCACAATTCGGTTGTCTTTGTAATTTAATTTTAAACTAAACATCTCAGGAAATTGAATTTGTCTTCTTTGAGTCAAAAAGTAAATTTCATCAGCAGCACAATCAGAAGTTTTGATATAATATATAAAACCTAAAGCAAAACTAGAGACCACTTTGATCACAACAGCCGTGACACCAGATCAGGCCAGGGCCAAGTGTGTGTGGGGGGGTATTCTTCCAGCGCCCTTGTTCGAATCTTTTTTATTCGACATTTTATGGTAAACATGATAAAATCTATTTCAACTGGAATGTGACTATAACTTTCATATTGCCATATGGGATGAGCATTTTATAAAAGCAAAAGCTTCAATCCATGATATGTTGTGATCATATCACAGCTTAGGGCCGTTGTCGGGCAAGTCAAAATGTCTGCTCTGTAGCGACGATGTTTCATTTCCGGGATTGTTCAGGTGCCGCTGGAAAATGTCCCTCGGATGTCCCTCATTTTCAGCCGGATGTCCGTCACCTTCCTCTTTCTTTGTGTTGGCGTTCCAAAATCTGGTGGATTTCTGAGGACTATGGTTAACTGCTCCTCAGATCTCTGCATGGTAAATCCAGACAGCTATCTGTCCAATCTGTTTTCTGTTGCACGGCTAAAACGTACACACGTTCCACCAAAACAAGTTCCTTCCAGAGGCTATTTAGCAGAGGCGCCGTGGCTCAGTCCGACGCTTAGCACCGCCCATGACGATTGTGATTGGTTTAAAGAAATACCAATAAACCAGAGCACGTTTTTCTCCCATTCCGGAATGCTGTGTGGACTAACCAAACCCTCCTCCGCGGGTCTGTGGAGGAAGGTCTGGCAACTAACTACAGTACAACCACACCATAGTTGGTAAACACTGATTGACTCAATGTGTTATTGCTTCTTTATTTAACAGGTTCTTATTCAAATTAATCCTTTTACTGAGAAAACAGATTGCTCAACAGGGAAAGTCTGGCTAAATACAAACACTTCTCATTATTCACCACACCACTTGTTTCCAACATGATTCATGCTTAGTCACAAAACAAGCCGAGAATTAGAAAGTTTACATATTTGTACAGTATAAAAGCCAAGAACTACAGCGGATAGTTCCTTTCTATGTCTGTCTGCCTACAGGTGAAGCAGAGAGGAGCCGCCCCAGCTTAGCTGGAGCTCTGATGGTGGCTGCTGCTGCTGTTCTCATTTACTAAATGTGAGTTGTTTTCATTTATCAACAATTTTAGGGCATCATTTTTTAGATATCCAACTGGTGAGAAGAAACATGTCACTAATAAGATTTTATGTCTGATCAAAACATTCACCGCAACTATACACGACCACCTAACGCTAACTCAGCAATACAGCACCGTAAAGAAAAGACCTTCACGACAGCAGGTGTGGTAAAACACTACCACTTTAGTCCAAAGGCATAACACAAACTAAAAGTTACATATAGCCACTTTAAGTAGAATTAAAATTGTAATGCCAAGATAATACTTGGAATTTCTACTGCTGTTGAACATCTTGCCTTTTCTAATTCCAGGTGCTAAACTCCTAGGCCAACCACACAGCCTTCTTCCCCACCTGACTGCAAATATTTAAAAACCACACCACGTCTGGAATGAAGTTTTGTTCAGTTTTTTTTATTATTAAAAAGTACATTAAAGAAATCTCTATACAAAGTCCAACTTACTCATTGTTTCTTTAGCCCAACATGACTATTGCTTTTGTGTCTTACAAGACAAGTCAGTTCCAAAAGCTCGTTGAGAGCCTGAAACCAGAAGAGTGGCTGTTATAACAGCACGTTAATGCAATGGTCTATTCAAACAGTCACTTCCATGTTCCGCGTGACATTTCCATGACACACGGAACCTGGAAGTGACGGAAGAACGGGACGGTTGGGTTTAGGAAAAGAAGAACGGACGGTTGGGTTTAGGAAAAGAAGAACGGGACGGTTTGGTTTAGGAAAAGAAGAACGGGACGGTTGGGTTTAGGAAAAGAAGAACGGACGGTTGGGTTTAGGAAAAGAAGAACGGGACGGTTTGGTTTAGGAAAAGAAGAACGGACGGTTGGGTTTAGGAAAAGAAGAACGGGACGGTTGGGTTTAGGAAAAGAAGAACGGGACGGTTGGGTTTAGGAAAAGAAGAACGGACGGTTGGGTTTAGGAAAAGAAGAACGGACGGTTGGGTTTAGGAAAAGAAGAACGGACGGTTGGGTTTAGGAAAAGAAGAACGGGACGGTTGGGTTTAGGAAAAGAAGAACGGACGGTTGGGTATAGGAAAAGAAGAACGGGACGGTTTGGTTTAGGAAAAGAAGAACGGACAGTTGGGTTTAGGAAAAGAAGAACGGGACGGTTGGGTTTAGGAAAAGAAGAACGGACGGTTGGGTTTAGGAAAAGAAGAACGGGACGGTTGGGTTTAGGAAAAGAAGAACGGACGGTTGGGTTTAGGAAAAGAAGAATGGACGGTTGGGTTTAGGAAAAGAAGAACGGACGGTTGGGTTTAGGAAAAGAAGAATGGACGGTTGGGTTTAGGAAAAGAAGAACGGACGGTTGGGTTTAGGAAAAGAAGAACGGACGGTTGGGTTTAGGAAAAGAAGAACGGACGGTTGGGTTTAGGAAAAGAAGAATGGACGGTTGGGTTTAGGAAAAGAAGAACGGACGGTTGGGTTTAGGAAAAGAAGAATGGACGGTTGGGTTTAGGAAAAGAAGAACGGACGGTTGGGTTTAGGAAAAGAAGAACGGACGGTTGGGTTTAGGAAAAGAAGAACGGACGGTTGGGTTTAGGAAAAGAAGAACGGGACGGTTGGGTTTAGGAAAAGAAGAACGGACGGTTGGGTATAGGAAAAGAAGAACGGACAGTTGGGTTTAGAAAACGTGACACGCGGGACACTTTTCCCCGGTCTCCTGCGTGAAAGTCCTGTGTTGTTTGACCCATCCACTGCCCCAACTGACCTCCCAATGAGGATTTTCGGCCTTTCATACATCTTCAAACCCTGTATAGCTGCTGCTCTTCCTGGTGCGTTCTACAAACACGCTGAAGGGCGCTTTTTGCGTCACTTCTGACACTGACAGCCACTGCCCAAATTCCGTACTTTACAAGTTTGGCGTGAGAACAGGTTGGAACAGAGCCAGTCTGGACTGCTTCGCAGTGGATTGCATCAACGATAATAAAGTCTTAGACCATCCTTTTTCTATACCACGTCGGCACCTGGAGCCTGTTCAGCTGGGCAAGATGCGGGCAGGGTACACACTGGACAATAGCACACACTGGATTGAATAGCAGGACTCAAATCTGGGTTTGTATTGCAATTTTTAATGACATTAAAGATGATCAGGTTAAAAAGGTCCTGTGCGAGCACGCACGCACACACGCACACCCGTGTAAATAATGAAATGAATGGTGGCTGCATTCCATTTAGCTGCTTTGTATTCAGAGTCAGGGTATTGCCCTTGCTGGCTCACAATCTCCTACATACGAGATACATTTTTAGGTTTGATTCGAGACTGTGCTGTGGCACCGACAGGATTTTATTCCATTTTTTTTTCTTTTTTTTTTGTGTTCACCCCGACTCTCAGGTCTCTGGTAACAAGCTCTATTTTGATGCTTCATTATGTACTCTGGCACCTTGTTTACATTCAAAGTACATGTCTTAATCATTGAAACATTTATACATGTACCTCAGAAAGGGTTGTTTACTCCAGCTTTATTATGAATTGTGATGTTAAAGATATTAGTAGTTGTACTAGTTAGTATTAGTATTGAGTATTCTGCACTCAACCCATTTAGCCTCTTTTTTTTTTCTTATGCAACAATTATTTGTATGTATATTTGTTTTCTATATTTATTGTTTATTTCATATTCAAGGACAATTCAACTCCAAACTGAATGTCAGAATGGGAAAGAAAGGTGATTTAAGCAACTTTGAGCGTGGCATGGTTGTTGGTGCCAGACGGGCTGGTCTGAGTATTTCCCAATCTGCTCAATAACTGGGATTTTCACGCACAACCATTTCTAGGGTTTACGAGGAATGGTCTGAAAAAGGAAAAACATCCAGTATACGGGCGAAAATGCCTCGTTGTTGTTAAAGGTCAGAGAAGAATGGACCGAGTGATTCAAGCTGATAGAAGATCAACTCAAATAACCACTCATTACAACCGAGGTATGCAGAAAAGCATTTGTGAAGCCACAACACGCACAACCTTGAGGCGGATGGGCTACACCAGCAGAAGACCCCACCGGGTACCACTCATCTCCAATAAATATAGGAAACTGAGGATACAATTTGCACGAGCTCACCAAAATTAGACAGTTGAAGACTGGAAAAATGTTGCCTGGTCTGATGATTCTCGATTTCTGTTGAGACCTTCAGATGGTAGAGTCAGAATTTGGCGTAAACAGAATGAGAACATGGATCCGTCATGCCTTGTTACCACTATGCAGGCTGGTGGTGGTGCTGGTGTAATGGTGTGGGGGATCCCTTTTGCCTTCAGAACTGCCTTCATTCTTTGTGTCATTGCTTCAACAAGGTGCTGGAAGCATTCTTTAGAAATGTTGGACCATATTGATAGGATAGGGTCAAACACGGTATTACTATGGTGTTCCTAATAATCCTTTAGGTGAGTATATATATATATATATATATATATATATATATATATATATATATATATATATATATATATATATATATATATTCAGGGCTATTCTTAAACCATTCAGGGCTGTAGCCTGGGATGCCACTGCATCCTACTCTGTGTTGCCCTGACTGTATGAAGCGTATTTTAAGATTTTGACATTTCCTGATAGTACTGCTTGAAATTGAACTAACTGAACTGGGAAAATCATTAATCATTGTGGTCATTAATGATGTGCAATGTTTGTATGTATGTGTGGGTATGTGCATGTGTGTGTGTGTGTGTGTGTGTGTGTGTGTGTGTGTGTGTGTGTGTGTGTGTGTGTGTGTGTGTGTGAGGGATAGAGGACACCTGTGTAAGTGACCAAACTGTATAGTGGGAACTAAAAACCTTGGAGGATTTTGTCATGGGGGGGAGGGTATGAGCCGATGGACAGCACCTTTGAAGAGATGGCTCTTGATCTTTCCTGTTTTTTTCTTTAAGGTAAAGGGGGCTGGAGACATTAAGCTGTTAGACAAACTGGCTCAGGAGGGAAAATGCCATTTGAATTAGCCACACAAACAGAGAGAGGATTTTCTGCATGGTCAGTAAAAGAAAGAAAGCTGATATAGCGTAGATATGTGACACTGCTGGGGTCACGCTGGACGGACAGGGCTCAGTCAATTATTTAAGACTGGACCTGGTCAGTCAGTAACATTTTCACTCATCAAGACAGCTTTGCACAATAAAAAAACATAAGAGGAGATGTCACAACTATAACTTTGGGTGCAATCTTTGTTGTAGTTTTAACATCTTAGTAACCTGTCACTGCCTTGTTTCAATACTTTCAGACCAATGTTTTCACTTATTGTGTAATATCTGATTGTTCTGATCAGAGGTGAGGCCTCTGTAGTTCTGCTAGTTCTGCTCTGTACTTCCTACACTGTTTCCCTATTAAGTAATCCTTCCTACACCTATTATATGAGTCTGTATCACAATGAGAGGCTGCAATTTTATTTATAGTGTCGAATCACAACAGGAGTTATCTCCGGACACTTTACAGATAGAGTAGGTCTAGACCACGCTCTATAATTTACAAAGACCCAACAGTTTCCCAAGAGCATGCATTTGTTGTGACGGTGGCGAGGAAAAACTTCCTTTTTACAGGCAGAAACCTCGGACGGACCCAGGCTCTAGGTGGGCGGCCATCTGCTGCTGCCGGTTGGGACACAGAGACACTGAGACACTTGTACAGATATACACAAAGTGTCAGTTCAGTCACTAGTGGGAAAGCAGAAACAACTGACATGTAATATGAAAAACAATCACCACAAGTAGCAGCCAGTGGGTACGATTCAGAGCCAGTATGGTTCAAACCAACCTGCAACAGCTGCATGCAGCTTCTCAGCCCCTCCAGTGGCTCCCTGTTAGCATAGAAATCTAGACGCACCCTAGCGGCAGCAAATGTAATTTGCAGCCAGGGTCAGCCTAGCAACTCTCCGTTGGCTTGCGAGCTGGAAAAACAAAATTCTGGTCAGCCCAATCACGTCGTGTATAGAGTTGGTGGGTGGGCTTAACATAATGACGGCAGAGTTGCGACGGTTCCGCGTGAATTCCCTGCTACTTGATAACAAAGAAGATGGCTGCTGCTGCTGGCGAACAGCGGTCTTTGGAATCGGCTTTGGCCCCAACGCTGGAAGACTTGGAGTTAAGCACTGAAGTCATTCTTAAAAAAGGACGATGTGTCCGGAGTTTTGACGACCAGATACGGCAAAAGTTTAATTTATCAACTAGCGTTGCTCTGGTTGGCTATGAGTGCAGAGGGAATTTGAAAGACAACCATTTATCCCGCCCCTCGGATTGAGCCCTGCCAATGGTGAGTTCCCAGACCCAACATCTTGATGTGGGTCTGGCTTGTCAGGCTAGCTCCCTGTGGCTTTGACAAAAAGTTATATGGAAATGATTAAGGGTTATTATTTTTTTTACATTTTAAATCTCAATTTCAATTATTAATGTAGGCCTAATGTGATTCTTAGATTGTCCATTTAGGCTACATAACATTTCAGTCAACTAAAAGGTCATAGCCTACATTCATCTACATCTTCTAAATATTGCCAAACCTAGATATAACCTAGATAGTAAGGCTTGGGAAGCCGTTCAAGATGAATACATATAAGAATTCTTCATTAAAATATCAAAACTATTCTTAGACTTAAAAAACAAAGTTGGGTTTGTTCAAAAAATTAAAGAAATGTCCCTCTCCACAAATACCGTCAAAGACAGGGCCATGCAATTGACAACAAACATCACCATATTAATGAATGCTCATTTAAACCTATTAGTACTGTTCGTATGCTAATTTAGTCTGTGTTACCGTCATTATAAGGCTCAAATATTTTTTGCAGCTCCAGACAGATGTCTGTTTTTGCGGCCAAAGATGGCTGTTTTGATAGTAAAGGTTGCTGACCCCTGGTTTAAGTGATGACGTTCCTCTGCACCGGCCTAACACCTTTTCAACCTGTTGGCCCATAGATGTTAAAAGGCACTTAGAGCTCATGGGGGCAAAGTCCTGGGATGCACTACATTGTCGCCCCTCCTCCCTTTCTACACTGGACCGTTGGAGCCCCTTTGTCCCTGGTTCCCATGTCTCTGCTGGGATTAATCCCTGAACCACAGGTGTGATAATCCCAAACAGAATGGCGCTGCTGAACACAGGGACTGACAGTGCTCAGGCCCCAGTCTGCTTTGATCAGAGGGCCAACAGCTGTGTTCCTGTCCGTCTACAAACTGTGTGATGGAGGGACGAAACAAAGCACGCTTGTTCTACTGAGGCTGAGGATATTGTTTGGTAGACAGACTGTAATGTAGTGTGAAGTGTTAGAGGTGTTTGAAAACCCCCTTGACCACAGACAGTTCCCTGTTTCTATGACATGTGCGTCACCAAACCACAATGACTTTCAACTTCAACTTTGCTGGTGCTTTAGTGTTCTTTTGACGACATTGATTTGTATGTGTGTTGATATAAAAACACCCAGTAAAGAAGAAGAAGAAGAAGAAGAAGAAGAAGAAAGAGAGGAAGAAAAACCTAGTTCTTTGACCTCTTGAAACACAAATATCTTATTGCCTTCATCACCAACAAACACTAATAATGGTTCAGATAAATGATGTTTTGCATAACAACATCTTGCCATTTGACATGACTATAGTCAACCTTTACATCGGGGCAAAGCAGTAAACAAGGCCAGCCTGACTGTCAATCCAGCAAAGAAAATTAAATGTAATAAAAAATAAAGAAGGAAGTCACATCATTGCACACATTATTGGGTATAGTTCCTCCTTCTCAGATTCTTTAGAAAGTTTCTCTTCCCCTGTCTTTAGAGCAGATTATTTCTGACATGTGGCTACCATGCTGATGTTTAGTAGGTATAATGTTCACCATGTTTACCATCTTCACAAAGCACAGCTGAGGTGATGGCCATGCCATTAGTTGTGCAGGTATTTGGTCAAACAATGTATTGGACAGGTTGAAATGTTGACCTGATAAATTTACCAGAGGAAAAGTTAAGGAATCACCAAAGTTATTAAAAGTTATCCTGAGGCAAACATACCAAATGTCTGTACAAAATTGGAGGTCCATCTAATAGTTGAGACATTTCACTTCAAGTCGGTATAGATCATCGTCATGGAACCACAAATGTCTGTACAAATCCTTGTACACAGTTGAACCCCCTTAAAAGTTGTTGCTTTAGAATAAAGGTCTTCACAGGTTCAGAACTGTTGACCTGATTTGAATTGGACACATGGGACACCTACATTAACCTGACATTTATAAATGAATTTGCAAATAAAAAGAGACCCAGTCCAATAGGTACCCGAAGACACACAAACCCAGAGACCCACGTAAATAGAACAGGACCCTACCTGAACCAATCAGATTAAATATAATTTTTTCCTGGCCTGATTTAGGCAAATACAAATGGTATTTATTCTTGCCTTGAAGAAGGTCTCTGACCGAAAGCTAAATTCAGATGAATAGATTTTTTGCAAGGACTTGAGTGTTTTCCATTAAAAGTGCAGTAAGTGATCCTGCGCAAAGATTGTTGATATATGAACTCAACTGCCAAACCCCATACACACACACACACTTTATAAGCACTGTCCCCCAGATTTACGGATAGAGAACTACTGGGCATCAAAGGCAGCAACGATTGGCTGGCCTTACACAGACCCTGTAAGGCTTTTGTTTCAGTTATTTGTTTCATGCAATGACCCAAACCGACATTGTTAACGTTGTGAAACGGTCAGTTAAAATCAGACGTTACTTTACTTTCGGTTATGCACGTGACACTGAATGTGCAGACTGATTTTATGAAGTGGCGTATGTATGACACGCCAATTTGTATGCCATTATTGGCGTGTTATCAAGACGCATACTCGCTTTTTAGCGTGTTTATTAACGCCGTTTGGCCTCCATTGACTTACATTACCTTGCGTTTGCGTGTGAATTGATGCCGTAGCGAGTAGTATGAAAGGCCGAAAATCCGCATAGGGAGGTTGGTTGGGGGGAGGATGGGTCAAACACAGGACTTTCACCCAGGTAGAGCGGGGATCGTGTCCCACGTTTTCCTAAACCCAACCCCATTGTTCTTTTCCTAAACCCAACCAGTTCTGGCGTGTGACGTTTCCCAAACCTAACCGTAGCCTCACGATGACACATAGCCTCGCGATAAAACGCCACGTGGCTTTAGAAAGTGTCGTGTATGTTTACTCTGTGACGTTTCAGACTGCACCACCCCTCCAACCTGGCTACTTACGAGGACATTTGGCTCTCTTTTACTTTGTCACCTTACTTCCTGCTTTGCTCCCTTTATAACTTCTACGGCCACTAGAGGGCGCCGTCACTATGAACGTTAACATGAGTCGTAATTGCTGCTTGAACAAACAACCCATGGGAGCGTTTTTTTCGGGGGAGGACAGCCTCAAATGGCGTTTTTCTGTTACGTGGTACCTGCTCGACTCTACTTTATTCGGCTGATTCTCTCTGACCAATCAGTAGTCTGCAGGTTTTCACGTCACCTTTTGCTATCGCCTCAGCTGGCTTGGAACCTCGACAGAGGTGATACTAAAAAAAGTACCTGTTAGCAGTTTTTTTCGTAATGGAAAACCAAAAAAGGCGAGTAGAGTCAATGCGAGACGAGCAGGTACAATGTAATGGAAAAACGCCAAAGGTGAGAGGTCCTGGAAATGGTTTCCCAACTGGAACCATACAGAGAATCAGCAGCACTACCTGTTTGGAGGTTATGGACCACGTTTATCAAATGCCTTCCTCAATTTGCAGTATTTTCATTTTTGATGCACAAGTGACTGTTGATATTGATAAAATCAGAGGTAGAAAAACATATTATGGCAAACCACACACACTGCACTGATTCAGCTGCAGACACAACAAAAGATACCTTGCGTGGAGTGTGAATACAATGACCTCCCACAACTGGAGACTGATACTACATATTAAGCCCCGGGGGGGATGTTCAACGCAACCTGATACAGTCGTTTATCTATCACAGTATTGACACTGCAGAAGGAAGAGCGTAACCATGAGAGACTTATCTGTGGGGGGGGGGGGGAGGGGGTTGTATAAACGTGGTAACCTGAGGTGACAGCAGTGGTTGACATAGGATACCGAGCTGACCCTGGGCTGACGTGCAGCTCTCCTGACCCTGGGCTGACGTGCAGCTCTCCTGACCCTGGGCTGACGTGCAGCCTTCCAGAGCCTCCGCTGACGTGCAGCCTTCCAGAGCCTCCGCTGACGTGCAGCCTTCCAGAGCCTCCGCTAGCCAATGATCTCTCTAGTGCCCCCAAGCAGCTTTCTAGTGCCCCCGAGCAGCTTTCTAGTGCCCCCGAGCAGCTTTCTAGTGCCCCCGAGCAGCTCTCTAGTGCCCCCGGGCTTCGTGTCCCTGAGTTTCCTAGCGTCCCTGAGTTTCCTAGCGTCCCTGAGTTTCCTAGCGTCCCTGAGTTTCCTAGCGTCCCTGAGTTTCCTAGTGTCCCTGATTCCCAGCTGCCTAGCAGCTGTCTAGATCATCAACTGGCGTCTAGCTCTCCAGAGTCTGCGCTGACGGAGCTTCCAGAGTCTGCGCTGACGGAGCTTCCAGAGTCTGCGCTGACGTTCAGCCGTCCAGAGTCTCCGCTGACGGAGCTTCCAGAGTCTGCGCTGACGTTCAGCCGTCCAGAGTCTCCGACAGCAGCACTTCAAGAGTTTTCCAGTCGTACTGAGTCTACGTCAACGACTGACTTCCCAGAGTCTACGCTTACGGGCAAGCTAGGGACTATTCCGGTCTCCGGCGCCTCTGAGACCTCCCCAGAGATTTTGCCGGTCTCCGGCGCTCCTGAGACCTCCCCAGTGACTTTGCCCTTGTTCTGTTTCCCAGAGACCTTGCCTTTGTTTTCGGTCGGCCTTACTCCAGCCCCTCATGCCCTGTCGGCACCTCTGTCAACCTCTGTTCCTGTTGCCTTGTTGGCAGAACTGCCGACACCTGTTGCTGCTGCCCTGTCGGCGGACTGGCCGACTCATGATCCTGTTGCCCTGTCACCTGTTTCCAGCTCAGCGGACCCGTCGCCTGTCTTCTGCCCAGCTGGCCCTTCACCTGCTCGCGGACGGCCTCCTGAGGGGATTTGCCTTCGCGGACGGCCTCCTGAGGGGATTCGCTTTCGCGGACGGCCTCCTGAGGGGATTCGCCTTCGCGGACGGCCTCCTGAGGGGATTCATCTTCCAGGCCGGCCTTCAGAAGGGTCTCGCCTTCGTCGCGGCCTTCAAGAGGGATTCTGCCTTCGCCGCCGGCCGCCTGAAGGATTCTGCCTTCGCCGCCGGCCGCCTGAAGGATTCTGTTTTCGCCGTTGCCGCCGGCCTTCAGAAGGGTTTGGTCTTCGCCTCTGGCCTCCAGAGGGGTTTCGCCTTCGTCGACGGCCGCCCAAGAGCCCTCGCCGTCTTGCACAGCCACCTGAAGAATTATGCCTTCGCCACCGGCCGCCTGAAGGATTCTGCTTTCGTCGCCGGCCGCCTGAAGGATTCTGTTTTCGCCGTTGCCTCCAGTCTTCAGAGGGAATTCGCCTTCGTCGACGGCCGCCCAAGAGCCCTCGCCGTCCTGCACGGCCGCCTGAAGGGTTCTGTTTTCGCTGGCGGCCCCCGGAAAGTTTTCTGCCTTCGCTGTTGCTTTCTGTTCCCTGTTGCCAAGGCCTCTCTGTTCTCTGTTCCCTGTTGCCAAGGCCTCTCTGTTCTCTGTTCCCTGTTTCCCCGAGTGACCTGGCTCTGTTTCCCCGAGTGACCTGGCTCTGTTTCCCCGAGTGACCTCGCTCTGTTCCCCCCCCCCCCCCCCCCCCCCCCCCCCCCCCGAGCGGCTCCTCTCTGTTCCCCCCCCCGAGCAGCCCCTCTGCTTCCTCGAGTGGACTCTCTGTTTTCCCTGGGCACCCCAGTGACTTTGTCCCCTGTGCCCCAGGGCACTCGTTCCTGTGCCCCATTGACTCTCTGTTCCGTAGCCCCGTTTGACTTTTTTCGTTCGTCCCTCCTCCGGTCCCCCTCCGTGGGTGGTCTTTTGTTCTTGTTGGGTTTTTTTTTTTTTTTTTGGACATCTGGGATCTGTCCCTTGGGGGGAGGTACTGTCAGGGTTTTGGTATTATGTTCTGTTTCCTGTTTTATTTTGTAGTCTGTCTGGTCTCCCTTGTCTTGTCTAGCTTCTTCCTGTCTTTGTTGGTTTCCCGCCTTGTTTGATTGTTTTGCCCCGCCCTGATGTGTTCCACCTGTTTGTATCACCTGTCCCTTGTTAGCGTTCATTACCCTGTGTATTTAGTCTCTCTGTTTCCCTTGTCTGTTGTGGGATTCTTGTTTTTCTGTTAGTGTAGTTTTCAGTGTTTCATGTCGTGGGTTGCTTTAGTGTTTTCTTCATTTTAATAAATCTCTAGTTTGAACTGCATTTGGGTCCTACCCTTCTCTACACGTTGACAATGTCAAGCTACAAAACAATTGAGTGTAGATTTGTTTTCACAACAGAATTGAGAAATTTCAAAAAGCGAACATCGACTTCAGCTTTAGGGCCACATTATCTCTTTATACATTGCTCTGGAACAAATTTGGGCCTCACGAGACTGAAAGCTGAGTTTGTTTTTTAATATGAAACACATCAGGTTATAGTTAGATCAGGTTATATGCATATACCCTTAAAAGGAGAAATCAAGAAGACATGTAAAAATGGCCTCAAAGGATCAAGCCTTTGAACCCAGTTGACACATTTAATGCCAAAAATCACATCCCTCTTCTCAATCAATCTAAACTATTTTCTTGTGATGTTTTATTTGGCTATACACTACTAGAGATTCATCTTCACATTTAGACGGCTTAATGAAGCCTTAGTGTGAAATCGTAGCAGCTAAATGGAATTCAGCCATCATTCACACATGAGACAGGGAGTTCCCTGAGCAGCTCCCTCAGCAGCAGACTGCTGCACCCTCAGTGCAAGAAGGAGCGCTACCACAGGTCCTTCATTCCACCAGCAGTCAGACTCTTTAATGCAACGTCAAAATGTAACACTGCTAGCTGTTTCTGCAACATGAGCCATCACTGGACAATATTCTGCACTATGCATATTTATTTATTTATCACTCTTTGTCACCTCCAACTGTGCAATATGTCATCTCTATTCATCCGCACCTTACTCATCTGTACATCTGTGTTTATATACTGTCTGTTTATAGAAGGGTGTTTATTGTGAAAATATGTTTGTATTATTATTATAACTAATTATATTTTTTTCTATTTCTTATACTCTACGTATATTTTTTCTCCTATGTCTAATTAATGTGTATTTGTGTTATTCTGATGGGTGTACATTTTTTTTCTTTTGAGCTGCTGTAGCACAGGAATTTCCCCAGTGTGGGATTAATAAAGTCTATCTTATCTTATCTTATCTTCATGTTATGTGTTACACCTGTGCTTTTCCTACTGTGACATGGCTATATGTCTTCTGAAAGGAGCCTATCCAGTATTTCACAAGGAAACGGAACAGGTAAGAAAAAGATAAGGTCAAACATCCAAAACACATTTTTGAAATGGACCGGGACTTTAGGTTATTTTTGTTGAACTTTACAGGCTTCTGTTAAAAAATGCCTTCCTTTTTTTTGCATGGACTCCTGCCTACACATCTTGGCACACAACGTCTACTGCCCTTGCCGTGGTTTTGACACTCCCTACTATCCATTCACACAGATATTTGTTTGTGTTGAAAACCTTTGAACGCGCAGACAAAAAAATCCAAAGTCAAATGCCTACTACACATGACTACTACTGGCATTGTGATGGTAGCATGAAATACTTCTTTGCACTAGTCCAAGACAGTAAGTGATAACTCCTAAGTGGAGGGATTGGAGGTTAGTAGGTCAGGAATAAAACAAAATCGGCTACAAAAAAATATATTTTTCTTACCTGTTCCGTTTCCTTGTGAAATACTGGATAGTTTCACCATGTCAGGCCTGTAAACAACAAACAAACTTAGCTTGTAGTACTCATAGCTCATAAAAGTATATAAAATATAGAACCTTTCATTTGACATGACAATTGATTTATTCTGTGGACATGATGTAATGTTATGCTATGTTTCTAATTCTCTTATTCCATTATACTTACATCTCTAATACTCTTAGACCAGTGGTTCCCAACTTTTATTTGACCCTTTGAAAAAGTTAAGTTGCGACCACTTGTCAAAGATGGTCTTATATATATATATACACAGCATTTTATAACCTATTTTTATGTCAAACTTCTGTATATATATATATATATATATATATATATATATATATATATATATATATATATATGTATATATATAACAGGATTTTATAACCTATTTTTATGTCAAACTTATATATATATATATAAGTTTGACATAAAAATAGGTTATAAAATGCTGTTATATATATATATATATATATATATATATATATATATATATATATATAACAGCATTTTATAACCTATTTTTATGTCAAACTTATATATATATATATATATATATATATATATATATATAAGTTTGACATAAAAATAGGTTATAAAATGCTGTTATATATATATATATATATATATATATATATATATATATATATATATATATATATATATATAATTTTTTTTTTTTTTTTTTCCTTATGATGGTGTCTCTTCTATTCTGTGTTGTTATTCTGTTTTTGTCTTTGTAATTTGACTCGATGACACTGTAAATGAGGATTGCCCCCTCAATGATCGCCTGAGTATAAATAAAGGTTGAATGAATATAGGTTTATATGTAGTTTTCGCAAGTTTATATTTTCGAGGGGGTCAAAAGAAAGGAACCACTGTTCTAACAGTTATATGATATATAACTGTTATATAATATAACAGTTAAATATATTTCATTTCCATTTCATTTTTTTTTACACAAAATTGACATTTAATTTCACATCATAAAGATGCCAATTAATGTACGCACATGGTCCAAAAGTAAGAGAAGTGATGAATTAAGTAATTAAGTAGTCTGGTCGACAATAAAATAACGAGAAGAGGTACCAAAAGAAACATTTTCATTTGTCCACTGGAGGGCAGCCTTTACTAGCTAATACCCAAAACACACTCACCAGCTTATAGTCATTATTTATGTCTGCCAGTGTGTGTGTGTGTGTGTGTGTGTGTGTGTGTGTGTGTGTGTGTGTGTGTGACAGTGCCAATGTGACTCTTGCTGATGTGAAGTCCTGTGCTTGTACTTTCCCACTCGGCTTGAAGCAGCTCTAAAGTCCTGTTATGAAGTGCTCAGTTATCAGACTGTTATTGCCTGTGAACGTTGTTTGTATGAAACTACTGCTGTACGACGCCCTGTGGTGACAAGAACCTCAGTATTAGGGGTCCAGCTCAGAGATATTTCACACACACACACACACACACACACACACACACACACACACACACACACACACACACACACACACACACACACACACACACACACACACACACACCCCCTGGTGACTTTGTGGTAATATACCCTCCCAGTTGTCCTGTCACCTTGGGTTTCACAGTGCCAGGGTCAGCCTTTATGTCCCAGTTTAAGCCTCTCCCTTTGATTCATAGTCACACTAACACGCTGCAATCACATTAAATGCAAAGCGCATGTGTTCCACCTCAGAGCAGAGCCAGCTGTGTGTCCGTCGCTGTCTGTGAAACGTAAAAAATCACACGCACACACACGGCACAACACACTGACATACACACATGCAGACAGACTTTACTTATTGGCGCTTGAAATACTCTCTGACACATTAGTGCATTTCTAGTTTAAAAGTGCTTCACCTCTCCCTATCCTCTACGTGTTGATATTTAGATCAACGCGTAGAGGATAGGCAGAGGTCAAGAGTTCACGATAAAAAGCATTTATTCGTTTGTTTATTGCTGTCATGAAATATTAAAAAAAGAAAATTCAACCTCAGCCTGTCTCTCATCAGGGTTTCATATGAAGAGACAGCACCTGGCCTGACTCCTTATAATACACACACTCAGGGGTGTGTCCTAATTGGATAATTGGGACAACAGGTGACAGATAACGATCATTAATCATTCCTTCCCCATGATTTCACAAACCTTTCCAAATCCAAAAACACAACATAAAGTAATCATTGTTATTGACTCAAATGAAAAACATACCATTCAAAACGAAACAAAATCTATTGAAAGAAATATTTCACACTGAAATGTAATACATTCATTCAGGCCTAGCTATACTGTTGGATCCAAAAAGGCTCTCTCTGGAGATTGGACTACAAGATTCCAATTCTTAAAAAAACAATAATTTCTGTAATGTTCCTCCTTAAAGTGCTTTGCCAATAGATAGTCCACATTGTTATTGTATTTTTGTGTTTAGAGAGGCTATCCTTTAGCTTTCTTTTTGTAAAAAGAAATACAAAGGTAAGGCAAACCAACCCCTAAGGTGGTGTTACAGCTTATGAAATCCCTCAGCTTGTATGTCCTTATACTTCCCTGTTGATTACCTACATTAAGACAATTATTTTTGTATTAAACATTTTCTGTAATGTGTTGGCGCCCAGATAGCTCAGTTGGTAGTGCAGGCGCCCATATATAGAGGTTTACTCCTCGACGTCTGCGGCCCTTTGCTGCATGTCATACCCCTCTCTCCCCTTTCATGTCTTCATCTGTCCTGTCGAATAAAGGCCTAAAAATGCCCCAAAAAAATTCTGAAATGTGTATGTTTAAATGTGCAAATAAGGCATTAACTGCGGCTATCTTTAGGTGAATTTAAGTTTTTTTTCCCCACAAGTTTGAAATTCAACCATTGATGGTTTCTGGGTCTCTCAATGATCTCTCAAGTATAAATACTTGAGAGATCATTGAGGGGCAACCCTCATTTACAATGTCATCGAGTCAAATTACAAAGACAAAAACAGAACAATAACAAAGAATAGAAAGCGTCACCGTCATAAGAAAAATGGACTATAAAACATTCAAAATTGTAAGAATGGTTTGACAAACAAATTAGGATAATAAGGAGACATGCTATGGAAGTAAAATAGCCACAAAACTCAAAATTGAAAAATTATGTTTTTCCATTAAACTTTATTTCTCCTATTATTTCTCCCCCGCCTGCCTGACTTGTTGTCAGCCACGTCAGCACCCTCCCAGATCTCAGCAATGACTTTGGTGAGTAGAGTGTTATTATTACCGAGAAGAACGATGGCCAAAAGTACAACAAAAAAAAGACCCAGGTCATAAGAAAAAAGAAGAGAATTATCCTTTAAGCTACTCACTCTCTTAACTGATTAAAAGGGACTTTACCACTTCTATACACTATGTCCCAGCACAATGGGGTTACCACATAAACAAACCCAGAAACTATCCCAGTGGACAGAAGCAGCCAGCCTCCCTGCCCTATGATCTGGCCACTGACCTTTTTATGAATAGAGGAAGATATTGACTGACAGTGCTGGCTGAATAGGAAGCCTGGTTAGCTCCCAGTTGAGCACTCGGGTAAGCTGATACCCTTGTGCCCCCCCCCCCCCCCCCCCTTCCTCGGGTAAACATGGCCAGAGTCAGTCAGTCCCATGAAGAAACTGCAACAGTGACTAAGAGGTCATTCTCCTCTAAAGGCCGACTCTCTCTCCCTCCCTCTTCCCCCTCTCTAGGCCGCCTCTCCTCAGTCCAATGTCACAAGGCCAAATCGATGCATCTGACCCCCCCTTTTCTTTTCTGGATGAACTTTCACCCCAAGCCTAACAAAGCGGGAAAGAAAAAAAAACTTCTTCAGCGAGTGTTTTTAGTCTCTGTATTACAAAACAAAAGCTGTCCTCCAATTCCAACAGCCACTTGAGTTTGTGTGTGTGTGTGTGTGTGTGTGTGTGTGTGTGTGTGTGTGTGTGTGTGGCGCTGTGTGCAGGGGTTAAGATAGTGAGATGGATGGCCTCTTGGAGCAGGACTTCCCATCGCAAAGAAGCCAAAGTCGTCCTGAAAAGGGAAGTGTGTGTGTGTGTCTCTGTGTGGAACTGTGAGAACTGAAAGTCTCTCACAATCAAATGTCGGGCCACTGATTGACAGCTTTAATAGTGGAAGGATGGAGAGACAGAGGAAAGAGGGAAACGTGAGGAGAGAAGGTGCTGAAACGGTGATAAGCTAATGTCGGAATGAGATTTGAGTTATGAGAGTCGAGCGATGAATTATACATGTTTGAGAAGGTATAAAAAGAACATTGCCAGGGATCAGAGCAGCTGATAACTTTTGTGAAGACTTACGCCCTCTGATAAAATGAATGTCATGCAAATCCCACTTTCTGTAATATTATCTGTAGACAGGGTTGTATGTAGAGAGCAAGAGAGATGATGTGCATGGTGTGCATGGTTACTTTGGTGACTTATGACAGTTTTGTGTGTTCTTGAGTCTTTCTCTAAAACTCAACTGAAATGATTCTGCCACAGCATACAGATCTGTTATGTACAGTTTTGAAAAACTATTCATTACCCAAAAGGGAAAACTGTATTAATTTTGGTTTCATGATGTCTGTCTGTGCACAGTCAGAATGCTGTCGTCCCTCTGTCTTGCATACTCAAGTTAAGTACCTCAAAACTGTACATAAGTATGATAAATGTATTTTTTTTGTATTTGAGTAAATGTACTCAGTTACTTTTTACCACTACAAATAAACACCCAGCATAAAAAGTGCACTGCTAAGTTAAATGAATGTTATGTTGAGTGCAACAAGATGACTAATTGTGATTTCAGTTGGACTTTAGGAGTGCAGGTGGCGAAAGCCTTCGTTTAAGACTTGTGTTTGTGCATACTCATATTTCACATAATAGGCCCGTTGGAGATGAGCCAGGCCTGCGCAGAATCGATCACATAAGATCGCCGCTCAATGCATGCCGGTTAGATTTGTGTCCGACTTGATCCCGACTTTCTCTGACGTCATGGACACGTGGGCAACGATAACCTCACAAGATCAAGGCGGCCGCAGGTTTTGGAGCAAGGCACTGCAGTTGCTTTCCACTGACTGCAAGACCCAGGGCATGATGGGAAATGCCTGGCTCTCAGCTGATCTAACAGCTGATTGGTTCACAATCGACTCAACATGATGACGTTTTATATAAACTTTTTATTGTTGTTGAATCGGAGGGGTTTTAATTGCTATTTGTCTGATTTAAAGGCTTATTGTAATTAATGTATTTTTTGGGCTTTTCCGCCTTTACTGGACAGGACAGCTAGGTGAGAAAGGGGAGAGAGAGGGGGGAAGACATGCAGGAAATCCTCAAAGGTCGGACTCCGACTCAGATTTATTAACATCAGCAGCAGATCACATGTAGAGCATTTTAACAGATACTCTGTCATAATAAAAACAACTGGAGACAAGCTGATATATGGGTCTGATATAACTATATATAGATAAAACGATATAATGGGTCACTAACTGAGTGTTTCTGTGACCTCCTGTTCAGACTGAAGGCTGCAGGAAACAGCTGTAAATTGTCCGACTAGACCGCAGATTTTTCTCACCGCCCGCTGCTGCCACCGCCTGCTCTCGTCTACTTTACAGGCGAGGCGTAGTTCATGTCGAACGAGCCCAATGATTCTGCCACTCACCTGCAGACACGAGCTTCTCCATAATGTGGCCTGAGTGATCTCAATGCGCCCTGGGAGAGTTCACACCTCTACTCCGGTCACTTGTGATCGTACCCCTCAGGACAGATTTTGATACCAGGTGAAAACAGGGTTGCGGAGTCACGTACTGCTTTATTTTATTGGCACGGCCTACGTGCAAAAGGCACCGTCGGCATCTGGCTTTTTTTACAAAGACACAGCGATTATCACCTCTGCCAAGGAGGTTGTCCCAAATATTTGTTAGTGAGTTAGCAGAATGTCAATGATATTTGGGGGATTGTTAGAACTAAGTTGTATTGAGTATATGTTTTGACAGAAAATCAGTTTTATTATATTTTCTGTTACACACATTTATGTGAGGAACCTTTTTGGAATTTTGCCAGATGTTTTTAATAAAACTCATCTGCCACTCTGACCCTGACTCACAAAAGACATCGATATTAGTCCACCTGCTCTTTCTACTTTCTCAGCCTCTGGCTGTGACTTTCCTTCTGTTAGCGCTACTATCCCTGCGTGTGTTGTGGGAGCAGGTAACACTAAAATGGCGTAACCATGAGAAAGTAGCCATTGGTTGCCTGTTCCCATCACTCAGTCCCAGTGGAAAGGAGCTGGGAGCAGGCAGAGGCATCATTCCCATCTGAACCCTGCAGGGAAGGAAGAGGATACTGGGAACTGTAGGAAACTGGGAATAATGGGCAGAAACCTGTTACACTGATAAGTGAGGCAATTTAGCAGCACAGGGGATGCTTGTTGAACCGGGAACTGACAATAGTAAAAGGTTATAATAGCTTTTATGTAGTGAACGCCTTTGACAGTGCTGAGTCTATTCAGCTCTGAAAAAGGATAACAACTGGGTTCTCACAAATTGATAAAGACATTTTTAATAACAAGCTATTGATGTCAAAGTGCAAGACAAGCTGCATTCAGAGTAGTGAAATGTGAGCAAATGAATGCTAGCTCTATTAAATACTAAATATTATCACTTTAATAAGTCATTTAGGTCATAAATATATGGAAGCAAAAAAGACCATAAGGATTTTTATCTTATAAATTCACAAAATGCAATTCAAACTTCAACATCTTCCAAAGATTAGCATTGGCTTGAATGGAATTATTCACAGGTCTATCCTATCACAGTGGTTCCCAAAGTGGGGTCCAGGAACCCCCAGGGGGTCCTCGAGGGGGTTCCCAGCAAAAGGATGAATCATTTATTTTCACTATAATTTCCTTCATAAGTGACACAATGACAGAATGTATGGATGTTTTGGTTATGGGTTTCATACACTCGGCACAGAGGAAATATGTGTACTTTATTCTTTTTTTAAATGGGACACATTCATTGAGCTGAAGAAAAAAAATGAATAAACAGGCAGATAGCACTTTGATGTGTTACATTACTTCAATGTTGCTCTGAAAAGGCAACCAGGATGTCATGTGGGTCAAAAGGGTCAAGGTTGGGAGACCAGAGTGGGGCAGCTGGTAGCCCGGGCTCTGTGTGTCAGCCAACTGAACAGCTGAGAGCACATCTGTCCAAACTGTTTACTTCAGGGTCCATGAATAACAAAAACACTACAGCGCAGTTTACTAGCCCCCTGGAGGAGCTGGCTGTGCATCTGTATGACTGGAAAGCCAATGTGTGTGTGTGTGTGTGTGTGTGTGTGTGTGTGTGTGTGTGTGTGTGTGTGTGAACAGAAATATATTCTTTCTAAAGAATGCTATAAATGTTTGTGAGTGTGTGCTTGTGTGTAAAAGTGGTTTTATAATGCACATTTTTACAATCACATATAGGAGTAAGTGTGTGTGTGTGGTTTTGTGTGTGTGTGTGTGTGTGTGTGTGTGTGTGTGTGTGTGTGTGTGTGTGTGTGTGTGTGTGTGTTCTTGTTTAACTTTATTCGTGGGGTCCAAAAACCGGGAGTCCAGTATACTTGTGGAGTCCGACCAGCTTTGTGGGGCCAAAATGCTGGACCCCACAAGGTTAAAGGTCTGTTTGAGGGTTAAGACTTGGTTTTAGGATTAGGGTTAGAATTAGGTTATGATTAGGGTGAGGGTAAGGGTTAAGGTTAGACATTTAGTTGTGATGGTTAAGGTTAAAGGTAAGGGGCTAGGGAATGCATTATGTCAATGACAGGTCCCCACAAAGATAGTGAGATGCACTATGTGTGTGTGTGTGTCTGTCTGTGTGTGTGTGTGTGTGTGTGTGTGTGTGTGTGTGTGTGTGTGTGTGCAACAGTGTTGATGTCAATAGGTTGAAGAAAGTATTCTCCCATTTACCATAGTATGTAGCTGGCTGGATAGAACGATAGGTAAAGGGGAGGAGAGCAACCAGGTGGATCTCACCAGACCACCACACGCTTGCACACACACACACACACACACACACACACTGAACATTAGTCAGTTTACAGCCTGTGCAGAGCTCCCCAGGCTCAGCCATAAAGCAGTAACAGTAGTGGACTTTTATGGAGGCTGTTTGGCCCACTAAAACTATAATGGACACCTTTAGCGTAAACACCTTTTACACAAACAAGTGCTGCTACAAACAGGTTGGATGTGTTCTGTTAATCCCCTCCATCATGTTCCAAATGGATATTTACTAAACATGAGGTTGATTTTGACAGACAGTATCAGTTCCTTAGAGGTTTAAAAAAACAGTTGACTGTGGAGGTGATAAAGTCATTGTGTAAATGTCACGGCTAGTCTTTATTTATACACATTTCATTAGCTGCCCTGCAAGAACACTTCTTCCAAAAAAATGTCCAAGGATGAGGCTGGCATTTATTTAATTGTCAAAATCCCAGGAAAAATTACTGCCATACAAAGCAATAGACCTTAACTCGCTAGAGTGTGGAACTGAGAAAAATGATGTTTTTTAGTTGTCAAGCCAAATTAATCTATTGGTCTATAGCTCAAACATGACATTTTGACTTTTGACCTTTATTTTTAAGTTACTGTACTCTGCCTTTGTATTGTCTGTAAAAAGTGAGAAGTCACGCCAAGGAAAAAGGCAGTAACTTCTACATGATCAATGATTGGTTGCTGATCACCATTTACAAAATCATTATAGTAACACCTGTATACAGTCTAGTGATCATGGCATATATTTTTGATGATTTATAAGTATAGCCATCTACTTTCATCTAGCCATTGCTAGTGTCAAACCCCCACCTCATTCCAAGGCCGATAAACTTATAAAAAGGGATTTTTAAGAAGCCGACAGGGAGCTGGATACGTGCAAAAACTGCAGTGTTTATTACCAAAACATACTCAAACAAAGGGTAAAAAGTGAACCCAGAGAAATCCCAAAACTAATTTAAACTGAGGCAAAATAACATCAAACAAACAAAATGTCAACCTCACCGCAAGCTGCCAAGTCTTTTCCCCCTTCCCCTTCTTCAGGAGGCACGTTTAACCTCTCAGCCTCACCTAACTGGAACCTACCACTTGCACAGGTGATTATAGGGTGAGCTAACCTGAAAGAACATTAACACTCTGTATCTGAAAATACCATTACAATTAGATAGATCAGTTACTGCTGACATTACTATTCATACATATATGTGCACCCACAACAATAGAAACCCCAAATATTATACAAAAGTAATTTACTGCAGAACTATCTTACCTAATTGTTCTACATCTTAGGAGTGGCCAGCTCCTCAGGACCTAACCAGGCACATCAACATGCACTCTCCTTGATTAAAGTGTAACTCTCAACAAAATGCAACTTAGGGGCTTTTTGTGAATGTACCCGAGTCAAACTTTCATTTAAAAGCATAATTAGGACATAAGCGCCACTTTTAAGATTTACCGTATTTTCGTTTTGGGTCAAATGGCCTTTTGAATGGGAGTGCTAGGGGCACTTTTATGCTAGCCTCAAAATAGTATCACCAGGGGCTCTACACATGAACTCCAGCATGAGAACATTGTTTGGGTACACAGAGTTTACTAAAAAGAAAGGTTTTGAACAACTCACTGTAGCTGTTGGTTTTTTTCCGCTCGCCGCCATCTTGCCAGTCAAAAAGTGTCAATCTCCGAATGCGAATGAACGGACTCCATCACACTCAACACACAGGGTGAAAAGAAGAGCTGCAGCAATGTGCAGTATGACAAAGATATAGTGCTTTTGGAAAACTAAACAACATAAACCTATCCTGATACCTCTGAATACAATTATGAACCTGAAAATAAGCATAATATGAGCACTTTAAGATATTAAAGAGCTAAAAGTACATAAATTGATTTGATGCCTAATTAAGAGCCACCTTTAATAACAACCACTGCTTGTTTATTTAAACTTGAGGGTCTCTTTATGCTTGCATGAATTGCAATTTCTGGTAAATGAATTTCTTTATTGTTATCAAATCAATGAGCAAAGTAGAGAGGACTGTAGTCAAAAGCCCAATCCCAAAGTGAGCCCTGAGGACTAAGGACTAAAGACTCACAGACTTAATTGATCTCAGGTGCTGAGTGAGTGGGTGTGTGAGGCCACATGGGCTCAGATAGGTAGAAATGGGATTGGGACAGCACTTCACGAGATCACGTTACCTTGACAACATTTAATAACAAAGATGTTGCTGACACTTGCCGGTTTGGGAATTTTCATTTTAAGTTTGTTGCTTTCCACACGGCCGAGGCCCAGGAGACGGCTGCCTGATTCCAAATTTTTTCAAAATCTTGTTTCACAAGCTGGACAACAGGTCGGTCTGTGCTCCGTGGTCGTGTGTCTTGCCGTTGTTTACCTTTGTAATTTCCGGATTTCCCTATGGTCTCCGCGGTAAACGTCACAACGCATTGAACTGTGGGTAATTCCCTTTAGTGAAGTCTGCATCGAGAACACGCACCAAAGTCCGTGAGTCTGTGAGTCCGGACTTTGGGATTGGGCCAAAGTGACCCTCTGCATTCTCCAAATACACAACATTCATCTTCCAATCATTACTACTACTATGAAGAATTCTCCAAAGCCTTCTTGATGAATGTCAGTCATATTTGTTATATTTGTTTTAAGATTACTGTCATTGTAGTAAAGCTTAGATTGGAGTTGTATATAATAAGTTGCATATGTTGCTAAGTGCCTGTCTGTAGAAAGGCATTTAATACGTGATAATAATAAAAAATCACCTCAACAGAAGGGGCTGCTGACCCATTTCCAATGGAGAAAGGTTACAGCTTTAACAGCCTTAGAAAATGTACACACACACACAAACACACACACACACACACACACACACACACACACACACACACAAGAGATCCATAAAAAAAGTATTTTAGCACTCCTCTTGTTGAGGGCCCAGGAAGTAGTAAAAACCAGACATGAGCATTGTGTGAGGTGAACATGTTTGTGTGTGTGTGTGTGTGTGTGTGTTTGCCCGTGCACTGACCATGAAATCTCTGCTTTCTCTATCTCTAGCTCTCTCCCTCCCACTCTCACTCATATCTTTTGATTATTGAGCTCAAAATTTGCACAAAACAGAAGAAATAATCTCCATGGGAATGGAAGATTCCAGCACTGAGGAGGACTCAGCTGAGAAACAGATGCGCTGGTTTTATTCTCTGCCTCAGGTCACTGAGGCGAACCAGCCTGGCAACAGTAAAATCTCTTGTAATAGTTCCAGTCTTCTCTTTCTCTTTCAGGACACAACAGGTCATTCAAGGATTATAGGAGGCAGTGTGTGCACGGATTATTGAAAAATCTGTATTTGTATCATTTATTTCCTGTAAAGCACACAACCGTCTTAAGAATGGGATTTAAATCTTGGCTCCATGTCAGTTGTTGTTAAACCTCTGGCTCCTGTCATTGATAAGCTAACATTAGAGACGCAGATGCACAATGGCAGGTCAACCTCAGAGACTCTATCCACAATGCTCTGTTAAGCCCAGACACATACAAGACAGTGACAGCATTGTGAATGGCAGCATTGATCATTGATCAAGTCAAATATTTATTTAGCTTCTCGGTAAATGAGTGAGTGAGGTGTGATATCTACAGTTTTCTTTGAAGAGAGATAAGAACACTCACTCAGAAAATGTCAAAAGAAAAAAAAAATGCTAAAGAATTGGCTTTAAATCTCAAGTATTTCAACTACAAAAGCAACAATCCATATTGAAAATATGAGGTTAACAGTGAAAAACCCAGGACTGTATGGGTGGGGTTTGATCAGATATGATTAATGCACAGAAGTGTGTGACATCATCTTTTTTTCAGCTTTGTCCCGCTTACTTCAGACCAGTGAGAAGAGCTCCAATTGAACAGCACAGGCAGAAAGTTCTGTGTTCATGTAAAACCCCATCACCCGTAGAAAGAAACTGATAAAGAAAATACAATTTCAAGGCCTTTCACAAAATCCGGACATTATGTTTACCTTAATATACATTTCCAGTCTTATGCAGAAACCTGCTTCTTCTGAAAACAATCTCTTCTTGACTTCTCAGCGAGGTCAAAGGTCAAGACTTGGAAACTATAGGAGCTTCCCTGAACTTCCCCTCGCTGACCCGAGTCACCCCTTGTGTTGTGAATGCAGGCTAGTCGCAGGTTAATTGTACCAGGGCGTAAGACTAGAGATTTAACAGCTCATTCAACCCTTGTCCCTGTTACCATTGGTCTTATTACGATGTGATTTGTCCCATATTAATATAGATATCTTGCCTGGTTGACACCAGACCCTTCTCAGTTGTAACTGAGAGTGGGTCTGGGTAAATGTTGAATGTAAACAAAAAGCTGCTTGCCGTCGCTGCGCTATCGTCATCGTGTAAAGCCCGCCTCTACGGTTGTAATTGGTGCCTTGATTTGGAAAAAAATTGGAAATGGGCTTGAATGGGCTCTTGGCCAGACTGACTTGCAGAGTAAATCTCAAATTTGCCAGAAGTTCGTCAGGGTTTTCTCAGGCTAATAGATATCAGTATAAGTGTTATGTTGTGTATCATGTGTATGAACTGCTGTCTTTTATTTGCTGCTGGCTGTAAAAGGAATTGCCGCCCAACAGGATAGTAAAGTTTACTCATCCCTAACCTGGAGTCTGTATTTTGCTCAGTGGCTCTTCAGCAGCACCTGTCTGACGGTAGATGCTAGATCACACCTGATACACCTGATATGTGTGTAGACATCAACACTTGGGCTTCCCTTCCCGTCCGTCATTGCAGCCGAAAACTGACTCTAACGGAGTTTAGCAGCACTTTCTAGCATGAGTAATCACCAATACAGGCTTTTAAACCAAAAACTACATAACCGAACATGTTCTAGCAGTAGTGTGATCAAAAATGCGTGAGAAGGAAATGACATTGGCAACCAGGATTACAGATTTCCCTGACGTTAGCATGTAGCTACATGTAGCAGTGGAATGACAGCAGCAGTACAACAGCAACACCACCAATAAGCCTTCTAAACCAAAACAACACAATCAAACATGTTCCAACAGTAATGTGATCCGAAATTGGGGAGAAATTATTAATAAAATCGGCAACCAAGAGTGTATGTAAAACATAAACGCTGCAGTAACGTCTGTTGACTGGTGTTGAAGCCCAAGTGTTGACGCCTACGCAGTACGTTTGTGTTGACGGCGACATGTGTATCGGGTGCAGTCTCTCTGAACAATCAGACTCTTGATTAAAGAGAATGTTTATTTTGAAAATGAACCATTACTGGTTACCTCTCACAAGCCAGACATAAAGCACTCAAAGCTCTGAGGGTGTTAACAATGCCCAGGCTGGCCTCACAGTAGCCGGGCTTCAGCTGATGCCCGTGAACCCTCTGCGGCTGTCTCTCACATGCCTGACTGTTATTCCCTCCTCGACTCCAGCCGAGCACAGGGGGATCCCATGTTAAGAGGCAGCACTCGGAAACAGGATATTGTGAGAGAGTGTGTTTGACTTTGATAGAGAGACAAGGAAAACAAGATAGTTTCTCACCTACTTCTGTCCAGGTTGGGTCTCTGCACCACACCCTGGGTTGCTGAGCTGATAAGGAGAAAGCCTCAAAAATATACACTGCATAACTTTGTAGTAATAATATTACTTTGACAAAAAATAATACAGACTTGACAGTTTATTCTTAACCTTTGTGAACAACAGGGCTTACGCTAAGTCTATAATAACTTGGCATTCTATTTACGACCTAATAGTTACACGGTTGCACCAACTAGGCTTAAGCCTTCGTCCTGCTAAGACTAGAAGTAAATGTTAGGCCCAGTCAGGAGCAGTCGTAAAATCAAAATATTGACCGTTTCTAGATATCTGTATCTGTAAGATGACATATTATGAAGAGCGATAACGAAAGGGCGTAGTATGAAAGACTTTCACCCAGGAGAACGAGGTTGGTGTCCCGTTCTCGTCCCACATGTCACTTAAACGTTTTTTTTTTAACCCTACTCAAGATCTTTCCTAACCCTACTACATGCTATACGTACATTGATCGATATATAGATAGATAGATGGACTTTATTAAGCCCAAACTGGGAAATTACTGTGTTAGTGTGTGTGTGTTAATTGAAAGCCCCCTGCGTCTGACTGAGCCTCTAAAGGAGACTTTTTGTGTCAGCGTTGGTATTTGACACACTGGAAGTTTGGTGTTTAACATTTTAGCTGGTGTGTGTGTGTGTGTGTGTGTGTGTGTGTGTGTGTGTGTGTGTGTGTGTGTGTGTGTGTGTATGTGTGTTGCACTTTGTGGCTGAGTTGGACTGTCTTGCATGAGAACCAGACTGGATGGCTTTATCACGGCCCAACAATACATCCGACAGTGGCAATGTGGAACCAGTGTGTGTGTGTGTGTGTGTGTGTGTGTGTGTGTGTGTGTGCCCGCATGCTTCAGAGTGTTTGCTCTTGGCTGTGTTTACCTGCAGGTTTACTGACTAGGCTGGCATGTGTGTGCATGTTGTGTATGTTTGTGTGTGTGTGTCTATATGTCTGAGGAATGTTAATGCATGGCGGACAGCAATCAAGGCAGAAAGCTGAACAATGGGAAATGGATGAAGTGGGAGGATAAAGGAAATGGCAGGCCAGATTAATGAAGCTGAACAATGCACAGTATATATGTCGAGCCTGTGAAGTGTGGGAAGGCTGTAGTGCGTTCTGTTAATCTGAATGTTAGCCAAAGGAAAATATTCCTTATTTGGCCACTTTGGGGGCAGCGGAACAACCACTGACACTTTATCACAGAATAAAGGTTCATTTGAAGTTGTGTTTCTGTCCACCTGATGAATCTGATTCCGAAATTAACTCTCCTTTTAGCATTGTAATTGTGTAATCTTTGAATCTATCTTTTCTCAAATTTTGTGGGTCTCTGGACACACTGGGCACACATTTATGTTGAAAAGCAATGAAAAGGTGCATTTGCATGTGACCTTTAAAATATAAAACGAAGACCACATTCTGTGATTGCCTACACATAACCATGACAAAGTGTAATCATGCTTTATTTTCTATGAGCAGATGCCAAGGCAGGTATTGTTGGGAAAAGAAATGCAACACATTGTCAGAGAACATTTTATTGCTACATTGTGCTATGTTCAATAACGGTTCCTTAATATGTTGATGAAAAATTGCATTACACTTCTTACATTTCTTAAGGGTGCTGCATGATTTAGAGGAAACACGGTTGCCTACCCTGGAGTTCCAAGTTCTATGGTCATCGAATATATGATGAATGACATGAATTAATGAAGTAGTTCCCCTATGCTATTCAAACTTGCATTAGTCATGTTCCCATTCATGCACAGTATTTTAAGGCACATTGTGAAGTCTCGCATTAGAAAAGCTGGATGGAAATGGTGAAATTTGATAAAACTTCCTCAACTTAACAAACATGTTTTTAGGCTCACCTGAGCTGAAGCTCTAAATGGGATATGGAAAAGCTCTATTTTGATGCGTTATTATGTGCTCTGGTACCTTATTTACATTCAAAGTACATGTCTTAACCATTGGAAAATGTATGTTAACAGTGGTGGTATGTAGTACATATACTAAAGGTGCAATGTGTAATACATTTACTGTATTAAATCCAAAAAATGACCAAAATATGTCATTAGATATTAAGGTAACATGCTAAGCTGAAATATTATGTTTTCTGACCACAATGCTAAAGCCAGTATTTTCTCCTTTTAAAATTTTTGTTTGTGTTTGGGCCTGTGTGTTGGTATCAACTGCCCATTTCGACAGCCGGGCAGGGTTGCCAGTGAAACCTGTAAAAACGCAAACCCAGCACGCTTACAGCCACAGAAGCAGCAAAGAAACAAACGGGATCAATTGAGATAGATTCTACCTAGTCTATATCCACGACGTTCGACTTTCGGGATTGCTCGGGTGCCGCAGGAAATTCCGCCGGATGCATGTCTTTTCGCTGACGTCCGTTACCTTCCGCTTCCTTTGTGTTGCCGTTCTAAACTCTGGTGGCGTTCTGAGGACTATGGTTACCTGCTCCTCAGATCTCTGCAGGGTAAATCCAGACAGCTAGCTAGACTATCTGTCCAATCTGAGTTTTCTGTTGCACGACTAAAACTACTTTTGAACGTACACATGTTCCACCAAAACAAGTTCCTTCCTGAGGCCATTTACCCATGACCAAACCTCGGCATTTTTCTAACAGTTGCGTTACCAGAGACGTAACAAACCCCGGGTAAATATTAGAGATGTATTTGAAAGATGGAGACAGCTTAAACATTTGCCCAGTGTTCACTAACTGCACCTCCTTGTCACCAAAAAGGCCATTATTACTCCTGATCTCCCTACCACTTCCAGCTTTGTGAGTAAAGGGACAACAATCGTAAAGAGTGAAACATCTCCTATCATTACCACTCCTCCTATTTCTCAGCGGAGGAGCTTCCTGAGCCCAACAAAGGTCCCAGGAATGTCTCCTCCTCACAGCTCTGGCCTCAGGAATGCGGAGGAGCTGGAGGGGGTGTTCAATGAAAAGAAGCGAGAGAAACAAGTAGGAGTCCTGCGTCTCGTCCAGGCAATCATCTCCAGTTGTCCCAGCGTGAGAAAGAACAAAGCGCCAGTGGAGGAGAGGCGTTTATGTCCAGTGTTCAAGGCCCCATGCATTCCGTGTCCCTAATTGCAGGAATGAGAGGAATGGAATGATGAAGTCTTGTTGGGAGCTGGTAGTCTATTTGTCAGTCTGTGTGAAGGTGGACAAAACACATAGCTGCATTCTTCAACCCTTGTGTTGTCTTGCTGTAGAAACTTTCATGACTTAATCTCAGTTTATTATGCCCTGACGAGTAAAGACGTGACGAAATAGTTGGCTCTGTTCGGGTGGACAACCTAAGTTAGTCACAGTAGCCATCTCAAAGCATTGGTTCCTTTTGTGTTTAAGCGAGCCTACTGATTAATCTAGCTAGCTTAATTTCCAAAATAACTTTATTGAACAAATTGAACATTGAATTTAGCATAGAAAGCACCATTTAAAAAAGAATGACAGTAACAGTTTAAAGTATAGTTATCTACTGATACTCTCTCAAAAAATCGGTGTCTTTCGCGATGTGTTTATCATGCCAGTTGATATCGCGATAACGATGAAAAAACGATATATTGTGCAGGACCTATTACATGCACACGCAGTGTTACCAACTTGGCGACTTTCTCTCTGGACTTTTCAGACCCTTAGTAATCGCAGCGGTTGCGGCTCATCCGGCAGCAGTCACCGCGTCTCACCGTGCACACAGCAACAAGGGTGAGTTACTATGGTAACAGGCAGCGGTGGTGCCAGGTCAACAGTTTATTAAAAAGATAGATTATAAAGACAGTCGCAGTCTCGTATACAGGTGGCCGCCGTCTTGGGAGCTACTGTCTTTCTAAACTATCTTTTTAATAAACTGTCTGTACACTTTCAATGTTCTCAATGCTTCGGTATACATTTAGGGACCCTCATCATGCTACCGTTGAAGTGTGGTGATATTTTGAGCGTTTTTAGTGGTATAAATAGCGATTTGTTTTTACTTTCCCTGTGCTCCGAATACTAGCGTTTTAAGCTAATCAGCGGTCCGCGCTTGCTTGTTTCAAGCTACAAACACATTCGATTAGCATGAAAACATGTCCCAGAGAGCTACAGAGTGGGTACACATCTGTTATTAACCCCTAGGAACATTCTGACTCTGGGGACAGAAAGCAGACGTGTCCCAGACCACCTGAGAGGTCTGGGTGGTTCATAGTGTAGTAGCAGATCAGGAATGTATTTTGGCCCTAAAGCGTTTAGTGATTTATAAACCAGCACAAGTAATTTGAAATCAATTCTTTGAGGGACAGGAGGCCAGTGTAAAGACTTCAGAACTGGAGTGATGTGACCCACTTTCTTGGTCTTAGCGAGGTTTCGAGCAGCAGCGTTCTGAATCAGCTGCAGCTGTCTGATCATAGTACTGTGCAATACTTTCTCCAACAGAAAGATGTGGAATGCTGTCAGCTCGTCTCTACTCCACACTTCTGTCTCTCATCTGCTTTTCACTATCACCCTCTTATGTGTTCCTTCTTCCATCTTTGTAGCCCCTTTCCCCCAATCCGTCCATATTTTAGAATCTCTCTCTCTCTCTCTTTTTCTCCATCTTCCCCTACAACTCCTGCTGATTTCTTCACTTGTTCCAACATGCCGCTATTCCTTAAAAAGCTCTCTTCCTCTCATCCTAATCTGTAATATTTTTCTCCTGCAGCTTTTTGATCAAAGATGTGAAGCCTCCTCGCGCTCTTTCTCTCATATTCCGCCTGTCTCCAGATGAAGATGAGAAATGTTTTGGATCAACAGGAGTTTTTCGGTTTCGGAGGCCTCGGCACTCTGCCTTCACCGCTCGTCGGAAAGCCTCGGAGATGAAGAAGGAGCTTGTCATGTACAACCCCGAGCCTGCCGGCTGCAGGCTGCTGCCAGGGAACAAAGGCAGACGTGACAGAGTGTCTGTAGGTATCTTTTTTATTTAGAGGCCTAACAACCAATGGGATCTGTCAGGGGAGTTAGATGTGAAGAGACGTGACAGGAAGCATTCGGTTTGATCAGGGGTACATGTGGATTCTGTTACAAGAGATCCGTGCTTCATCTTTGGCCGTATTTTACCTTGTAATGGTGCAAACTCCGCTGGGTATGGAGAGATGACTTTACTGTTGGCGCTTCCAGGGAGCACTTTACATAAAAAGCTAAGGGGCTGTGCTGCTTTTGCAAAGGTTGTGTGTGTGTGTGTGAGTGTGCATCCGTGTTTGTGTGTGTGTGTGTTTGTTTGTAGTTTTCTTAGGCCAAAGAGAACACTTTTCATCTGACCACCACTCCCTTTCCTCCACTGCTTGCCTTCAGGGACAGATTAACCTACAACACACACACACACACACACACACACACACACACACACACACAAACACACTGATGCCTCTTTAAAGGGAAAGTAACGGATGTGTGAGGAGCTCCGATTAGGTGAGGGACTGTGGGTGTTTGGTGTTTTAAGCCCCCAATGTCGTCTTCCAGGCAGCGTTGCCTGGAAGGCACTAGGATTAGGCTATGGTTTGAGTTAGGGTTAGGGTTAGGTTTGGGTTAAAACGCAATGCCCAGGATGGGCGCTTCGAGTGGCACGGGCACAGGGTTAGGGTTAGGGTTAGGTGCCTTGAAGTCGACGGTTGCGGCACTGCCTTGAATTCGACGTTGGGGGCTTAAAACACCATTGAGCGGGACTGTGTGTGTTTGGGGCGCGTGAGGCTGTGAGAGCGTGACAGTGTTGACTGAGCGAACAGGAAACAAAGGTGAATGGCGGGACCGTGCGACCAAGTTATCTGTGAGTGTGTGTGGGTGTGTGTGTGTGTGTGCATGTATGTGTGTGTGTGTGTTTGTTTGTAGTTTTCTTAGGCCAAAGAGAACACTTTTCATCTGACCACCACTCCCTTTCCTCCACTGCTTGCCTTCAGGGACAGATTAACCTACAACACACACACACACACACACACACACACACACACACACACACACACACACACACACACACACACACACACACACACACACACACACTCAATGACGCCTCTTTAAAGGGAAAGTAACGGATGTGTGAGGAGCTCCTATCAGGTGAAGGACTGTGTGTGTTTGGGATGCGTGAGGCTGTGAGAGTGTGACAGTGTTGACTGAGCGAACAGGAACCAAACAAAGGTGAACTACGGGACTCTGCGACCAAGTTATCTGTGTGAGTGTGTGTGTGTGTGTGTGTTTGTGTGTACATGTGTAGGAGGGCAGAGGTCATGACAACAGCCTCCAGGTTCAGAGGTTCAGCTGAGGTCCTGAGAGAATCCGCCCTGCTGACCCTATCTCTGCCTGATAACACTGCAAAAACAGCACAAATTCACCGGATGTGTGTCTGTCTGTGTGTGTGTGCATGCATGTGTGTGTATGTGTGTGTGTGTGTGTGTGTGTGTGTGTGTGTGTGTGTGTGTGTGTGTGTAAAGAGAGGAGTGGAGCCACTGTTTAGCTTGGCTGAGAGACAAATGGTAGTGATGATGAGGAGGCAATTGGACATACTACTTATTACTTAAAAGTAGAAAATGTATAATTATAAAAAACGTGTACTGTATTCGGATACACTATTTGTTGAAAATAAAAAATTACATTGTATGTATATATATATATATATATATATATATATATATATATATATATATATATATATATATATATACATTTCTAAGGTAGGTACATTTCTAGGTACATCAATAGAAAATATACATTGGAGAAAGACAACTGAAATTGCCTATGATGATATATAGCCATTTTACTTAAGTTAGGAAGAACGGAACAAACCAAAAAAGAGAGAAATACAAAAAACAAAACAGGTATACAAATATATAAATATATATATATATCTCCAACACGCCCGTTTATCTGCAGAAGAAACTGTATAAAATAATAATTCTACAAACAAGCTGCACTAAATGAACCAGCTGATCTGCTGTGTGTGATTGTGTCTTTTTTTTGTTTTTTTAAGATAATTATTTGGGCATTTTAGGCCTTTCTTTTTGTAGGACAGCTACAGAGAAAGGGGAGAGAGGGGGGGAATGACATGCAGCAAAGGGCCGCAGGTCGGAGTCCAAACCGCGGCCGCTGCGTCGAGATGCAAACCTCTATGTATGGGCGCGCGCCCTACCGGCTGAGCTTCCCAGGCGCCCTGTAATTGTGTCTTGACAGTGACATCATCTCTTCAGTTAGAGAGTGCAGATGGAGCAGACACCTGCTGCCTTCAGATGGCTGTGAAGGAGAGGCCTTCAGCATGCTACTACTGTTTTGTTTCAACCTCGACCCCATTTCCCCATGCATTTGTGTCTAATATACTAATGTGACCAAAAGTCTTTGATTTTGGTCCGGTATTGAGTGAGATCGCAGTGACAGGTTGGCACTAACCGAGCTGCAATGTAACCTAATGGGGAAATTGTGCACCCTCGATGCAGGTTGAAAACCCCCCGAAATAACCCTTTAATGCCATAACCACTGGCTAAAAAATAAGCATGATGTAGAATCAGAATCAGTTTTATTGGCCAAGTATACTTAAATACACATGGAATTTGACTTTGGTAGGTGTTAACTCTCTATCCATTCAACAAATAGACATTTAGTGGTAAACATTCAGTAGATAAATAGTTATATAGACACATATTGTACAATAGGGACAACAATATACATATAGGCACATATCAACTACAAATAACACATAAAAGACACATGGAGTGGGATGTAAGGTGCAAAAAGTAATAGTGCAAAGTAGTGTGCAAGATGCATATTGGAATGATAAGTATGTAATGTGTAGAGAAGTGGGTGAGTGGCCAAAGTGGGGATGACCCCACTTATTGGCAGTGGGAAAGAAGCTGTTCTTATGGCTGGTTGTTTTTGTGCGCAGGGATCTGTAGCGCCTGCCAGAGGGGAGGAGGTTAAAGAGAGAATAGATTATAGATATAGATAGAATCTATATCACTATTTCACAACAATGAACTGTAAATTACACATATTTTAACCATCTAATCATGTTTGTGTTCATGCAGCTATAACAGCATAGTCCTTCTCAGGAATCCATTTCATCAAATAGAAATAATGGAAAAGCATCAAACAGAATTCAGTGAGTTAGCTTCCAGACACATTTGACTAAAAAACAAGCTTGTTTTTACATATGTTATGCTGGAAGAGTTTGGCATGTGAGTGTAGCCCGTACGTTTTCTTTTGCACTACCACCATTGCACACACTCTACCATAGCACCATGTCATGGTCATTGCATCACATGGTCAGTCCATACCAGACCTTAAATTGTTAACTCTTTAAATTTCTGTGAGTGATTTTTATGAATGTGAGATATATGTGTGTATGTGTGTTTGTTGTGTTATGGTTGTCTAAGCTACTGGATGCCTGAAATTTTCCCTCGGGATGAATAAAGTATCTATCTATCTATCTATCTATCTGGCTCTCAGGTTATAACATCATGCATTACACTCAACATGTCAATCCCATATTAAGTCTAATGTATTATGCATTTATACTCGTGCCTTACAGTAGTGACCCACATCCATCTAGAATGTTTTAACGCTTGTGTTGTCTTTCTGTCGACCGGGCAACTTTCTGATTTTCTGGGTCAAAATTCAAAAATAAATTCAACTTTTTCGTCGTCTTTTTCGACACTTTTGTCGCTTTCCCTGATGTTTTTGAAGCTTTTCCCGATGTGATGTCACTTTTTTTACCCGTCGTTTTTTAAAGCTTTTTTCCGATATTTCTGTCACTTTTTTCGACGTTTACATATCGTTTTTTCTCTTCTCATGCAATAAAATTGAATTAAACACCCAAATTGAATAAAAGTAGTGAACTGATTACTTATTTTACTTGTGAAGGGTGTTGTATGGAACCATCCACGTTATTTCGTTTTGACAATTTGTTTGAAAGAAACCCATATTTCTGATATATAATCTTTTTGAAAAGGTGTCAAATTTGACCCGAGGACAACGGGAGGGTTAAACCTGTTTAACAAACATTTTCAAACATTTTAATGAAACTTCAAATACTTTTTTAAGATTACCTTCAGTTTAATTAAAGGTCCCATGGCATGAAAATGTCACTTTATGATTTTTTTTTAACATTAATATGAGTTCCCCCAGCCTGCCTATGGTCCCCCAGTGACTAGGAATGGTGATAGGTGTAAACCGAGCCCTGGGTATCCTGCTCTGCCTTTGAGAAAATGAAAGCTCAGATGGGCCGATCTGGAATCTTCCCTTTATGACGTCATAAGGGGAAAGGTTACCTCCCCTTTCTCTGCTTTGCCTGCCCAGAGAATTTGGCCCGCCTATGAGAGAGAGAGAGACATCATGGCTTGAAAACAAGCGAAGTATGGCAGTTGGTCAAGGCCACACCCCCACCCTCCACCTTGCCCCCCCTCTCTCCTCCTCAATAGCTACAGACACAGAAATGGCACATCCTAAGGAAAGCTCATTGTGGGACTGGCTCTAGTGGCTGTAATTCTGCACCAAGGCTGAATTTCAGGAAAGAGACTTCACATACAGTATTAGGGGACTACTAAGGCCTATATAAAAGAGACTTCAGATACAGTATTAGGG
This sequence comes from Zingel zingel, assembly GCA_023566125.1. Classification (NCBI taxonomy): domain Eukaryota; kingdom Metazoa; phylum Chordata; class Actinopteri; order Perciformes; family Percidae; genus Zingel; species Zingel zingel. Next base: position 24,058,760 of record CM042327.1, read on the forward strand.
GACCACTAAGGCCTATATAAAAGAGACTTCAGATACAGTATTAGGGGACCACTAAGGCCTATATAAAAGAGACTTCAGATACAGTATTAGGGGACCACTAAGGCCTATATAAAAGACTTCAGATACAGTATTAGGGGACCACTAAGGTCTATATAAAAGAGACTTCAGATACAGTATTACGGGACCACTAAGGCCTATATAAAAGAGACTTCAGATACAGTATTAGGGGACCACTAAGGTCTATATAAAAGAGACTTCAGATACAGTATTAGGGGACCACTAAGGCCTATATAAATAAGACTTCAGATACAGTATTAGGGGACCACTAAGGTCTATATAAAAGAGACTTCAGATACAGTATTAGGGGACCACTAAGGTCTATATAAAAGAGACTTCAGATACAGTATTAGGGGACCACTAAGGTCTATATAAAAGAGACTTCAGATACAGTATTAGGGGACCACTAAGGTCTATATAAAAGAGACTTCAGATACAGTATTAGGGGACCACTAAGGCCTATATAAAAGCATCCAAAAAGCAGCATGTCATAGGACCTTTAAACCAAAATTAAATTATGCAGTTTCTTTCCTAACTTTTCCCCAATAATAATGTACAGTTAAGTACCATGTTTTACAATAAAAACACACAACTTATGCTGATTGTTAGTAGTGTCCTGATAAAGCAGCACAATCTTAAATAAATCTCTTCACCATCATTAATCAGTTTCAAACCATATTTGAATAGATAGCAAAAGTGGAGACACATTTCCTCCCTCAAGTACCCCAATATTACATCCAAATTACTCAGACAGCTGAATAAACAACAACTGTAAAGACTTTTATTATCCATTTTGGGAACTGAAGTCAGTTCCTTTCCCCACAGTGTTGTCAACATGCGTGCCAACTCATCTGTGTCCTTTTATGTTTATTACTGAGCAATTTAATTATAAACATGAACTTTCTGCCTTTGTCGTGTGTTTTTCCCTCATTCAATTTGCATCTTATCTCTGCGGCTGTGCCACGCCAGCTTTCTGTCAACTGACAATTGTTCCATTCCCCAAAAAAGTTTACGTTTGCCCGCAGAACCAGGCACAATGTCAACTTCTTTTGTGACCTTATCAACAAACACAAATGCGCATCACAATTAGAGGCACAGTGCCACCAGGGAAAAGGACCTTTTCACTCTGCCATGTCTGGAAATTAAAATAACTGTCGAGCTGGCACTGAAAGTGGCATTCTCTTACTCAGGCGACTGAAACAAAAACTCAACCTATTAATTAAACCCGTGGTGCAGTCACCTGAACAGCCTGTGGCATTCCCTGTCACAATTCTGTTTTGAATTTCTTTCCCTCCGTACCACTTACTGCTATTATCTTCCTCACTCCTGGAATTGAAACCCATGTGAGTCTAAGACGTGGGGTATACTCCCCGCAGTCTTCTCCTGAACAGAGGTGGCGCTAATGAGGAAAGGTTACCGACTTTGCTATTTCTACGGACTAGAAGAAGAAGAAAATGGCAGAACTGGCAGCAGCATTGATGTCAGTGCTTCAATTTGATTCGATGACCTACTTGGTGGGATCAAGTTCGGAGCAAGTAGTGACTCTAGAGTCATAGTGAGAGAAACAAAGAGTCTCCCCTGTTCTTTCTGACCACGGTGGGAAATCTGGAGCAGGACAAGTTAACACTCTCCTTGATTTCATGTTGATTATGGAAAAGGAGAACCAGGAAATGAGTCGGGGGAAACGCAATGCTACCAAGACACAGCCAAGCGACGTGTAGTTACATTTTTCAAGAGGTGCACGTCAGGCTATGCTGTAGGGTCCAGCGTAGGTTCGTGTCTCCACGTACTTACGCAAGTAGCAACGGCGTAGATTTTACGCAGAAGTATAAAACAGCCTTCACGCATTTTGTGTGTTCCAGCTGTTAGGCTGCGTTCAGAATGCCTGCGATGGACGTCCGGCAAAAACGCAGGTCTTTCCATTCATTGTGAATGGGGGTAGTGCGTTTAGGCTGTAGTGGGGGTTGCCGCAGGGGGGACATTTTAAAAAACGCAGCGGGCTGACTCAACTTTTATAGAAAGGCAACCCTACATCACGCAGCAGTGGCCAATCATGTAACTAGAGATCAGACTTGTAAGAGTGATTTGAGTCCCATCAAGGAAACAGTAAACATGGCTGCCTCTATCTCTGCCACAAGAACGTTTTAAAACACTATGGAGGGTGAAAAATGAAACAAGCCCTGAACTGCCCGAGAGTTTGTGTAACAGCTGAATGTTTCCTGCAACAACAAAGCACTCTCTATGTCTCGCTCCTCTCTTTTCTGTCTCTCCTTCTCCCTATAAACCATCTGACGGAAAACAGCAATTGTGAAATATAAAGTCTACCTGTGCTACTTTGGGGGCTTAAAGAACACAACAGGACGTCACACAAATGGACCGTGTCAGTGACACTCTCCCCCCCGCAGCTCAACTCTACGGAAAATCGCCAGATTGCTTTTTTTTTGTTGGTGTGAATGCCCCGTAAGCCCTGTGAATTTTCTCACAGTGCCGTACAGGCCCTCCCCATCCTGCCACAGCAAAACTGAAGCACAATGAAGTGCAATAACAAAATTAAAGTGCAAAAACAAGGGGACCTTATTTTCCTTGCCCTCCCCTTTTCCTTCATGAATGTAAAAACAAAGAGGGGGTAAAGAGATCTGCCCCTCCCAGCCACCCAACCAACAGAAAAGGCTGAAAAGCTGAGTTGGGGGGGGGGGCATGGAGGGGGTGTAGGATTGTGCATGCCGAGGGGTCGCAGACCTCTCCTCTTACCTTCACCTCGGCCCCTGCATCTCTTCCCCCCCGTCCCCCCCTCCCGAGGCCTAAAGCGCTCATGTGGGACACACAGCAGCGAGGCTAATGAAGGGAACCAGAGGAGGGAGCGTGAGATCAGAGGTGGAGATAACAGTTGCTGACATGGAGATTGTAGTTAGACAGAAGAAAGACAGCAGACACGGAGCACTGGACACACATACAAGGATAGAGCAAGAGATAAGGGGGAGGTGGAAGAGAATCTGAGTGCACCGTGGGTCGGAGAGAAATGTATTTTCAATTGCACTGTATGTCTGGCACATATTGCAGAATTGACAATAAACTTGACTTGACTTGACAAATACACTGATGGAAAAGGAAGCAGAACGGGAGACAGGGAAAACTGGGGCAAATGTTAAGTTGAGAGGGTTTGACCAAAATATGTTTGTGTGAAAATGCCAAATAAAGACAAATGTTTAATCAATCAAGCAATGAATCTAACAATTAATCAATCAGACTTTATTTATATAGCACTTTTCATACATGTAAATGTAGCAATTTTGAGAGAGCGTGTGTGAAAGAGAGAGTGAGATTGAGCTAGTGAGAGAGAGAGTGAGTGAGAGAGAGAGAGAGAGAGTGAGTGAGTGAGTGAGCGAGAGAGAGAGAGAGAACAAGTGAGAGAGAGAGAGTGAGCGAATGAGAGTGAGTGAGAGAGAGAGAGTGAGCGAATGAGAGAGAGAGAGTGAGTGAGAGAGAGAGAGAGAGTGAGCGAATGAAAGAGATAGAGTGAGTGAGCGAATGAGAGAGAGAGAGAGAGAAATAGAGAAAGAGAGTGAGCAAGAGAGAGAGAGAGAGCGAGTGAGCGAGAGAGTGAGCGAATGAGAGAGAGAGAGAGTGAGCGAGTGAGAGAGAGAGAGAGTGAGCGAATGAAAGAGAGAGAGAGTGAGTGAGAGAGAGAGAGTGAGTGAGCGAGTGAGAGAGAGAGAGAGTGAGCAAATGAAAGAGAGAGAGAGTGAGTGAGAGAGAGAGTGAGTGAGCGAGTGAGAGAGAGAGAGAGTGTGAGCGCGAGAGAGAGAGAGGGATTACAAAGTCTAATCTCCCGATCTAATATTTTGATCATTTTTTAATTCAAGAAATAGGCTACATTTGTTTAACAGGGAAGCTGTGTGCAAACAGGAATATACGTATATAGGCTATATTAATTATAAAAACCATTAAAAAATAAATGCATCCAAAAAAAGGGCACCTTCTCTCGAGGAAGAAAAAGGGATGGTGCTCAAGCCCATTTTAATGTGTGCTCGTGCCTGTCTGCCCCCATGCTTGCTGGTCTTACAGGGAGGTGTGTTCAGGTGCATTCTGGGCGTGCTGGTCTTACAGGGAGGTGTGTTCAGGTGCATTCTGGGCGTGCTGGTCTTACAGGGAGGTGTGTTCAGGTGCATTCTGGGCGTGCTGTTCTTACAGGGAGGTGTGTTCAGGTGCATTCTGGGCGTGCTGGTCTTACAGGGAGGTGTGTTCAGGTGCATTCTGGGCGTGCTGGTCTTACAGGGAGGTGTATTCAGATGCATTCTGGGAGTATTGCTATCTTGAGGCAGCGGGAAGTGATCGCGCCATTGACCAACAAAAACCTGGTCTAAAGTCAATAGCACAGCATTTCATTGTTATTTTAACAGAGCATTAGTAAAATGTGCCAAGACTTGTGCACAGCACGCTCACACTTGTTACACACAGAGTGACACGCAGCAGCACACACACACACACACAGAAGATTACAAATAAAAATATTACGGTGCAAATCCTCCATCATAACAGCAATGCTCCAAGGTCCAAACGCGCCTGGCTTTTAAAGGGAATGGGAGATGATCTCTGATTGGTTTATTGCATGTTACGCCCAAAACACACCTATGAATTAATGAAGACACTGGCGCATGGACCCTTTTTTCCGACTTTAAACTAGCAGAAGAGGATTCGTATACGTCCTAAATGCACCTGCGCCAGGATCTTCACTTAGATCGTTAAAATAGGGCCCAAATCTTTAATGCTGAATGATTACAACATATAGAGCAGCTAACTGACCACAGTGATGCAGATTCTACAGAAATGTTAGAGAAATTCAGACTGCATTCATTGGGTATGAGGGTTATACATGATTTCATGCAGCACATTTGACCAGTATACCCAAATATATGTTTACAATAATGTTGAGTTAGGTCTTGTAAACACGGTTGATAAATGTGGCGGCTTTTGATTTCACCATCTGAGGTTGAAAGGAAGCCCAGATTCATGACAAAAAAAAATACAAAAAAATAAACATCCATAGAAACCTTTTGAAACATTCCTGCGGCATAACGAAATTCCACACTGTCAATATTCATAACAGCCATTATATTAGCAGAATTGTACCAAACACAAAAACTGTTTGGCATAATTCAGTGTTTCAACAGGTTTCTGTGTATGGATTCCATTTCTATGAATTTTTTATATACTTGTTTTTGCTGTCAGTTGGAATCACGTGTAGCTGCTGAATGCATCAACCAGAGAAATTGAATTCATCATTATCCTTTTTAAACTTTAACTGTTGCGTTTTATTGTGCATTGCAATTGGTCTCATACATTGTAGCCTATCCCTTAGCTTCTGTATTTGCAGACCATACATCTGACTGTATTAGACTACAGTTTCCCAGGTCTTGTGTGTGGAAGACACAGGTGTTGTGAATGGGGGATAACTACTGGAAAGTCTACACATACACCTGAGTTTGCTTTCTTTCTGTTTGCCCTGTACGTATACACGGAGGTCAACGACTGAAAGAAATATGCCGCACATATCCTAGTGTGCAGCTCTTCTTAGTAAAACAAGAAAGAAGAGAGGATAGGTGGTGGCGGAGAAGCTCTGAATAATGGTGCTGATCCTCGATTATCCCATGTTCTTTCTATCTGAGGATAAAATACAAACGAGGAGAAAGAGGGATCAGTCATAGAGAGGAAACAAATAGGAATAATGGGTTAAACTGACTGTTAAAGCCTGCAGACCCCCCTGGTAGAGAAGAAGAAAGGACACAGAAAAGAGACAATGGCTGAGACAAAGTGAGAGTACAAGAATGAAAACAACAGGAGAAAGAGGATGAAGACAGGCAAGCTTCTTCACTTTTCTTCTCACTCTGAATGAATTATGTAAAGCATTAACACATTGTTCCCCACTGAGAGCTTATTCCTGTGTTTCTGCACTACATCTCCTATGAATCACCTGCTTATAAAACTGTATCTAAAGACAAAGTTTGGGCTTGAGGTGGCTGTTGCAGCTCATTGAGCGTGCATTCACACAGTGCGGCGAAAACGCAAGTCTGCCCATTTATTTTGAATGGGGGTGGTGTGTTCAGGCTGCATCGAAAAGTTAAGACAGATATAACTTTTGGAGAAACATAAGCCAACGTCGCGCTGAGGTCACCAATCCTGTAACCAGAGATCAGACTTGTCAGAGTGTTTTGAGCAGTGTGAGAGTCCCGTACAGGAAACAGGAAACATCACTGCCTCTATCTCTGCCACAAGAAAGTTTTAAAACACCGAACACAAGCACTGAACTGCCTGGGAGTTTGGAGAACAGTTCCCTCAGTCCCGCCGTCTCTTTACTTCTCTCTCTCTCTCTCCCTCTCTACCCCTCTGGAAAATGAAGCTTCCGAGTGCAATCAGAAATGTCTAAATTGTAAAATGATCTGACGGTAAACAATAATTGTGAAATATAAAGTATACTTTGGCTACATTGGGTATAAAATAACACACACAAGACGTCACACAAATGGGCCATTTCAGTGACACACCGCCGAATTGCCTTTTCTGGTCTGAATGTATTACAAGCAAAACATACCAGTTCTCCTGTTTCTAATACACACAGACACACACACACCTCCCTGTTGACACTGCACCTTAGCCCGCATCTTTCTCTCTCCGTTTTATTGTGTTTATTGTGTGTGTGTGTGTGTGTGTGTGTGTGTGTGTGTGTGTGTATGGCAAACATTTGAAACACTGTTTTGAGAATCCGACAGCTTAATGTGGAAGTTAGCAAAGTACGTACAAAGCCATGTGTCACATCTGCTCAGAGTGAGGATGAGTGTTTTTGAAAACCTCAGATAGTGAAGGCCTCACTGACCCCTCTCTATTGAAAGCTGGCTGGGCAGAAGTGATGGGTGGGGATTGTGACTGACAGCTTTGGATCAGGGAGGGAGAGGCGGGGGGGATCGATAGAGAAGCAAAGGAAGGCTAAATGATAAGAGATAAAGAGAAGGCAGAAGAGGGACGAATGTCGTTGTACCTGTATTGCTTTTGTCCCATGTCAGCGGGCTGTTCACAGGCTGATTGTGATTGGACTAAACGTGGTCGGACGGGTCAATGAGGCACCAACACTAACATTTACCCAACACTGCCACGCCACACAGGAGACATGTGACAGAGGTGGGGGAAGAGGAGAGGGGAA
>CM042327.1:24071011-24073511 GCA_023566125.1 Zingel zingel
TAAATTGGTGTAGTGTGATCTAGGCATAAAGGAACACTTCATGGCCACTTGTCATTTTTGCACCTGCAGGATTATATCATCCAAACACTCCTCTGTGGATTGAGAGGATATCGTTACCTTGGTTCTCTTTGAAAGTTAGGCTAGCCAAAGCATTTCGAAGGTAGAATTTTTTTCACCCAACAGAGACAATTAGCTGGTCTGTGAATGTGTCTGTCTGGAACTCTAATCCTCACCCCTAACAAGGGACAATTTAAGGGAATGGACTGCCCACTTTCCTTTGAAAAGGTCAATAGAGGACATAGGAGGAGAACAGAAAAGAAAATACAAATGGATTTAACAAGAGGAGGAAGAGGCACAGCGTTGATTCCACATGATCTCATGTCATCCGAAAACACAAACAAAACAGAGCTGAGGATCAGCCCCCAGAGAGAAAAGAGGAAGAAAGGATTAATCCATCTGTCAAAAGAGAAAGACAGAGAGAGAGAAGCTTTGTCACAACGTGCCTCTCTATTGTCACAACTGCTAGGTGTTTTCTGCATGGGAACGGTGGTTGCAATGCAAACAGGCTGTAAGTGGGTGATTCAGGGGTCATTCAGTCACTACACTTAGATGGACATATTGTTCTGTATTTTGCCCTCATTCAGAAAGATACATGGATTCTGAGTAACATGGCTAATGAAAATGAATATTCCATTGGTATTCCCATATTCCCCGTTTTCTTTTGCGGGGTGCAAATGTTTCCACCAAAATTTATTTTGCAGAGCCATCGTCTTTTGATGATTGTGATTGGTTTAAAGAAATGCAACCCAGAGCATTGTTTGCATCTCCTATCCCAGAATGTATCTGTGGTGTAGCCAGACCTTACTTGGCAGCGCTGTCGACATATGTCTGGCAATGTAAGACTGGTGTGGCAGTAAAGTTGAGAACAAATTTCTGTTACCGCGAAGCTTCTCTGTGATTGCTGATTTCAAATGGCAATAGCCAAACACAGAGCTGATGTCATTAACCTGGATTTATTGATGTATCTTAAATCAAGGGGTTTATCAGCACAGGCTGCTGTTCTATGTTTGGTCTGTTTTCAATCTGCCTGTGTATTCAGATTAGCCTGGCTCCGCCCTTCTACGTACTTCCGCTCAATTTTTATTTTCCTCCAGTACTCCGTCTGGGTTTGCGGTATAGTCTTCGGTTTTCTCCGACCAAATATTTGGCAGTCCAATCAGCGAACAGAGGGAGTGGCTGAGAACGATGACATTGTAGTCGTGATGTGCGCTAGTTTGAGTTATAGTTCCGTAATGGCGGCGGAGAAAGATGCGGTCCGTTGTGGCAATGCTGCCGAATATCCAGAAGTGAAAGCCCGAGCAAGAACAATCTTTGCTTTGTTGTTTTGGTGGCCATGATGTTGTGGCCCTCCTCCCCACTTCTGGAACAGTTTGATTTTCCATCTCGCTCCGTTAGTGGTGAATAAGTTGGCTAAGGCTAACGCTAGCGATGCTAAGTCGATAGTTGTTGTTGTCTTCCCTCTTGTTAGCCTGGTCCTACCAGACAGTACGTAGGAGGGCGGAGCGAGGCTACCAGAGTGGCTCTGGGCAGATCCAATAGTTTTAAACTTCAACAGAGTACCCGCCTTCAAGGAAGTTAACACTTGTCAATGGAGAGTGGCCAGACTGTACAAAAGAAATGTACCAGAGTCTGGTAGGACCAGGCTATATTCAGATTCCAACCAATGTTGAAAAATATGAGCTGAGTGGAATTCTGCTTCTATGGGCCACAACTAAGATGTGTTCTGTCCTGTTTGTCTCCTGTTAACCCCTGAATGAGTATATGTTGGCTCAAAGTATCCTCTCTCTCTCTCTCTCTCTCTCTCTCTCTCTCTCTGTTAAGTATGTGGCCTCTGGGACTGAGGGCCATTGACAAGCACTGGGAGTTAATGGTACATTAGAAACAGACAAAGACACCCTGTGGCTACAGAGGCCAGAGAGGACGACAGAGGAGGCACAGAAGAGGAGGAGAATGCAGGGTGAATCGCGGCTGTATTGAAACGAGTTGGAAATAGTTAGACAGATACAACATGTTGAATTGACAGAAAGAGGAGGAGAGGGAAAGATGGAGGGAGGAAGAATGAATAAATGAGGGAAAGAAGAGAAGCGGAAATTAGGCGAGCCGGTCGATGAAGGGGGGAAAACAACACGGAGGCCTTTATTTCAGACTCCAGTGTCCTTTCTATCGATTGGTAAAAGAGAAAAAGTGAAACACTATGCATCCCATGAAAGTTGCAATCCAATAAGAGCTAATTAGATCATTCATTTGAATCCCAAAAGGGCTGGGAGATAGTGGTGCGTTGAGGTGAGGAGACAGCCTGTATGAGTGAGAGTGGATTCCCAGGGAGAGAGCTGGTGAAAAGGGGCCGACCCCCCATGGGTCACTGCTATTTACTCTACCTCTTCACTCTGTTCGCTCCCTTTTTCACCCCTCTGCTGGTTTCCTCTCTCAATCAGATCCA
>CM042327.1:24078511-24093511 GCA_023566125.1 Zingel zingel
GCCTAATTTTCAGTGAAAACTAATTTCTTAGAAATGTGGGAACATAAGGCTGGAACATAGGGCTGGAACATAGGGCTGTGGGACCATAGGGCTGTGGGACCATAGGGCTGTGGGACCATAGGGCTGTGGAAACATAGGGTTGGAACATAGGGCTGTGGAAACATAGGGTTGGAACATAGGACTGTGGGACCATAGGGCTGGAACATAGGGCTGTGGGACCATAGGGCTGGAACATAGGGCTGTGGGACCATAGGGCTGGAACATAGGGCTGGAACATAAGGCTGGAACATAGGGCTGGAACATAGGGCTGTGGGACCATAGGGCTGTGGAAACATAGGGTTGGACCATAGGGCTGTGGGACCATAGGGCTGTGGAAACATAGGGTTGGACCATAGGGCTGTGGGACCATAGGGCTGTGGAAACATAGGGTTGGAACATAGGGCTGTTGGACCATTGGGCTGTGGGACCATAGGGCTGACCCCGGTCCTGCGACCGCCTGCAACCGTTCTCTTTTGTCTTAATCAAATACATCCATGCCTGCAACTGTTTGTTGCCGTTGCTAGGTTGCAAAAACATGCGGGAGAGACGCGAGCTGACCGAGGTACACAGGTACACAAAACGATAAAAGAACATGGCATTATCAAAATATAGAAAAGTTGACAGTGAAAACCGAGTCTTCTGAGATGAGTGGACAGAAAAGTACGCGTTTAATCTTCCCACTATGAGTTCTACGAGGCCGGTGTGCCTCATTTTCACGGAGTCTGTTGTCAAAAGTGGAATTATTAAACGCCACTATGAAACTAGACACAGACACTTGGAGAAAACGTAGCCACTGCATTAAGTCAGGACACTGAGAAGCAATGTGCCCAAAGCCCAATAAGAGCGATCTACTGTATATGATTCCTGTCTCACTCTCTCACAGAGCAACAGCGGGCATATGTGTGTTTGTTTTTCCATTCATCATATGCTTGTTCAGGCACTGTATTTTTGTACTTCTAACTTTAATTAATTATTAGCACTTTATTTAGTTTTCCTTTTGAGGTTTAATTTTCAGGAATAAAAGGAATATTTAAAAAGCTCATTTAGATCTAATGGATTTATGGCACTTTTATTTCCTTATATTTTTGTTCATTATAGGCACTGTATTTTTGCCTCTTTGAGTTTAAAAATGTTGACTAAACTGATCATAGTATATAGCATATATTAGTAGGTATGGAATTCTTCACGGGCGGAGGGTTGACTTACTGGACATCTTGCAATTTAAGTTGAATTCCCCTGCTATAGTACGTAGTTTCTGTCTCCCCATGAGGAATTCTAAGTAATGACAACAAAACTGTCAGCGCGTCCACATGATACAAGCCTTCTGTGACACAGCCGCCCCTCCCCCCCCCTCCTCCACCACACAGTTGCTAGTAGCCAAGGAGGACACAGAGGATTAAAAAAACATGATGGACTCTTCAGAAGAGGTCATTATCTTCACTCGAGTTTCTGCGCGGGAAAGTCGCCGGACGCCACAATCTTCTGAACATAGTCATACTGAGAAATCCAGAGAGAGTTGTGTGGAGCTGATAGTCTTAATTAGCTTTGTAGCAACTTATTTGGAAATGGCTGGAATGTTACGGATGTTCATTAATATCAAAAAGTTACAAACTAAAGCTTTAAACAAACCGTTGAGCCAGATATCCTGATTTTTGTATCCCTAGTATGAGTTACGTCTCCAAAACCTTACATCATACACTTCCCACGATGCAACATGATAACACCTTGGATAAGACTCCCTGCCTGTTCAGCACCCACATCTTTCAAATACCACACCCATTTGAAGAAGAAGGGGAAACTGAGGTGACATGATGTCATGATGTTTCTCTACATGTATTTATTTTTATCACATTTTATGAATTTTTTGCACACTAACACTCAAATGTATTTTTGATTTTGTATGTCTTAATTAGTGTATGTACTTTGGTTGTGGTTTTTATATATGCCGTTACAGGTTTCTACCACACCCTCACATTTATTGTATTTTTTCAGTGGAATCTGTTTTCATGTTCTGTGAAACAGATACATTAAACTAATAAATGACATATATATTCAAATGTATTTTGTTTTGAAATCGAAAAATTTGGTTAATTTTAAGTACATATATGTATAGATTCCAGAGCTGTGTTACTGATCCAGATTTTGGTGTGGAGTGACTGGAGTCTTTTTGCTTTGGGAGGAATTTGAGGGTTGACTGGGAGGAAAGAGTTTAGTAGAGTTCTTAGACGGACTCTGTGCAGCAGGGCGTCATGACTCAGAGTAGCAGAGGAGAGGTTAGCTCCATGTTCACTTCTTTCTAGCTGCTCCTTCTCTTGGACTGGTGCTGTGTAACCATATAGTTTGTATAGCACAGATACATGAAGCATCGACTTTTGGGCTCAGTGGTATTTTTTTTTATTTGTGTTGTGCTAAATCTGCTCAAACATTGCCTACATCCTAACCAGTTTTTTAAGATAATTTTTTGGGCATTTTAGGCCTTTATTTTACAGGACAGCTGAAGACATGAAAGGGGAGAGAGAGGGGGGCAAAGGGCCGCAGGTCGGAGTCGAACCCGCGCCCGCTGCATCAAGGAGTAAACCTCTATATATGGGCGCCAGCTCTACCAACTGAGCTATCCGGGCACCACAAACAAGTACATATTTATTGTGTTGAAATTATGAGAGTATTTGCTAATAAAAACCTCTAGTGGGACTTCAAATGTTCCCACAGTGAGGCAGTTCATCTATATTTCATTAACATGGATACTTTACTCAGTTTATTATTTCACATTAACTCATAACTATTTTTGTAATGGGGAACTATAACATGCCCTGCTGAATATTTAGACAACATGATAATGGTCGTGTACACAAACACAAACAGACATGCACACACATACACACATACACACACACACACACACACACACACACACACACACACACACACACACACACACACACAGGTTGTAATGACTTTAGATACTTGATGATGCAGGGAGTATATGTTAATTTACAGTAATTTATCACTATAGCTTACTTTTAGATATAGCAGAACAACCCATATTTACAACCCCTTTTACATGATTTACATTAAATATTATTATTATTATTATTATTATTATTATTAATAATATTTCACTGTCCCTATAGATAGCCTTTTCAATCATGATATGTTGATATTACAGTAACCCATTTTCCTGAAATGTGGTGGACATTTAGAATTTAGAGGACCAACCAGTAGATTTTGGTAGCGATATCTGGACCTGTGATATCAATTACATTTATATTTTTCAAACCTTACTGAAAATATCTGCAACGGAAAATGTATCCCAAATCTTTCAGAGCTGACAGCAGGTCACAGAGATAGAAATGCAACAGCAGGTCTGGGTTTGATGAGGTATGTGTACGTGTGTGCTATCTTTATGCTTCATCCATCCATTTATGGCTCTTAACCATCCTGTTGTCCTCGGGTCAAATTTGACCCATTTACAAAAACTTTCTATATCAGAACTATGATAAAAGAACGTTGAAAAAAGTGACAAATGTTAGAAAAAGCTACAAAAACGCAGGGAAAAAAATCAACAAAAACATGTATTTTTTTTAAACCGCTGAAAAAAGTGACCAAAAAAAAAAATCAGAAAAAGTGACAAAAAAACCCCATCAAAAACATTGCCAAAGGTGAAAAAAACTTGATTAAAAAAGTGACAAAAAAAATTGAAAAAAATGGTGAAAAAAAAAAAAAGTTGAAAAAAATGGTGAAAAAAAAGAAATCTGAAAAAGCGACAAAAAAACAAACAAAAACATAATTAAAAAAACGCAAAAAAAAAAAAGTGACAAAAAGATTGGAAAAGAAGTGACAATTTTTTTTTATTAAAATAGACAAAAACGTAAAGAAAGTAGAAAAAGAACAAAGCACAAAGTTGCAGGTCGACCGGAGGACAACACAAGGGCTAAGAGTCTTAAAAGTCATTATTTATCACTGAATAGATATCATTAATAATTTTTTGAACAGATGGACTAAATGCAGCATGACCCATCCAAAAAAATGTTGGCATGAAAAATTAATGCATTTGAAAAAACGTTTCATAACGTGGTCATAATTGGAGTTCTTAGCCTGTGCCAGTGAGCCGTGTATCTGTAAACGCAGTATTTTTCATCTTCCCCACATACCTTGGGTGCAGTGAGGGGTAATCTGTGACAGATGCGGCAGGGGAAATGAAAACACCGAGGCATTAGTGGGGGGAGCTGTCAGAGCTCTGAGTGTGTTGTGCAGAGCCGTGAGGACAGTGGTTCCAACAGGTTAATTGTCTGTTCCCACAACAAAACGGTCCTGTCCCAGATAGCTTGGTGCCGTGAAGACATCTTGTGACATCCATCGTTCCAGACCGTTGATTTAGCCTTTTCTCTTCCACCCCCACCTGCTCACCACGAGCCAACACACACACTAAACACACTCATGCTGACAGGGTCCACTGTGTCTGGCCCCCAGCTGTTTGGCCCCAGATGGGTCGCTTCCTGTCAGAGTCTTTTCCAGATGTAAAGGGGTTTTTCCCTTTCTTTCACTGCCTTTCTTCTCCCCTCTTTCCCTCCCCTGAAGTGTTTTGTGTGTCTGTCCCAAATCATCAAAGCTCATATCTAGAATCCTATGAAGAGTTTTCTCTTTTGTCTCTTCGCTCTCTTTTCTCTCCATCCTGCAGTATTTTGTGTGCCCGTTACAAATTGCTACATGTTATATGTACATTTCAACTAAAACATGTCTCTAAAAACTTATATTCGAAGCTCAAACTCTTGTTGAGGGATTAAATGCTCCTGAATTTACTGTGTAACCATGCACCGAATCAGGAAAGAGCAACCCCCATCCGCACTATTTAAAGCTATAGTGCGTAGTTTCTGTTGCCCCCATGAGGAATTCTAAGTAATGACAACCAAACTGTCGGCGTGTCTACATGATACAAGCCTTCTGTGATCGCACACGCCCCTCACCCCTTCTCTACACAATTGCTAGTAGCCAAGGAGGACACGGAGGATTAAAAAAAACATGATGGACTCTTCAGAAGAGGTCATTATCTTCACTCGAGTTCCTGCGGGCGAAAGTCACCGGACGCCACAATCTTCTGAACATAGTCATACTGAGAAATCCAGAGAGAGTTGTGTGGAGCTGATAGTCTTAATTAGCTTTGTAGCAACTCATTTAGAAATGGCTTGAATGTAACGGACGTTCATTAATATCAAAAAGTTACAAACTAAAGCTTTAACTACTAATTTACAAACATATTGCAGTGTGTAATGAGTATTATACCACTATGTGTAGTTGTAGAGGTAGCGAGTAGAGGTACAGTCCTGTACTCAAAGGGGCACTAGCAGTGGTGGAATGTAACTAAGTACATTTACTCTTCAAGTACTGTACTTAAGTCCAAATGTTGAGGTACTTGTACTTTACTTGAGTCTTTTCTTTCCATGCCACTTTCTACTTTGACACTTTTGTAGCTTTTTAAAAAACATTTTAAACATATTTTTTGGTTTGTGTGTGTGAATTTTCCGGCATTTAGTACTTTTACTTTTAATACTTTAAATACATTTCCCTGATGATCCTTACATATTTTTACTTAAGTAATATTTTCAATGCAGGACTTTTACTTGTAACAGAGTATTTTTACTGTGTGGTATTTGTACCTCTACTGAAGTAAAGGATCTCAATACTTCTTCCGCCTCTGGTCACAAGTTTGAACCCCGTTAAAGGTAGTTTGTCAGTACATGCAAAATTATTGTTGATGGAGACACAGAAAGATTGGTTTCCTCCTTCACAAAATATGTATGAAAACATATTACACATTACAGGTAAAATGATAGAAATTCATAATCAAACCTTACCTGTCACTTGCATTCCATCTTCTCCTCCCCCATTACTTCTCCTCCCATTCTCCTTTCTTCTGTCTCCCTATCGCTTATTCACAAGAAGGTGACACAGACAAGACCACACTGGCATATGGCTTAACAATAGCCGAGGCTGTTAAAATATTAACTTTCTCCACCTCATTAAGGCGCTCTAAGTCATGAAGCCCTTCTGTGAGGTAGCACTATAAACCACCGTCCAACCCCTTGGCCCTCTCAGCTCTGATGCTCGTCAGGCTAAAGCAGCAGCAGGATGTGCCACCCCCCCGGAGCCTTCACAAAGGCCAGTATGGCATCGTTAATGGTGCATGTTGGCTTAAGATCGACCTGCATCTTAGCAGGAGATGCTCTATAAAATGGCATCTATAGACGCCTCCCAGGGGGGGCTGGAGTCTACAGGGGTGTTTTGTGTATGAGTGAATGCATGACTGTGTGTTTGTGCCGTGTGCAAAAGTGTTCAAGTCACCCTATAGGTGTGTATGTGTTAAGAGAAGAAAGCTTGGAGCAGAGGGGATGGTTGGAGGCAAGGTTAGGGGCTCTGAAGATATGCACACTTTGTACAATTATCCGCAATTTATGTTAAGAAGACTGTAGCAGGGGTCACCATCCTTTTTGAAACTGAGAGCTACTTCATGGTTACTGAGTCATACGAAGGGCTACCAGTTTGATACACTCTTCTGAAATAACAAATTTGCTCAGTTTGCCTTTAGTTATATATGATTATTAATGATTAATGATAGTCATCTATGTGAAGACACTGATCATGTTAATGATTTCTCACAATAATTATCAACAATGACTTAACAAGGTGGGAAACAGATAATATCAATATTACATTTTTCATTTTTAGAACAGGCCTGAGGGCTACTCATGTGGTCCTTGGGGGCAACCTGGTGCCCACAGGCACTGTGTTGGTGACCCCTGCTGTAAAGGATTCCAAAAGCCACAAAAATATGTGTTATGTTTTTATTTTGGTTATGACTTAAAAGACTAAAGGCCCTTTCACAATAGAAAAATAGATCCGGCAATTTGCCACAGGGTTGTGCGGCAGTGGGAGTGTCACTTAAATGGCCCATTTTTGTTACGCCCTTTTATGTTCTTTAACACCCCAATGTAGCATAAGTAGACTTTATATTTCACAATTATTGTTTTCTGTCAGATCGCACTTGAAGGCAACTTCATTTCACTGACAGAGAGAGAGAAAGATAAGAGACAGAAGGACTGGGGAAACAGTCAGCTGTTCCACAAACTCCCAGGCAGTTCAGTGCTTGTGTTCGGTGTTTTAAAACTTTCTTCTGGCAGCGATCGAGGCAGTGATGTTTCCTGTTTCCTGTACGGGACTCTCACACCGCCTCAAAACACTCTGACAAGTCTGATCTCTGGTTACATGAGTGATGTTGGGTTGCGCTTCTCCAAAAGTTAAATCTGTCTCAACTTTTTGCGACCTGCGTTTTTGTCAGACGGCTGAAGGTAAATACACGCTAAAGAAGTTAATTTGATGTTTTCGTCTATGTACAAAAAGAGAATAATCAACTGTGACAGTTCAGTGACCCACCAGCAGACTCAACAAGCAGGATAAGTACTCCAAGTTTACTTAGAGGGCAGAATACAGGTTGGAAACAGGTAGGCATGCAGTGGAGGCAACAGGACCAAAGGGCTGAGAGGAGGTAGGCAGACAAAGGTCTGAAATAGTACAGATACCTGATGCTCTGCCAGAGAACTAGGGCTAGAGGGCATGATGTATACTAAAGGGGTAGTGAGGGGCAGGTGGAACATAGATGACTGGCAAAAGATGGGAGCACACTAGAATTAGAAATTAATAAACAGGCAGGCATGGAATTTAAACAGAAGACACAAATGATTGTGTTGATAATGCTGCTGTCTCGCCATAAAGGGGCAGCTTCCTCCAGGCTTGTCAGTGTGACGAAAGTGTAAGCTGGAGATCAAGGAGCAGTCCAGGATGTCCCTGGTAGAAACCCCAGGAGTGACCCTCCTAATCGACTTGGTACTGGAGGTCTCTTCCCTATGGCAAACGCGCAGAAGAAGCTACATGATAAAGACCAGCTGGCCGTCAATGAGCCAGTGGGGTGGTGGGATCCTGGAGGCGGAAACTAGAGGGCTTTCATTGATGGGACTGACTCAAGAGACAGGGAAGCTTGGATCTGGGAAGGGATGCAGCGCAGAGCAATCTCCATCACCTGCTTCATGCGCTCTGTCTGGCTGTCGAACTGAGGGGGAAAGCCAGAGGAGAGCCATGTGCACAGGTGAATGTACAAAATGTATTTTCTGTCTGTAATCTAACCCTAACCCTAACATGTAGAGGTAAAGCTGGGGCCTCAGTTGAACACAATATCTTTTGGCCCGGGTGTGTGATCAGATCACATGTTGTAGAACTATTTCAGCAGCGTCCATTGGCATTTTAGATGACTTATAAAAACAGTCAGTGCTGTCAAAATGATGATATCACCCTCACAGTGGAGGCAAGTGAAGCCACAGGTGATGAGAGGCAGGAAGTGGCTGCAGAGGGTTAGCACCTGACCAAAGATGTTTCCATTGTGGGCCACCAGAAGTGCTATGGAGTGCAGTTGATGCAGGGATGAATCGTGAAGCAAAACAGGTTTCCCCAGCGGGACATGAACACTATTAGCAGAACAATCAACTACAAATTATTTGAGACTACAATTGTTCTCAATGGCCCTCCAAAGCCCTGGGCCTTCTCTGACAAAGATTTGTGGGAAAGTAGTGGTACTAACATTTTGTGGAACCAGGACAGTAAGATGGGACAGTGCGGTAATTCGTTTTGTTAAGGAAGATCATCTGTCTGACAACACACTACTACGTAAACGTAGCAAAAGATATGCAATTTTGAACTGAAACATAGTGTGGATAAAATGTAGCCTGAAAGCGAGGGTTTTGGTTAGTCTGAAAGACATTACCATATAAAGTGCCCACTGGGAGTGTTAAATGTCTCTCACTCATTTGTCATTCACTTATCCTGATCAAATCATAAGCGTTCCTGGGGTCAAGTTTCATAAAACTGGAGCCTGCATGCAGTGGTTCCTAGACTGGGTAAACCCAGCCCGATCTGCCGGCGATTTGATTTCTCCGGGAGCATGTTTATGTTCCCTGGGTCCTATGTTCCCTGGGTCCTATGTTAACCCTCTTTGTATGAGACTGGGGAACATAGGACCCTTTTTCAAAAAAAGGGTCCTATGTTCCCCGAGCGGGGAACATAGGACCTGGGGAACATAGAGATGACACCGATTTCTCCCTGCAGCTCAGGCTGAAAACCTGTACGTTTATCTATCCTGCTTCTGTTACAAATCTGCGGGGACCAATCACAAACTGGCTTATCCACCTGGTGCACTATTGCCGAGTTTAACACGATGACGATAGAGAAGCGACGGCAAGCATTTTTTTGTTTACATTCAACATGGCGGCCACCGAAGCGCAGCAACCCGTTGATGCCGCTGTCGCTGCTGTTTTAAAAGATTTCAGAGGCACGTTTTCTCTGAAAACGGACCGGAAACTTGCCCTGGAACAATTCCTACAAAAGAAGGATGTGTTTGCGTCACTACCGACCGGCTTTGGTAAAAGCTTAATTTACCAATTAGCCCCATTGGTGGCCAAAAGAATGGAGCTCAGCTGTACGTCACCCGGATCGTTGGTCTGATTGGTCGAAGGACTATCCAATTGCATACAGAGTCATTTGAACTATGCCCGTTGATTTCAACAAACTTTATTCCTTAATCGTCACATGCATACAGTACAATGTAGTGAAATTCTATTACTGCATTTAACCCATCCTAAGTATTAGGAGCAGTGGACAGCTATACAAAGAGCGTCCAGGGAGCAACTTGGGGTTCAGTGTCTTGCTCAGGGACACTTGACATGACCTGGGATTGATCCGCAAAAAAGGTTGTGGGGCAACCATTTTACCTCCGGACCACAAGCCACCCCCAATCACGCCTCTTGTGCAGTAGAAAATACAGAGCAGACTCCCCAAACTAATGTTCAATCTTAAAAGATTGAGCTTGGTCGGGTGATAGCCAAACTAAGTGGTTCCAGAACAGAGGAGACAATTGGAGGGGCTACCTGTTCTTGACAGTAATGTCATCAGGGCTAAGGTAGTCAGTGTTGGGTTCAAGGCTCTTACCTTCCATTCCCACAAAGAAAAATAAACAGCTGTGGTACAGGGAGGAAAAGCGCCAGATCATGCATCCATCTCTTCTACCTCCCTCTCCCTTCTCCTCCTTCCCTCTCATTTCACCCCCCACTCTTCGTTTCTCCTCTTCTTCCCTGTCACTGATCCCTCTCTTTTCGAGGCTCCTCCCTCTCTCCACGATCCATTGCGTTGGGTTTACCTCCCTAAGATTCAATCAATACCACTTCCTTTCTCTTCTCCCCCCTCCACCTTCACCATCTCACCATCAACATTTCTCCAGTCATTTAATGGAACCTTGAGTCTTTCAAGGAGGTAGTCCAGATGTGTGACAGTGTTCTGAATCTGGTCAGAGTGTGCTGGGTCCATGTGTGGACAGATCACTCAGTGAAATAGCTGTAATTTTGTAAATCCACAAACAGACTTGCCAAACAGGAGCAGCCAGGTTAACAACTGAGTTTGATTAGTCAGTAGGCAGAATACAGGTAAGCAAAGAGCTGTGTCACCAAGTCGGAGTCAATTCTCGAGTCCCCAGTGTTTGAGTCCGAGTCCAAGTCTGAGTCATCAAAGGAAAGTCTGAATCCAGTCACCATTACCTGAGTTTGAGTCCGAGTCGAGTCACAAGTCCAGAAAATAGCGACTCAAGTCCAGGCCTATTACACATAAAAGTATTCAGAATCTTCATCCAACTTCCGAGACCTATTTCATTAATGATCGAGTTTGATTTCCTAAGTCGTTGAGTCCAAGTCATCGGTGTCCAAAAGCCTGGAAGATGCTTTGAGAGCTGATTTGTGTGAACTTAAGGTCAACAAGTTACCTTGCACAGCAGCTGGATTATCGTGATATCACAAGAAAGTTGCCGGATCACATATCACACAAAAATCCATCTCGTCAGGCTTCAAGTAGTCTCGCATTGCAGACCTTCCTCCACAGCGCTGTGGAGAAGTCTGGCTAGTCCACACAGCATTCTGGGATGGGAGAAAAATGTGCTCTGGTTAATTGGCATTTCTTTAAACCAATCACAATCGTCTTGGTACGGAGCCATGGTGCCGATGAAAAATAGCCTCAGGAAGGAACTTGTTTTGGTGGAACGTGTGTACGTTCAAAAGTAGTTTTAGTCGTGCAACAGAAAACTCAGATTGGACAGATAGTCTAGCTAGCTGTCTGGATTTACCCTGCAGAGATCTGAGGAGCAGTTAACCATAGTCCTCAGAAATCCACCGGAGGTTAGAACGCCAACACAAAGAAAGAGGAAAGTGACGGACATCCGGCCTAAATGAGGGACATCTGGCGGAATTTCCGGCAGCACCGGAGCAATCACGGAAGTGGAACGTCGTGTTTATAGACCAGGTTGGCCTTGCCTCTTTAGTTGTGTGATGACCACACAGATGGTTCATTCAATCACCTGCCAGGTATTTTATGAAAGTGCCTGCCCTTTTCTAAATAGTTTCCATTGACAACTTTTCAGATGATTTTGTGTAACAAACCATCAGCCACGTCAGGTTAGTCAGCAAGTATCCCAGTATGCATTAGACATCTGTCAACTTTTAAAATGTCTATGCTACAAATTGTATTATGTCAGTAAATTTAGTTTTGAAGCACCTTTCTACATTGTAAGATTGTCTTCGTGGATGATTAATGCTGGCTGGTTGATTTTAGTACTCACATCACATAAACATTTTTTTTTTGTCCTACCCATTTACCCAATCTTTGTAACCACCCAGTGACAACCGTCCTCAAAAAGTGAATTACATTCTGTAAATCCTCCCAGTATGAGCTTGCGCTGTGTCTCTAACACAACAGCTGTTCGTTCAAAGAAACTTATCCTCCTCCTCCTCCATCTCCATCTCTGTCTCTTCTCCCCCATCACTCCCCCCGTCTCCACCTCTTCCCTGTCACTGAACACTGTCTTTTGTGAGCCTCCATCCCCTCTCCATGAGCATGGCTAAGGGATTAACTCCCCAAGTGTCAATCAGTAATGTTTTTCCTTTCTCTTTCACCCCTCCTCCACCACCTCAACCTTTCTCCAGTCTTTTAATTGAACATTGAGTCGAGGGAACGGATGGTGCCCCCCCTCTTTCATTCCAACATTTGATGCCTCCTTTCCTTCTCTACCTCTTTTTCCTCCCCCTCCAACTCCTTTCTTTCAGGCTTGTTTGCACATCTCTGGGTTTGCTGTGTTTGGAAACGAAGGGATGAAGAAGAAAGGGAAGAGGGAGAAAAGAAATGCCAGGAGGGCTGGAGAAGGAGGGAAAGAAACCCAAAGCGCAGGGGAAGGTGTAAAAGTTTAATAAACATCAAGAGCTCTCACTTTTGAGAGAAGTATGAGGTGACGATGTGTTTCCTGCCTGTTTATTTTATGACTTCGTTTGTGTGTGTGTGTGTGTGTGTGTGTGTGTGTGTGTGTGTGTGCGAGGCTGGTATGTTCAATGTCTCCCTCTCTCTCTGTTGTCCTCCATTAACCAGGCACTGAGCTTTGTTTTCAATTATTCACCGTGATAAACGAGATAATCCGCATTAATACACCTGTGGTTAGTTCACACATATTTCGTCATACGTGGCTGACAAGGTGTAAATCCGGCTGACGTGATAGCTTACAGTATACACAAGGGGCAATAGCACATAGAAAGAATGAAACCTTTTTCTCTGCTCCTCTTGTTGAGGTGTGAAGCAGAAAGAAAGAGATCTAAAGGCTCACATAAAATGTTCGGTGTTCAGCCAGGAAACGGAGCCGTATTTACATTCACCTAGCTTGAATGCGCTCTGACCCTTTCATGTTGTTTCTTTTCAAGGGGCCAAATATTTACTTTCTACTTTCCAAAAGTGATTTCATTTTTCATTGATTGTTTGTGTTGGCTGCTTCTTTTTTTTCGGAGCAGGAGGGAGAGTGCCTTGAAGCAAATACTATTTTGAAACTAAACAAAAGGTTTCCAAAGGGCTTTCAAACATTCTCTATATACTGTATATACACAAGCAATGCCTCAAACTGGCATCTAAAGTCTGGTATTCATATCATGGTCAGCCTGGTCACTACTAAAGGCCAGTTCAAAGTAATTCAGGGGTCGGAATTACTTGCATTACAGCAGGCAACATGTTACATTTACTATGATGTAAAGACAGAATAATAGAATAATAAATTCCATCAGTACAATACAAAGTCATGTCATACTCACCCCTCTGCTGCTCTCGCTTTCTCTTTTTAATAGAAATATTCAACGCATTCTCATGAACGGGTCCGTATGATATTGTACGGAAATGTTCGTATGATATCCAAAAAAAGATGATGGTTTGGGTTAAAACACTCCTAAGGAACACATATTTCCTGGGTGAAAGTCTTTAGTTTCCCCCAGGAAGTGAACTCCGTTCTCTGGCTGAAAGTCCTGTATGTTAACACACCCCCCATCCACCCTGTGTTCTTATACAGGGGCCGTCAATGCAGTGAATACAGCAAAAAAAAACGTGGAACGTTTACGAATTACAGTGCTTAACTTTTTGTAGCTTTTTGAACGAATGGTTCATGAGAACAAGCTGAAATATTAGACTCATTACTGGGCCATTTCAGCCACTGAATAACTCAACATTGATTGAGAAAAATGAGTGGAATGTAGGCTACATTATACTGATTTAGGAAGACAAAAGGTAAACATTAAGGATGTTTTGAGGTTTTAATTAACATGGAAACAGGGGAATTAAGAAATAATATAAATGTGGTTGGAACGTGCTGGCTTGGCCTTTAATATAAGCATGTGTCTAATATTAAAGACTACTGAGGTAAATCATTAGCGATTTGTACAGTATCCCGATTATTTTTTGTGACTGTTTAAATTGTATTTCATCCTTCCCAGAGAGCAGGAAACATGGGATTAACAATGGGAGTGATGTAAAATGTATCAAGGCCATAGACTGCTGCTCCACCACGAGGACCTGTATGCCAATTTCTGTTTTTTTTCTGACAAAAACCTTTATCAGCTCGCTCACCTTCCTTCCTGATGGAATCAATTGTATCTCTTTCTGTGCTTTCTCTCCGGCCCACACTCTCCTGAGTAACGGCGAGCTGACACTTCCAGCTAATCAGAGCTGAGCACTATCACATAATCTCAGTATATCATATTCTCTTCCTCCGGGATCCGAGGTCAGCAACAACTGCACTAACAACACTCAGGATCAGCGTTATCACAGCACATCTAACCTTTCCTTTGATTTTGGACCTTCTCCTACTTAGTCTAATGTTACAGCGTGCAGAAACACGCTTGCATTTCAGTCTCCCTGCAGTGATGAAAAGCACCAGCGTTAGCACTAACTGGCTCTCAGACAGATGGAGGATTCAGGCTTGGCTGAGCTAAAACACGCTCGGGTTAGTGCCCAGCCTGCTAACAACCCTGAAAACAATCAATGGAGGATCAATAAAAATCAATGAAAGCTAATGGTGAAGAGCTTTTTTCCTCTTAAAGGTCAGTTTGCATTGTGGGTCGCTATCAGACCATCAGCAGCATCACTGGACCATTAACCCCTGAGGGATCTCCCAGGAGACTCAGAATTAGAAAACAGATGTGTGAGTTCATCACCTGGTGATGGGGATGTTCAGTGTTTAGGCCCGCGTGTCTGTTTGTGGAGACACATTTTCATTTTAAAATGAAAATGAGGTTAAGATAGTTATGTAAGTTGAAGGTATTCCATACAGTATGTTGGGTTATCTGACTACACATGTAAAAGTATGGCAGAATTCTTTTTTAGTTTTTTTTTAGATTTGTTCACGCCTGAGTGACATTGATTTGGTTGCATTACCATTTTAAATAAAGGTAATTGTTACAATAAAAATAAAAAATGTTATAGGTCAGTGCATTTGTATGTAACTTTTATTGTTAAAAAAAAAAAAAAAGGCACAAGGGACCATTGGACCCCGGGCATCTTCACATTATCAAATCT
>CM042327.1:24098511-24161011 GCA_023566125.1 Zingel zingel
CAAGATACTTATCCACATGATAAAGGATTGTCTTGAATGTCCCAAAAATATGATTCAAGTTACGGCCTTTTGCCTTTGCTTGGCAGTGTAACTGGAGCCACGGGGTGCCCTTTGTGAAGCGAGAGGAAGTGTGAGAGGAGAGGCTGAGCTGGATTAGCAGTGCTGTAAACACAAACACAGAGGTATCAGATGGATGAGTGGAGAAACTGAATACAAGATGATAAAAGTCGATTTAAAGACAGACTTAATCCTCTTATCTCATTAGCCAGGATTTCAAGATTCCTACCATGCTCAATGTTTTAAAAGAGTAATTTCTTTTTTTTTCCAACCCTATTTTCAATTCCACGTTTTTGTGTCTAAGTGACTGATGGGAACAACAATCTTTGACATTGGTCCAGTATTAAGCGTGAACTGCAATGTAACCCTATGGGGAAAATATGCATCGTCAATTTGGTCCACTAAAAGTGATTTATTTTGTCACTGAAAGGATTAGATTAACATTCTAAGTGTCTGACAACATTACAGAAATGATTCCTACAGAGATAGACCTTTAAACCCTCTTTGAGACCTTTCTATTTAACCATAAACAGCTCTGAAGTCGCTAACGCTAAACCCACCAGACTCCTTTAAAAAAGCAATACTTTTAGCGTGTATAGAGCCAACATATTTTCACATGTAAATCGGTAAACTATGTCTTTATTTCAACCAAAACTAGAGTTGTGATGTGTTTTGTTTAAAAAAAAGGATCTTTCTGTTTTACAGAAAGGTCAACCTTTCCATAATGTTGTCAGACATTTAGAATATTAATCTGAGCCTGTCAGTGGCAAAACGAGCACTTTTGTGAACGTAAATAGAAGCTGGACAATTGCCCTATTAACTTACATTGTAGCTTGTTTCTCCACTGCCGACTGCAGCGATCTCGCTTAATACTGGACCAATGTCAAAGACTGTTGTTCCCATCAGTCACTTAGACACAAAAACATAGGAACATAGGGTTTTTGGTAGTTACCCTTTAAGGGGTCAATAAGTCAGATTTTTGCTGCCCTAGAGTGTGAGGTAAAGTGTGTTAATCGATCTGTATCTATAATGATGGCTGCAGAGGAGGATATTGCCAGGAGAGAGCCATCAGTATTACAATACATTTTAGCAGCCACATCATTACAACAATGACACACACATTATCTGTCACTACACAAACCATTAGCAGTGTCCTTTTCGTTAATATGAACAGCACTGCTTGTACGACTGATTTAGTGAGACACAAATAACACGGACGTGCTTATAACTGGATGTTACTACAGCTTTCACAACTGTTGATGCACGGGGCAGCCATGTTGGATTTTTATCTCGGGGTACTCGGTGGTTTCCCAAGTTCCGAGCTCCGAAACCAGAGGTCAGGGGGGGCGTGTTTCCGACTTTGACCTCAGAACATCAGACTTCAGAGTAGAAATGGAACGCACGATTTACCTTGAGGATAAATGCACCAACAGCTGTGGGGTTTTCTCTGCCCACTACATTCCTTCTGACCTGAAAGCAGTAAAGCACCTTAAAGTCCAAGGTAAATAAACTAAGGTGCTGGAACTTAAACCGCAGGGAATAGAAAGAGAAAATAGTGACCGAGCACAGCATTACGAGCCTTTGGCTGTGGGTGGAGAGAAACAGAGAGTGAGAGAGAACAATGGGGCAAAGGTTCCCGTTGAAAAGGCTTGCAGGGGAGGAAGAGGCTGGCTGCTCAGGTCAGGTCTCTTCTGTTATCACAACAGCAGCTAAAGCAGCACTAATGTGGGAAACATAACAGAGATGTGAATGGAATCATGGAGGCAGAGATAGGGACTCGAGTTTGAGACTCGGACTCGAGTCGCACTTAAGTCACATGCAGTGACTTCAGATTTGACTTGAGACTCGGCCTCAAAAGACTTCGGACTCCTGTGACACACCTCAGAAACAAACAGCAAACACTCATTTAAAGCTACTCCAATATAATTGGCTGATGCAGACATACACAACTCCTGTCAAATTAAATAAATACAACAGTAATATCAGAATCACTTTATTGATGCTTTATTGATCCCCATCAGGGAAATTATTTAGTTACAGATGCTCACAGTCAAATTAAAGTCACAATAAGAGTAAGAAAAGAGCAAGTCGATAGGTGAGTAGTCTATATCCACGATGTTCCACTTCCGGGATTGCTCCATTGCCGACGAAAATTCCTCCGGATTTCAATCATTTAGGCCGAATATCAGTTGCCTCGGGCTTTCTTTGTGTTGGCGTTCTAACCTCTAACCGGTGGATTTCTGAGGACTATGGTTAACTGCTCCTCAGATCTTTGAAGGGTAAATCCAGACAGCTAGCTAGACTATCTGTCCAATCTGAGTTTTCTGTTGCACGACTAAAACTACTTTTGAATGTTCCACCAAAACAAATTCCTTCCTGAGGCTTTTTTGCAGAGGCACCGTTGCTCCATCTGGTGCTTAGTGCCGCCCAAGATGATTGTGATTGGTTTAAAGAAATACCAATAAACCAGAGCATGTTTTTCTCCCATCCAGGAATGCTGTGTGGACTAGCCAGACCCTCCTCCGCAGCTCTGTGGAGGAAGGTCTGGCAGAGCGAGACAAATAATGGAGCAACAATGAACAGTCCTTGTTGGGACAATGGAGTCCACACAGAAGTTTATGTCTATATGCACTCAGTAAGCCCATCAAATGTCCCTTCCGTGCGTCTCACTGAGTGCATTCCAGTCAGCCACCTTAAAACCTCCCCGCCGTGATTGAAAGGACTCCTCAGACCATCTCCTCACTGTTCTGGCTCTTCTGGTGGTTAGAGGCTGTCACTTAAACGTACAATATGTAATTGTACCCACCTTAGCATTAGCATTATTGCTTGTCAACCAGCACATCGTGGTAACGTTAAGCTGTATCTATCGATATTGAAATATATCAATACATAAGGTCTCTGCTGTATTACTGTGTTGCAAAGTGGTAGTTAATGACCAAATGATACTGTGTGGCAGAAAAAAAAGCTGTATTATGATTACTGCGTATAACTCTTTCTGAGATATTGTATGATTTCCAATTACTCTCGAACGTATCATCTGGGTTCCCGTGTTTTGACAGAAGTTAGAGGAACCAGAGGGGTCAAAAGTTATATGACGCCACTGACAGGCGACTAAATGAGACGTCCCGTGTCATTAAAATAAAATAACAGATTTCTCTGGGTTTGAACATTGCTGTAAACATTTGGGATAGAGTAACAACAAAATATATAACATAGGTATAGTCGATTTTAGACATTTTAATACAGAAATGTTACATATTGTACCTTTAACCAGGGTCACATAGCAGGAATTGAGGTGGATCAGGTTGTGGTCTGACCTGCCCAGAGGGGCGAAGGGAGGAAGAGCTGTATGCCTCCATACATATACCTATACCTCCTATACCTGACCTTTGTTTTAAATGCAATGAGGCTAAAGGAACATGTAAGCACTGTGTCTGGAAATTAAAAAAATCCTGAGGGAGGTGATCAATAAAACTATGTTCATCTTGTCTGTGACCATTCCACTTGACCCTGTTTTGATTTTGCTGCAATTGTATCCAACCAATCTGAATCTGAAACCCCAAGAATATAAATGTGTTGATTTTGCTATACTGCCGGCAAAAATAGCTCTCATCTGGAAGAAAATGGAGGCACCTACAATTGGTGCTTGGATCAAGAATATGGTGCAATGCATTTCCATGGAGAGATTAACATTTATATTAAAAAACAAATTAGGGGTGTATGAGAAAATCTGGAAACCATTTGACCATTTTATTAAAAAAGGAGACATAGGGGAGCTTCTACAGAGGGGAAATGCGGGACAGGATACCTAAAATTTAATAAGTGGTGGACCCCAGAAGGGGAAAGGACTGGGGCATGTCTTGAAAGGGTTACAGCAGAGGTGCAATTCCTGTTTGTTTTTGTATTTGTGCCTATCATGGCTTTGCTGGAGGTTGAAGCTTAGATCGGGCCAAAAAAAATCAAGACTGATCCTACCCGAGCCTGTGCACATTGTGTCCGAGCCCGGCCCGGTCCGACACATTAACTGTAATTATGAGCGAGAGCCCGATTTACACATATTCCCTCTCTCAGCCCAATAGTGTGGGTAACAGATCAAGGCAGCAACACAGTCAAAGCCCTGGAACCATATAGGAGACTTTCTTGTCTCGATCACCTAATTAATACTGTCCTTCGACACGGCACGGTCTGCATGCCGACAACACGCCGGATATAGGAGAGACCATATCTGCTGCTAAAGGACTTGTGAGATATCTGAAACAATCTGGCCTGGTTGCGCAATATTGGAAGACAGTGCTACAGATGGGGGAGACACGATTCAGCACAGTTTAACTCACACTCAAGTCAGTGCAGGACATATACCCAGAGCTACGGGAGAAGCTGGAGAGGCATAGCTTTCTCCCCGCCCAATTAGGCTAATAAAGTAATGATTAAAAAAACACAAATGCTTGATCAAGGGCCCGGCCCGAGGATAGTGGCAGGAAACATCGGCCCGACCTGGCCCGCAGGCTCGGGCTCCGGCAGAGAATCTAAACTCTACTGGAAGTGCCATTTTTTTCTATTTCATTCTGTTCATCACATTACATGCAATTTAACTGATGCTTTTATCCAAAGCGACTTCCAATTAAGTTCTTTAAATAAGCCAAACTACAAAGAGACACGTACAAGTGCAACTGTAACTTATTTTTATTCTTTTTTTTTTTATCACCCAAGGTGCTGTTGGAAGAGATATACATGTAAAACAGTCATACAATTTGCTTTTAGTTTTTTAGCTTTCAGCTTTTGTTGTGTGCTGTGATAATAAAAACATTGTTAAAAAAAAGAAGACTCGACTCAGACTTGAGATGCGGGACTCGTGATATCTTTATTTTTAGTAGAACATCTGAGAAGCTGAATGTTATTCCCCTCCCTGTGTAACCTGTAACGTACCTACGTAACATGCAACGCGTAACGTATCTGCTTCGTGCGGCCATACGTGAGAGAGGACAACAAACATGTCGACCGCACCGGCAGCTGCTGTGCCCTTCTTTAAAAACAACAAATGGTCTAAATTAGGGAGGCAGTAGCAGAGATTTTAGTCCTAGGAGCAGTTTGTTCTTTCTGCAGCTGGTTTTGTTCTGACACGGTTCAACTTTAAAGCCGATAAAAACCATGGTCCGAGGCTAACTCTTTTTCAGACTTTTTATGACAAAATCCAGATGATAACAGAAAGGATTCAATAGCAAAAGCATGATTAGCCTGTTGCTGGTGAACTATAGCAACGCCTCCATGTTTGACAGGACATTTGTACAGGAAATTGGATGTGAAATAGACAAACCCATGTTGTCAGGATTGTGCAAAAGTTAGCCATTTCTCAATTGTCAAGGCCAATGTGAGACAGCCAAACACTCTAAGACCAATTGACAACAGGCATTATTAGCTGTTATCGAAGGCTGCATCACAGCAGCAAATGTTAATCCCCATAACTAATGCTACTACATGCACTCAAGCTATCATTCACTGCTGCATTAGGCTGTATCGATAACTGCACCCGTGGCCTGATAATGGCCTTGTGAGGAATAATTCATGATCTCAAGAGTAACTTAATGCACACCAGCAACACCCACAAATAAAATGCAAAACCCGGAGCTTAAGGCAGCAGAAGATGTGTTATTATAACCAGGGCACATACCTTTTTAACCAATAGCTTTAATAGCTCAATCACTAACTGACCTAACAGATGTTTACTCGGCTAAAAAGTTTAAGTATGAGTGTGAAAAGAGCCTGCTTGCTTTCAAACACACACTGTAAAAAAAAAAATCCGTAGGAAAACGGTTAATGTCCAGGCAGAAAATTACCAGTACCTTTTCTGTTAGGTTTACAGACATTTCTGTTAATCCAAAACTGGAAAATTCTGTAGATTTACAGTTTATCCTCTGAACCTTTAACAGACATTTACGACATACGGAAAAACAAATGTGAAAAATAATTATAGAAAATTCCTTCATATTAGCACTGTATATTAGCCCAGATTTTTCTATTGCAACTGATGATGATCAAAGGTGGACAGCCAGCCAGTCAGGGATTGTATCCATGTTGCTGCACTAGCAGCTCTTACTACACTACAGTAGATGTTCAGACAAAAAACATGCAAAAGGCTGCATTGGTAGAGGGGGGAGGGGGGATCAGCATTCCGTTACAATTGACCAGGAAACCAGTGACAGAGGTAAATATGCCTGTATGGTCATTTCTAAGCTTTAGGGGTGTTGAAATGAATCTTCATCAATGCAGTGACAGACCATAATCAATTACTGCTTACTGTTTTTGCTTTTTGTCTGTTGTCTGCCGTGCAGATACAATAAAAAGGGGAGTTCATACATATCTGACTGCTTGAATTTGTTGATGAAAACCATGTGTAGCAATATATAATAATACTGAGGAGGTGATGCATCGTGCATTGGCGGAATCGTTGACAGAATAATCAGATTTTTTAGATTCACACCTCTACTAAGCATAAACAGAAACAAAATGTATCCTCTGCATTTAAAACATCCCATACATAGGAGCAGTGGGCAGCCACAGGCTACCGGGGACCAGTTTTGTAATAGTCGGGGAGCCAAAGTCTCAAAAATGGGTTGAACCGGACATGGTCTGCCATACTTTTTATTTGTGTTTTTCTGTTAACTTTGACCCCAAGAACCAAGAATTGGAGAGTCTGCTCTGCCGGAAATATCGCGAAAAAAATTGTGACCATTTTAGTGTATGCATCCTTTATTTTTTATCAGAAAAATGTGAAAAATTATTTTTTTCCTCAAATCCTCAGTCGGTTGGGTAAGTTGTCAATAAATGCATTCCAGATGCACAGAACACATGTGCTGACAACATCCACTGAAAAAATGACTCTTAAAACACATTTCTACATGATTTTGGCTCAATTTAATGCAAAACAATTAGGCGTTTTCTCACTTTTTTCCAATATTTTCATCTTTACTTCATTGGCAATCAACTATTCCCCCAAGTTATGGCATCAGTCAATGTGCCATTCCTTTCACCAAACAGTATACTCATTCCACAGAAAAAATTATAAAAATCCAACCAAAATCAATGGATCTGTGATGATTTCACTACTAGTTGGTGATCAACAGGCTCACAACCTCAACAGAATTTTAGGTTACCCTCAAAATTCTGAAAGACATAACCAACCAACCAACGGTTAGCAACGGTTATCAACGGACTTCGAAGCTGCTCATCATTGTCTGTGGTAAGTGACTGTCACTTTAGTGAATAACGGCAGGGTTTTTTGGGAAAAGAATGGAAATATGGATATTGTAATGGTAATTAACTGAAAGGATCACGCCAGTCTTCAAACAAGTATATTTCTGATGATTCCTCATCCCAAACGTATCCCTGTAGCAGCAGCATTCATTCTCTACTAGCTAGTTTACTTAGTTAGCTTTAGTCGTTTTAGCTAATTTCGGTGGTTTCTTTAAACAGCCATAACTCCTCAATGGGGTAGAGACTTACTTTTTTTTTTAAATGCTCAGAATCTTATGCTCTACGAGAGGTATGTGTCCTATATGTCTATTTTGCTTCGACCAGAAGTTGCGAAATTGCGAAAATTTCAACTGGACTCGCTAGGTAAAGAAATACATATGAGAATAAATGCTGCTACAGGGATACGTTTGGAGCGAGGAATCATTAGAAATACACTTTTATGAAGGCTGGTGTGGTCCTTGAAGTGTTTAACATGTCAGACAGATAGTAGTAGGCTAGTAAGGATGACTAAAGGCTTCACTGAACTTTAGCTGCCGTTAGCAATTAGCTACATGGCCAGTTGTTAAGTTCAGGTTTAGAAAAATTGTAGCTAGTTAGCTTGTGGCATGAATGGCCACACAAAAACAATATGTAGCTATATTGGATATCAGACTGTACACAATACTGAACAATACAACTGTTCTGTAAGATGTAAACATACTATATATTATGCATAGTTTGTTTTTGTATATAGTACTGTACAGTATATAGAGTGAGTGATTTGTCAAAAGATAGTTAGCTAGTAGTGTCAAAAGTGTTCTAGATCTCTTTCATCTGAATGCACAATTTCCCATTTGCAGATTTGGTTCTGATCTTATTGGGTTTGCTGTGGAGGAAAAGTTAGTGAGAAGACAAGGCAGCAGAGGATTGGGAAGGACAGTAAAGAGGAGTGGAGTGGAGAGTTGAGGATTGATTAGAAGAGAAGAGTGGAATGAGGAGAGAAGAGTGAAGCGGAAAGGGGTGGACTGAACAAGAGAGAAGAATAGTGGAGGAAAAAAGAGGAGTGAATTGACCAGGAAAGAAGAGTGGAGAGGTATGGAAAGGAGTTGATTGAATCGGAGAGAAGAAGACGGAAGAGGAGAAGAGTGGAGAGGAGTAGAAGAGGAGAAGAGTGGAGAGGATAGGAGAGAAGAGTACAGGAGTGGATTGAACAAGAGAGAAGAGTGGAGAGGAGTGGATGGAATAGGAGAGAATAGGAGTGGAGAGGGGAGAAGAGTGAAGAGGAGAGGATTAAACAATCTATTGTTGGAGAAGCGTGGAGGAGAAAGGAGAGGGAAGAGGAGTGAACTGAACAGGAGAGGATAAGCGTGACAAGGAGAGAACAGTAGAAGAGTGATGTGAATTGGAGATGAAGGATGGAGCCTGAGTTCTCAACCAAGCAGCTGGAGAGAAAGCTGCTCAGTACCAACTGTACTGCTTTCATAATGTGTCAGAAAACAGACAGTGATGCTGGTCCTCTTCAGAAACTGACAAATAAAGGCTACCCTCCTCTCCTATATGCTGTAACCAACAGAAAGGATGATGTCTCATACAGACTTGACAATGAGCTGCAACCTCAATGTGACTTTCTGGGGAGGAATCCTTTGTGGCACACACAATGTCGTGCAAAGTACACAAATCGTAAAACTGTTGACCAGAAGAGGAAAAAAGTTGAAAAGCCAGAAGGCACTTCATTTGAAGCAGAACTTAATCCTGAGCCAGACAGCAGCAGGCCTACTAAAAAACACGGATGTCAATGCCACAGCCCATCAAACACAAGGAAGAGTGCTTCATTTGTGGAAGAGCACGCACGACCAAGGGGAATAGATCCCTCATTTTGATCGTCACTTATGACAGACAGAATGCAGTATGGGAAAAAGCAAACAAACTTGAAGATGAAGAGATGCTACACAATATTAGTGGTCCTGATGGAAACAAGTGTACTGATATGATTGCTGAGGACTTCCGGTACCACAAGGAATGCATGACCAACTACCTGACAAAGCGTCTTCGTTCACAGGAAAAGACTAGTACTGCCACCACTCCATATGATGCTGCACTGAACCAACTCATATCTCGGATAGATGAGCCCCTTTTCAAAGAGAATGCCATATTCTTCGTTACAGCTTTGAGGGATGAATTCCATAAATACTTGGAAAGCTATGGAGTTCACAATGTTACCTCATACAGATCTCAGTCCTTGATTGCCCGCCTTAGAAGGCACTATGAAGTAGTTGGCAATTGTGAAATAATGGTTGTGCCACAGAAAGGATGTTCTAGCCTGATTTGCTCAGCAGAAATTAATGTTGGCTGCATGCTCTCAAAGTTGAAGGAACTTAAGGAGGAAACTGAAGAGGCAGAGTATGAAGAAGAAAGTGATGATGAGTTGACACCAGATGACATCATAGTCTCTTCCTACAACACTGCGAAGAGAATACGGAAGGAGCTCCAGGACCAACGTCAGCAGGCCCTGAAGGAAGCAAGAGAAGCCAGAACGGCTCAAGCCAGTGGAAGTCACCAGGTGCCTGGAAGTATGACTGAAGACCTTTCACTGCAGCTAGAGATATCATATCTGGAGACATCGCGAAGAGTGAGCTCTAACCTGTATAACCACCTGGCATGGATGATAACAGATGCATCTCCAGAGTTAGGTGAGGACGGCCGGGTGAAAGTCAGTCCTAAGCAGCAAGAACTAGTTCTCAACCTTGCCCAGGATGTCTGCCAAGCAGTTGCCGAGATCCCAGCACCGAAACGCGTTGGGACAGCTTTGCACATCCTTACGGAAACCAGAAGCAAGTCGACTGTGTCACTCCTAAATAGATTTGGGAACTGCATCAGTTACAAAGAAGCACAGAGATATATTACAACAATGGCAATGTCAGTTGAAGAGCAGACAACTAGGGATGGTGCCTTCATACCAACGAACCTGAAGGTTGGACGATTCACACATTTTGCATTTGATAACCTTGACTTCCAAGAGTACATAAAGGATGGACAAACACTGCATGGCACAACACACGTCATATTCCAGTACAAGAATCCAGATGAAGACCCCACACAAACGGTTAGTTTACCTCTACTGAAAACCCGCCAACCAGGCCTGGAATCTTCTCAGCCTTTTCAAACCAAGGAAAGCCACCTCTAAAAGATCGTCAAAAGAGTCGCTCCCTGGTTGGAGTTGAAACAGAGCCTAAGCGTCCTGTGTGTCTAGCAGAACCTCTTGAAAACTTGAGCATCCTCTGGCATTTGGTGCATAGCTGTCCTACTGTATTATTGGAGGACCTGAAACCAAGTTGCGCTGCTCCAACATGGAGTTCATTCCAAGCATTTCTCATCCCAGATACCACCCCTGCAACTGTGATCAGCTATGGCCCCTTCTTCCCCAAGTCACCAACAAACCCAGATGTGGTAGAACAATCTGTTCAGTACTGCATGGATGTGTCGAGAAAACATGGTCAAGAGTATGCCATCATCACATGTGACCAAGCAATCTATGAGGTGGTTCTGAGTCTGCAAAAGAAGAACAAAGAGAAGTATGCAAAACTTATATTGTGCATGGGTGGCTTCCTTATTGCTCAGAATTTCCTTGGAGCCATTGGGCATTTGATGCAGTCCACTGGAATTGAAGAGATCATGGTCAAAGCTGATGTCTGTCTCCGTGGAACAGCAAACAAAATCATCAGTGGGAAAGACTACTATGCAATGCACCATGCCCACACTATGGTGTATGCAGCCATGTTTTCCCTACACTGGGAAGCATTTGCAAGATGGTTGGTCGATGAAGAGAAGGATCTGTGTGTGCTTAGCAACAATGTCCAGCTACTCCTAGATGCCCTGTTAGAAGAGGATTTAGAGAAGGCAACTTCTGCGTGTGCTGATGCAACTGACCAACTGAAAAAGCTTTCATGTTTGATGGCTGAATTTGATAAGGCATGTACCTCACCTACCACAAAGCTATGGCTAATGTACATGGATATGGTGATGATTCTTAGAAGGTTCATCCATGCTGAACGTGCAGGTCAGCAAGAAAAACAGACAGTGAGAAAGTAGCCCAAATTAAACTTTCAACCTTTGCAGCAAAGCCAAAGAAGTCAATGTCCATGGCATTCAAAGCCAAAAGGGTCTATGAGGAGGAGAGTGCAGTTGTGCGGAACCTGTACTTTGTTAAGGACTTAGAGGAAGACAGGAAGGTGGAAGTGTTTGGCCATGAATGGACAAGTTGCCCGGCCTCCCTGTTTGAGCCGGATCTGTCCCTTGACCAAAGTTACGCAATGCGTAAAGGAAACAAGGCAGATTACCTGTCTGCAATCAAGACAGCCTTTGGCAGCTCATGGGGGGAAGTGGACAAACTACCGCCGTCTGACAAGCCTGTTGTAATGGTAGTAGATGCCATGGCATTCATTCAACGTTACCAACATCTTGGGAGCAGCACCTTCCATGAACTGCAAGGAAAATACCTGAGGCAGCTCCTTGGAATCCTCCCAGACAAGTGTGACTGCATCCATTTTGTTGGGGATTGATATGATGTCTCCCCTGCTGAAAGTCTGAAAGGTGAGGAACGAGAGAAGAGGATGAAGACCTGCCCCAGCAAAATTAAGGAGTACAAGCCACATGATACTCTCCCTATACCTGAATGGAAAGGCTTCATTCACAATCCACTGAATAAAGCTAATCTGTTGAACTACATGGGGGAAGCATGGGCAGCTCAGCAGGATGCACACTTATTCTTGGTGGAATCTTTTGTGATCCTGGTCGCACTGTCCTCTTGTCAGCAGATTGTCAGGTTGAGCTTCCAGAACTTTCCTGTGAGAAACACGAGGAGGCAGATACCAGGATGTTTGCTCACATTGCATACTCAGTACAAATTCTGCACCACAAACGGGCTGTAGTGGTTGCAACTGACACAGATGTAATCATGATGTGCATGTACTACATCACACACATGGATAGGCTGCAGGAGCTGTGGGTGAAGACGATGGATATCTTCCTACCTGTTCATGTCATCACAGAAGCTGGCTGGGAAGTATGATGTTGCAACTTCAGATCTTACATCCCTTCTCCTCAACACCTACATACTTACCGGATGTGACACAGTGAGCTATCTGTACAGAAGAGGAAAAAGGCGGGCCTACACAACTGCAATTAAACACCTGACATACCTTCTGCCGCTTTGCAGGTACGGTGACCCTGAGGAAAGCCTAGATGTTCAGGAAGAGGTTATAACAGCAGCACGGCGATACATGATGTCACTCTATGACAGAAGTGACTTTGGTGGTACTCTAGATGCACCAGCATCAAAGGAGACATGCGTTGCCTTCCACCAACTGAAGATGCCTTCCTATTACACCTTCGCCGAGCCCTGTATCAGTTGGCTGTGTGTAAGCGGGCACACATGGTTCAGCCAACCTATCCAGCTGCCACTGATTTTGGGAGACAACTTGTCAATGGCAAATTGGTGGCAACCATGATGCTAAAAGAGGAAAAACCTTCTGAACTCAAACACAGCAAATACTGCCACTGCAAGAAAAGCATGTGTACCCGAGGATGCTCCTGTGCAAGAGCTAATGTGAAGTGTGGCATTGCATGTCTCTGCACCAGAGACCCCAACAGATGTTCAAGAATTGAACTTGCGCTTGAAGACAGGAACACATAAGTAGGCCATGTGTGTGTGTGTGTGTATGTGTGTGTCTGTGTGTGTGTGTGTGTTAGAGAGAGGGGGGGGGGGGGGGTGCATCTTTTATCGCGCTGCTGTATAACCCACCCTGCCGGTCTTGTTTGCTGTCTCCTCAGGTGGTGAGGGTGAAGGTCTGTCCCCAGAGCAGTGTCTGGAGTGTGCCACCCTGCTGATTATCCCACCTCACAGGGACCTGCACCTAGTTAATTAAGTTATGTGAAATTATTTTGTTCCGTTGAAGTTGTAATAGTTGTCATCTGAGGCAATAAAATAATGAAAGTCATTTTGCTGTATTATATTTCTTGTGTGACACATTTCCATTGGGAGAACAGGGTTATGTTGAAATTAAAAAGATGCCTAGGCCATGATGTTTAATAATGTGGACATTAACAACCATGTTAAATATCCAGTATGTCTTTCGGAATTTTGAGGGTAACCTAAAATTCTGTTGAGGTTGTGAGCCTGTTGATCACCAACTAGTAGTAAAATCATCACAGATCCATTGATTTTGGTTTGATTTTTATAATTTCTTCTGTGGAATGAGTATACTGTTTGGTGAAAAGAATGGCACATTGACTGAAGCCATAACTTGGGGGAATAGTTGATTGCCAATGAAGTAAAGATGAAAATATTGGAAAAAAGTGAGAAAACGCCAAATTTTTTTTGCATTAAATTGAGCCAAAATCATGTAGAAATGTGTTTTAAAAGTTATTTTTTCAGTGGATGTTGTCAGCACATGTGTTCTCTGCATCTGGAATGCATTTATTGACAGCTTACCCAACCCACTGAGGATTTGAGGAAAAAAAATATTTTTTCTGATAAAAAATAAAGGATGCATACACTAAAATGGCCACAATTTTTTTCGCGATATTTCCGACAGAGCAGACCCTCCAATTATTGGTTCTTAGGGTCAAAGTTAACAGAAAAACACAAATAAAAAGTATGGCAGACCATGTCAGGTTCAACCCATTTTATTGAGCGTTTGAGACTTCGGCTCCCCGACGATAATGTAACGAAGTACAAATACTTTGGTACTGTACTTAAGTAGAATTTTCACGTATCTGTACTTTACTTTGTTATTTATATTTCCGGAAACTTTTACTTTTACTCCACTCCATTTCCCAAATAAAATGTATACTTTTACTACTCCACTACATTTCCCCTAAGCATCTTAGTTACTTGTTACTACAAAATAAAATCAGAAGAAATTTGTTACACTGTAAAAAAAGGAAGTTTGGAGAATCATTGCTCCTGAATTGCCAAGATAATGTACGCTCCATTCCAGTTGGTGACCTAATGCCTGTTTGTTGCCAAGCGGCAAAAAAACTAATGAGAGGAGGAAGCATAATGACTGATACTGTCATGGAAGCACCTGCTGCAGGCTCTGCCGCTATGGTAACAAACGATGATCACCCCGACGATGATGAAGATAACGTTACACACCTTTGGCCATAAAGTTCATGATCAAAGTATTTTTACTTTTACTTCTAATACTTAAGTATATTTAATATCAGAACATTACTTTTGATACTTAAGTACAATAAATATTTGATACTTTAAGACTTTTACTCAAGTAATATTCTAAAAAGAGACTTTAACTTCTACCAAAGTCATTTTCTGGTAAGATACTTGTACTTTTACTCAAGTATTGCTTTCAAGTCCTTTATACAAGACTGCCGGGGACCAAATCCAGTCTATCTGCCAGGGCCTTATCTGTCACTGACAGAAGCACTAACCTAACATACATGTTTTGGTGGAGGGAGAAAACCAGAGGAAACCTGTGTGAACACTGGGAGAGCATGCAAACTCTAAACCAAATGGCCTTGTCCAGAGCGGGGAACAACCCTAGTACTCAGCAGTGCCCACTTGCTGTAAAGCAACAGTACTCAGTGCTCAATCAATCACGTTTTAACAAGTGGTTTCTAAAAATGTCATGGCTAACTGCCTGTTGTGATGCTCAGGCACTGCTCTGCTCTCCTTGTCTCCTGTTCCAAATCAAAGGAACAGACCAAGTCTGGATAAATACTGGTGTCAATGACCTAAAGCACCTCTTTGAAAAAAAAGACCCACAAAATTCAATGAAATTGGCTATTTTTGGAAAATTTAATATTGCAAGTAAACATCTGAAAGAGAGAAAAAAATGTATGGTTAGTTATGTGCATTGATTCATTCATTCATAATCTTAAAACATGTTTTGCAGTTATTGATAGGAACCAAAAAAGGACAGAGTTAACAGAGTTAGAAACTGTTGAATGAATGTTATGATAATTATTGTACAATTCAATTAACAAATACAAGCATCATCAAGTATCTAAAGTCATTACAACCAGTGTGTGTGTGTGTGTGTGTGTGTGTGTGTGTGTGTGTGTGTGTGTGTGTGTCTCCCTGTCTGTATGTGTGCAGCTTCATGCACAATTGCATCTCCTTCTCTCTGACACTAATCTGTCAGCCACGCAGCAACCACATCATCACTACAAGAGTGTACAACATTTTTAAGTGTGTGTGTGTGTGTGTGTGTGTGTGTGTGTGTGTGTGTGTGTGTGTTTGTGTGTGTGTGGCTGCTGTGTGGATCAGTGTATATACACGTGGAAGCAACTGGAGAAATCTTTCTCATTGATCAACCTCCTAGATTCAGAGAGCAACAGAAGTTGTGATGGCTATGGACATTTATGTTACCTGTTTCTGTTGCCTGTATTATTTATTTCTGTATTTTCTCTGTGTTTGCATATTTATTCTGTATATTTCTGTTCCCTGTTGTGTTTTATCCTGTTTTGTGTATTGTGTATTTCGGTTTCCTGTTTTATTTTGATAGTCTGTTTTCTGTCTTGTCATGTCCAGCTTTACTTTGTGTTTTACCGCCTGTGTGATTGTCTGATGTGCTCCACCTGTTCCCTAGCCCTGGTGTCACCTGTCTTGCGTCTTCTCGTTACCTAGTTTATTTAGCCCCTGTTTTTCCTTTGTCTGGTGTCAGATTG
This sequence comes from Zingel zingel, assembly GCA_023566125.1. NCBI lineage: Eukaryota > Metazoa > Chordata > Actinopteri > Perciformes > Percidae > Zingel > Zingel zingel. The sequence goes on from CM042327.1 coordinate 24,114,487, forward strand.
TTTTGTATCCCTTTGTGTCCTGTCCTTGCAAGTTTTGGGTTGCTCCCAGTTGTTCCTGTCTGTGTTGCCGTCAACCTGTTATTCCTCAGTTTCCTTTTGTTTTTTTCCCTTTGTATTTTCAAGTGTTTTTTCCAGTCTCTGTACTGCCGTTTTTGTTTAATTAAATCCTGAATCCCACACCATCTCCTGCCTGCCAGTCTCTCACTGCATTTGGGTCCTCTATTCCCCGCTACACACAACAGAAGTATGGTTATACTTGGGACTTGCTATTTGTCTTTCTCTTTCTGTGGCACCCTCCCTCCCTGATTCCTCCCCTCAATCACCCGTTACCTTTTTAATTTACCTTCTCATGTCTGTCTTGTCCCAAATCTTTCCATTCCCTCTCTGGCATGCTTCCCTTCCAGTTCCCTCTCTGTTTCAATCTGCCGAGCCTTAACAGAAAAAAAAGTCATGATTAAACTTTTAATGAAGAGAGGTTGAGGTGGAGTTAAGTGGTGTGTGAAGAGTTAACGGAGGCCGAGACTGAACATTATCCTAGCTGGGAACAAGAACAGAGGTTCTGATACAATAGTTAGATTTTTAGCAAGGCACAAAAAGAGTGTGAGGGGGCGTTTTAACATGATCAGGCAGATGTTGGAGTGGAACTGAAATCAAAGGGAAGAGGAAGATGCAAGATGTCAGCCTGTTGAGTGTTTTGTTGAATTAATGTTGTTCAATTTCAAATTTCGTACTCAAGCCCAAATAAGTGTGTAATATTAGTCAACATCACTTCTCTCAAGATTTCTTGAGATTAATTCTCCTTTCTGAAATCAATGCTATGTTTGAAATCAGTTCTTAAGGCCACGTTCAGCCTGTGTCCGCCATCCGACGGTCTGGCAAAAATGCAGGTCTTTCAATTCATTTTGAATGGGGGTAGTGGGTTTAGGCTGCGGCGGGGGGTTGCCGAAGGAGGGACACTAAAAAAACGCAGCAGGAAAAGTTGAGACCCACTCAACTTTTGGATAAACGCAACCCTACGTCTTGCTGAGTTGGCCAATCATGTAACCAGAGATCAGACTTGTCAGTGTGGTTTGAGCTATTGTGTGAGGCGGTGCGAGAGTCCTGTACAGTAAACAGGAAATATGCCTGCCACAAGAAAGTTTTAAAACACTATTAGGGTGAAAAACGAAACCCAAACACTGAACTGCCCGGGAGTTTGTGTAATAGCTGAAATTTTCCATCAACAACAAAGCACTCTATGGGCCCTATCTTGCACCTGGCACAGCGCAAAGCCCGATGTAAGTGTCTTTGCTAGTTTAAGACCGACGCAGTTGTCAATTTTCCCTCCAGCGCCCGCGTCGTTTAAGTAGCAAATGCACATGCGCCCATCTTTGCGCCCATGGGGGTGCTGGTCTTACAGGGAGGTGTGTTAGGTGAATTCTTGGCGTATTGCTATCTTGAGGCAGCGGAAAGGGATTGCGTCATTGACCAACAAAAACCTGGTCTAAAGTTAATAACGCAGCATTTCGTTATTTTAACAGCGAATTAGTAAAATGCTCCTAGGCTCGTGAACAGCGCGCACACACTATGCTTGTTACACACACAGGGACGCACAGCAGCACACACACATGCAGAAGATTACAAATAAAAATATTACGGGGCAAATCCTCCATCATAATAGCAACGCTCCAAGGTCCAAACGCTCCTGGCTTTTAAAGGGAATGGGAGATGACCCTCTGATTGCTTTATTGCATGTTACGCCCAAAACACACCTATGAATTAATGAAGACACTAAGTACAGCCCTTTTGGACCATGCGCCCGGCGCACGGACCCTTTTTTCCGCCATCAAACTAGCAAAAATGGATTTGGACTCGCCCTAAATGCACCTGCGCCAGGCGCTTCACGCCGTGTGCTTAGATTGTTAAAACAGGGCTCTATGTCTCACTCCTCTCTTTTCTTTTTCTCTCCTGTGAAATAAATCAAGTGCGGTCGGAAACGTTGAAATCTATAAACATTCTGACGGAAATCAGTAATTGTGAAATATAAAGTCTATTTGTGCTTTTGTTTTCAGAACAAAACAGGACGTCGCACAAATGGGTCGTTTCACTGACACTGTGCAGTGTCTGCTGAGGCAGTAAGGACGAAGCAGAAAGGGCTGAATATTGGCAGAGTGTCGGTTGGCTGGTGTCTCTGTGCATGACCAGGCATGAGTGAGCGAGCTCAGAGGTAGACTGAGAGGATTATTGGCTGGGATGGACCTCCAAAGTTAGGTTCAAAGGTCATGCGGCAGTTACAGGAGGACAGGCAGAGGACGGTTGTATTATATATTCGTGCGTTTTTTAGCTTGTGTGCAGGCATCTTGGCTGGTACATGGGCATGCTTTTCATTGGTGCAAGCAGGAGAGAAGCTGTCCTTACCAAGTGTTGTCTGACAGCATCGGAAATCAAAAGTGTTTTTAGATGTCCCAAACGGCCACGCCGACGGACATAGGGCACCGAGAGTTGCCGGTCGTTTTGGCGGAAATTACGGTTACGTTTAGCGACAAAAAGTGACGACAACGACAATTAAGTTTAGGCACCAAAATGACTAGTTAAGTTTAGGAAAAAGATTGTGGTTTGGATTAAAACACTCCCAAGGGACATGCATTTCCTGGCTATACGTCTATTGTTTCCCCGGGAAGCTTGAAAGCGCTGCTATTTATGACCCACACATCCACCTCCTCCCTACACGGTCCATAGCGTTCCTATACAGCGGCACTCACTGTGGCGCATGCAGCAAAAAAAATATGTGGAATGCTTACAAATTACAGTGCATTACTTTACATAGCTTTTTGTACGGATGGTTCATGAGAAGAGCATGACCCAGTTCACCCCTGATTCTCCTCACATCACAACACAATGTCCCACCAATGGCTGTTCCCACCCCTTAATTTTTGACAGTTCCCAGTCAGTTGGACACCTAGCAGGCTCAAAATGATAAGACTGATGTGTCATATGTGTATGAGTATGTATGGTTTAACCTCATCACTCTCAAAACTAGCATGGGCTTCATATTTATCATTGAAAGACTTGTCCTAGCATAGCTGCTCTCTCTTATGTGAATTTAAATCCGGTTTGTCCATTATGAGATGCCATAAAAATTTGATTGTTGTCACTGTATTAGTGTTTATATATATATATATATATATATATATACACAGGGATGGACTAGGACCAAAAATCGGCCCTGGCATTTTGGCCCAGACCGGCCCACCACATAAGATCACAAATACATACCACCGGTCCTTGCGCTCCCCTGAATATGTATACCAACTCCTACTCCTTGAAGCTACGAACGCCATGTATTGAGTAAGCAAGAATCAGTGAGAGTTGACACATTAAACACTTCAAAAAAGTGCCATTTATTAATACAATAACACGGTATACTCCTCATTGTTTTATGAAAAATAAGAAGAAAAAAAATATATATAATTTCACGACTGAAGAGGCCCTGTGCTTTATTTGAAGAGGTCTATCATTTTCGTTAAGAAAGTTTGCATGATGTCCACCGTTTATCTAGGCTACTTTAAGGACACAAATACACAAGCTTAAGGTTTGATGAACCTTAAGGTGGTGTTTTGTATATTATTAAGATATAGGCTACGTTTGAGTAATAATAGGTAGGCTAATATAACCTAAAACGGTGAGAACATCAGTCAAGACTCAGATAGACATGCACTTAGTCAAACTAATGCAATCAGTATAGCATGCCTACTTCTTTTATTGTTGTAGTGTTCCACCACTTGTTTATGGCTCAGTTTTATCAAGAGGCAAAGTGTTTTAAGGGGAGTTTTGCTTACCGCAGGTTCTACCCAAGGGGATAAGCTTCTCCTCACAACGCATACCTCTTATGGGGCCATTTTGATGCTAACAAGCACTCACCCCCGTTAGCATCCCATTGACTGCCATTCATTCTGACGTCACTTTGACAGTGAATAACTTTACATCTGAAGCATTTCAAGACTCTATTTGTCCGTTGTTTATTTCTAAAGAAACACGACAATGTATAAAAGGCTCCATTACCTTGTAGCTCACGTTATGGCTCCGTAGTAGACATTTTTATAAAACTAACTATTGGGTCATAACCCCTACTTTCCATTTCATTATGAAAGTAGGGGGTGTTTGTGTAGGGACAGAAAACCTTTTGACTAATATTTTTGACTAATATTTTTGACTAAAGTGTTTTGGGCCAGCCCAGTGTCAATTGAATAAACAATGGGCCGCCGATCTAGGCCTACCACTTTTATGGCCAAGCTCTTGATATGAGTGAAGCTTCGGAGCTTTGCTATCAGTTCATCACACGCTTGTGGATGTTTAACTTTGGACAAAATTGATTTTATAGGATTTTTTGCTGCTTTTTTTTTTTTTTTTACTGGTTACCTAATTATTGTTATATCTTGCACTTTTTTACTGATTTGTTTTATTGAACTATTCCTTTTGCTGCAATAGTGCAAATGTTCGAGCTATGGGACTAATAAAGGTTTCTCTTATCTTAATGATGGATTGTTAAAAAATATGACGATTAGCATCTCTAGAGCTCACCAGTTAACACATATCTTATTTGTTTAATCTATTTGTTTAACTCAGACAAAAAGAAATTAAATAATTCCCACTGCCCAATGTGACATTTTTAGAAGTTGTGTTTTGTGCAACTAACAAAGATCTAAAGATCTCTAATGTCTAAATTGATATCTAAAGATATTCAATGTATTATCATATATGACAAAGAACATCAAATCCCCTCATTTTGTATAGGACCTTTAACAACAAATGTTTTAAAGGGATTTGACAAAAGAAACAATCACGTAAAAATCATTACACATATATACACACATCTTTGTAACAGGGAAAAAATAAAATGGGGCACTTTTAAAGCACAGAAAAACAACACATGAATGTACATAAAATGAAATTAACAGGTCATACTGTAAAACAGGGGCAGACTGAGACCAAAATTCAGCCTTGGCACTGTAGTCACACCAGCCCACATTACCATGCAGCCCCACCCACGGACACGTGCATTCACTAATTACATTTGTGTACAGATGGTGAAATAATATAAGCAGTGCCTTATGTAACAGATTTTTTAACATTTAACAGTGCCTTGCGAAAGTATTCGGCCCCATTGAACTTTTCGACCTTTTGCCACATTTCAGGCTTCAAACAAAGATATAAAACTGTAGTTTTTTAACAGATAAAAAACTGAAAAATTGGGCGTGCAAAATGATTCAGCCCCCTTAAGTTAATACTTTGTAGCGCCACCTTTTGCTGCGATTACAGCTGTAAGTCTCTTGGGGTATGTCTCTATCAGTTTTGCACATCGAGAGACTGAAATTTTTGACCATTCCTCCTTGCAAAACAGCTCGAGGTCCGTGAGGTTGGATGGAGAGCGTTTGTGAACAGCAGTTTTCAGTTCTTTCCACAGATTCTCGATTGGATTCAGGTCTGGACTTTGACTTGGCCATTCTAACACCTGGATATGTTTATTTGTGAACCATTCCATTGTAGATTTTGCTTTATGTTTTGGATCATTGTCTTGTTGGAAGACAAATCTCCGTCCCAGTCTCAGGTCTTTTGCAGACTCCATCAGGTTTTCTTCCAGAATGGTCCTGTATTTGGCTCCATCCATCTTCCCATCAGTTTGAACCATCTTCCCTGTCCCTGCTGAAGAAAAGCAGGCCCAAACCATGATGCTGCCACCACCATGTTTGACAGTGGGGATGGTGTGTTCAGGGTGATGAGCTGTGTTGCTTTTACGCCAAACATAACGTTTTGCATTGTTGCCAAAAAGTTTGATTTTGGTTTCATCTGACCAGAGCACCTTCTTCCACATGTTTGGTGTGTCTCCCAGGTGGCTTGTGGCAAACTTTAAACGACACTTTTTATGGATATCTTTAAGAAATGGCTTTCTTCTTGCCACTCTTCCATAAAGGCCAGATTTGTGCAGTATACGACTGATTGTTGTCCTATGGACAGAGTCTCCCACCTCAGCTGTAGATCTCTGCAGTTCATCCAGAGTGATCATGGGCCTCTTGGCTGCATCTCTGATCAGTCTTCTCCTTGTATGAGCTGAAAGTTTAGAGGGACGGCCGGGTCTTCGTAGATTTGCAGTGGTCTGATACTCCTTCCATTTCAATATTATCGCTTGCACAGTGCTCCTTGGGATGTGTAAAGCTTGGGAAATCTTTTTGTATCCAAATCCAGCTTTAAACTTCTCCACAACAGTATCTGGGACCTGCCTGGTGTGTTCCTTGTTCTTCATGATGCTCTCTGCTCTTTAAACGGACCTCTGAGACTATCACAGAGCAGGTGCATTTATACGGAGACTTGATTACACACAGGTGGATTCTATTTTTCATCATTAGTCATTTAGGTCAACATTGGATCATTCAGAGATCCTCACTGAACTTCTGGAGAGAGTTTGCTGCACTGAAAGTAAAGGGGCTGAATCATTTTGCACGCCCAATTTTTCAGTTTTTTATCTGTTAAAAAAGTTTGAAATATCCAATAAATTTCGTTCCACTTTATGATTGTGTCCCACTTGTTGATTCTTCACAAAAAATTACAGTTTTATATCTTTATGTTTGAAGCCTGAAATGTGGCAAAAGGTCAAAGTTCAAGGGGGCAGAATACTTTTGCAAGGCACTGTAAGTAACTGGCAAACAATATTTACTATTTACTAAGAGCACACGTTTATAATAAATATACACATACCGTCTGTCTGTGTATGCCGTTTGTATGCTGTTACTGTTATTCTCTACAGTATGTAGGTATGTAGTATGTATGTCACTTTTTGTCTGTTCGATTGTCCGTGTTTCTCTCTGTACACTGTACATATTGTTTTTTCTGGTTCTCCATCTTTTCATCTGTTTTAATTCTCTAACTCTGCAATTTAAATGTTTTTTATGGCTGTCTGTGATTATACTTCAGGGTTTTTCCTTGCTCAGAATTGGTCTTTGGGAGAACACATAAAGCAGGGGGGGGGGGTCTGGTCTCCCCCAGGAAATTTTGAGGGTAAAAGACTCCAATTCCTGCATTCTGATACATTTTTGGGCACCAATTTATGGTAAAAACGTCTATATTTATGGCAAGGAAATCACAAAATTCTGGTGGCAGGTAACAATTTAAAATACAAAATATAATGGAATATTATTATATTCAGTATTCCAGTAAGGGGGCTTTCACATCTGGGACATGGGCCAGATACGACAACACTTGACGCCAAAGTCTAGTTGTTTAATTAGCATGAACGGGGTTTTATGGTCCCTCCTTGGGGCTTTTTTCCCCCAAGGAGCACGTTTTGCTCCCAAGTTGAAAAATGTAGGATTGACTTACAGAGGCTACTGCTTTAACTGCTAAATTGTACAATAACACAATCATGTTATGGATACAAAATGTGAAGTGTAATGTTTTCTACATTCTATTGATAAAAAGATCAATAATGTTGAGACTACAGTGTAATGGACCACCACAGTTCATGCCTACATGTGAACCGCGGATTAATTCCAGAGTTTAACCTACATAGTGTAAAACTAAACACTACGTGAATGGGGCACAGCAGAAAGACGGAGCAGAGCTCAGGGTTTTCATGTGTACTCCTACAGGCCTACACTTTGCATCAGGTGTTAAAACCTACTGTACCAAAACACCAAATTAGACTACTATTTAACCCGATAATGAGACGTTTTTAACCGGTAATGAAACTGTCTCAATTTAATACTGATGCCGTCAGACGGCCGCGCGGACAGACAACAGTCAGATCTCCGGCCGAGCTCTCTGCCCGTCAGCCGGTCCCCCAGAGCAGCATGATCACCGGGAGGGTCCGGTACAGCCTGAACCCTGCAAACGGAGATCCCGTTTGAAGGTGACGTGCTTGATTTTGACTGACTGTCCCAATTTGAGTAACTTCTGATTGGGTCGGTCGGCCGTTGCCGACCGGCCAAATGCTTAATATGTATTATTATTATTATTATTATTATAATAGAGATGCACCGATTACAACTTTCTAGGCCGATTCCAATTTTCATTGAGTTAGAACAGCCGATACCAATTTTAGCCGATTCCGATTTCATTTTTTCTAACCACTTTACAGCACACACACATATTTATTTTCTATCTTTTCTTTAATAGAACATTTTGCACAGAACATAGAACATGTTTTGAACAGATAATGGATCACTATGAAATAGAACTATATGAATGACTCCTGGTGTGGGACATTCACACACATCTAAAGGTCAATGTTAGAACCATTTCCTTCTCTTCACGTCCAATATCAACTAAAGAAATGTGATTTGGGTTGTTGGTGTGGTCCCTCCACGCCCTACTCTTTCCTTGCAGCTGTTGCATATTGCAAACTTGTTATCTTCTGCCCACACGCTGAAGAACCCCAAACAGCTGACATGTTGCAGGTTAATTCACCAGGTTCCTACATGTGGGAGAATAGCGCCGACACGCCTTCACACCGCGAGCGGGTACGCGCCACACACGGCGGAGAAGTTGAGAGAAAGGAAGAAGAGAGCGTGCTGTGGCGTCCGTGTGTCCTTGAGAACTGTAACTGGTAGAACTTATGTTGGCAGTTAGTCGGAGCGTTGACCGGCATGAGATCGGCATATGTCAGACTGACCTGCCGGTCGCCGGTCATGGCCGAGCACGTGAAAACCTCTATAATATTATTAGTGAAAACCTCTATAATATTATTATTATTATTATTATTATTATTATTATTATTATTATTATTATAACCATAGTGAAATCGTGCAAGCGATTAAAAACCTGTCCTCTGCACTGTCGGCCTGTAAAGACAATTTATTTGTATAGCCTATATATATATTTAAAAAAAAATCTGACCGGCCCACAAAAAATGGTCCAGCCCCTCTGGCATTTGCCACATGGCCAATCCGTGTGTGTGTGTGTGTGTGTGTGTGTGTGTGTGTGTGTGTGTGTGTGTGTGTATATATAAATAAATAAATAAATAAATAAATAAGAGAGAGAGAGCGATAGATATGTTTTTTTCTTATTTTTTGTGTAAAATGTTTAGATGGTTTTGTTACACAGAACCATCTGAGAAGCCGTCATTGGAAACTGTTTGGGAAAGGGCAGGCACTTTAAAAATATACCTGACAGGTGATTGGATGAGCCATCTGTCACACACCTAACCACGCCCGTAGCTGCCAGTAGCACCTCACCGGACGCTGATTGGTTCGGTCCGCTGCTGTTTGGAAAAAAAACGCATGACTTAAATTACTTTAAAATGGTTTAACCACCTACTGTTTGTACATTTGCATTCTGATCTTATTTTGTATCTTCTTGAATTCTGTAATTGCTGCAATAACACAACTGCCCCATGGAGCTCAATAAGGTTTCATCTAATTTACTGTTCTGGATGTCTACAGGCTTTAGCTTAAACCTTTAAAATAATTTGCTTGTTTATGAGACAAAAATTGAAACATGAACCAGCAGCATAATGTCAGTATGTATGAGAAGTTGTTTCAGTAGTAAGGAAGTGAAGCACATAAGCACAGCACCATTAACACATCAAGCTTAACCACAGACATCATTTCATTTTCCATCATACCAACCAGTGTGATGCACAATAAGCTCCCAACCAAATTACACCTTTTTTATATGGTGATGTCACCTAGCAATGGGACATGTATATTTATGAAAATGTCTTCATATTGCAGACAGCAGAGGCCCTCAGGAAATGTCATTCCACCCTGTGGAGTACTGAAGCAGTGGGTAGGACTTTCAATCATTTTCATCATCAGTAAACTGTTATGTACTTTCTTTTATGTATATAAGTGTCGGTGTATATATTCACTTTTTTATATACAAACTTGTATCTGTATATAGTAGTCAAATGTTAATGTTTACCTTGTTTAGGGTTGTTGTCCTTGTTGTCTGTGGCCTACACTTTACAGACATAGACAAAAAAGAACTTCTGTTGGGAATTGACACTATACGTACAGTATATTTCTGTGTATGTAAACTGAGAGCAACAAAAAGCCAGAGTCAAATTCCATGTATGTGTTAACACTAACTTTGCCTTTAAAAATGATTCTGATTATTTAGTGCCTATGTAGTTTATTCCTGAAGTTGGTGCTTTGGGTCCTGTTTGATGCGGTTTATACAAACTCTGATGTGTTAACCCGTTTAAGTTCATTTTGGTCTTGCATTGACGCTCTCACAATGGTCTTGGGTGGCGCTAAGCTAGGGACGCAGCGACGGTGGCTCTGCAGAATGCTGTAGTCTCATGAAGGAACTTGTTTTGGAAAGAAAATGAAAGATGAACGAAACGAAAACCTTAACAAAAGTGTTGAGAACATTGTTTGTGTACAAAGAGTTTACTACAAAGAGGTTTTCAACAACTCACCGTAGCTCTTGTTGTTTCTGGCCGTTACCACTTCGGCAGTCAAAATGAGTGAATATCAAAACAAGTAGCCACAGATTTAGTACATCCCTTGTGTACCGGTGTAGTTAAGGTGTAGAGCCCCTGGTGATACTTGGAGCAAAGTCTCATGTTGTGTCGAGCCTTCTTAGTGTTTTAAAAATAGCTATTTTGAGGCTAGCATAAAAGTGCCCCTAGCACTCCCATTTAGAAGGCCATTTGTACCAAAACGAAAATACGGTGAATCTTAAAAGTGGCGCTTCCATCCTAAATATGCTTTTAAACGAAAGTTTGACTCAGGTACATTCACAAAAAGACCCTAGGTTGCATTTTGGCGAGAGTTACGCTTTAACTGAAAAGTGAGCGCCTCGAAACAGCTGATCAGTTTTAGTAAGAGAGAGGTGGATGAAGTTTAGAAGTCTTCCTGAAAGAATTTACGCTGAGCTTCATATGTGACATTTTGCAAAAGCCATAAACACTTTTTCCTTTAGACATGGTCAGACGCACTTGCTACAAAGTCATTTTTAATGTTTTAAGCATATCCCAGCTTTAAGGCGTTCCAGATAGAAGTGGCTCTACAGTCAAGCAAAACACATGATTTTGGTAGGAAAAAAGCTGGAAGTCCTCGTAAATGGGTGTATCCAAAGACTTTTGAGGCCTTGAATTCAGTTAATCAAACATCAAGACATTTGAGGACTTTGTTAGGACGTGAAGACAACCTGGCATTCACAAGATGTCTACAACTTGAATTGGAAGGAGGCGATCATATGTTTTCCCCTCATCTTTTAGCATCTGACTGCGCCATACATCAGACAAAACTGTAACTTCCCCTCCGTCTTATAGCCGTGACCATCCTTCCTGTGATGCTCTTCCAGAAGTCTGATGGCTCCACATGACGTTATAACCATGTCATCCGAATCGAATCCCCATTTCTTTTCTCTTCTTTTATTTTATTTTAAATGAGCGCTGCGTGACATCGTGAAACACTTAACTGCAGCACTCTACAGGAAAATCCACTTCGCCTATCATCAGCTATCTGGACATCAGATTTGTCTCTCTAATCAACATTCAAGGGCCTAATGGACATTCCTTGGTTTCTGCAATACTATCAAATAAGAGGAGGAGGTTTTAATCTCCCCAATTACTCTGTATCTCCTGGTAATACAATCAACCCGCGCAGGCACGATGGCAAGCCTTCAATGACTGCAAATTAAAAACAAATGCCTGGGAATAGTGAATTGTCTGCTGTTCTGCGCTCTCAGCTCTTTGCCGAAGCGCTGGGGGAGAGAGAGAGAGGCTGAGAGAGGAAGCTGAGAGTAGGAGAGAGAGAGAGAGAGAGAGAGAGAGAGAGAGAGAGAGAGAGAGAGAGAGAGAGAGAGAGAGAGAGAGAGAGAGAGAGAGAGATTAGAAGAAATCCCTCAGCAAGTCAGATGAGGGAGCCGATAAAACGTTTTTCTTTTTTTTTTTGGAACGGAATTCCACACCACCATGAAATAGGATTTTCTGCCCCGAATCAAGAAAACGCTGGAGCTCCGATCGCCATTTCTCCCTCCTCCTTTCTTTCTCTCTTTCTTTCTTTCCTTTAATCTGATTTGAAGGTTTTAATGGGAATAAGGAAACGATTTGGGGTTGCTGGATCTCGCTCATCTCTCATTGCCTGAACGCTCATAGATATAACTGTGATCCTGCATTTATGGAAAGTGCTTTCTTAGCTGGCTTCTCCGTCGATGAACAGTGGTTTTGGATGTGAGGCTGTGAGGTTGTGAGGCAGGCCTCTCCTGGCACTAATGTCAGGCCAAACACTGCGCTCTCTTTACACCCCATCTACTGACTCACCTCACACCGGAGCCAGAACCACAGAGGCGGTTAGAAGCTAGGAGTGCAACCTGAATGTGAACTGAGGGTGTAGAAAGATTGAAAGGAGATGAAATTGGTAAGAAAGAGATGAAAAACACACTGGCAGCAAATCAGATTGTAGTTTGAATGCCTGGCTGCTGCTCTCTCTGCCTCTCCAAGTCCCACTTTACTTTCCTGGAAATCAGATGCTACAGCATCTGACGCTCTCAGTGCTGCAGTTCGCCTCTGGATTCAGCTGGATCCAGTCTGCAGAGCCAGAAAATAAATCTCGCCATCACATATCCTTTCTTTCCCTCTTCCTCTCTGACCTTCCATCTCTCCATCTTTACTCTGCTGTCCTTGTAACCTTCTCCTGGCTCTGCTTCCCACTTAGGAACGGCAACATAAACCATGATTATGTGCTGTCGAAGCGTGCCACAACGCCCGGGAGTAGGGGGATTAGGAGAGAAAAGGAGGTGAAGAGAAACTAAGTTGGTACTGCACGAGAAGAAGAGAAAAACTGGCTGCTAAGATACAAAAAAAGAAAAAAGTGGAGATAAATGCGCTTTAGGACAACAAGACTCAGAGTGTACTGTACAGCCATGCTGGTAGCTCTGTGAGGCTGCACAGCGGTGCTTGAGGGGAAATGCTAACTTCAGCATGCTAACTTTGTAATGCGAAGCGGCTGCTATCTTTAACATGATCAACATCTTAGCTCAACGTCTTAGCATGCTAACATTTGCCAATTAGCTAGGGTGACCAAACGTACCGGTTTGACCGGGACAGTCCCGATTCTGAGTTGCGTGTCCCGAGTCCCGACAAAAGCCTCTTTCGGGACGCTAAAATGTCCCGGTTTACACCAACCACTATGAAATTGTCCCGGTTGTCAGCGATCACATGGCCGACGTGGTCTTATTATAGCCCGACCATTAACTAAACCCATGTAGAAAGACTAATAAAGCGTCCAGCGTATAATCTTTAACTGTGTGTGTGTGTGTGTGTGTGTGTGTGCGTGCATGTATATTTGTAAACATTGTTGCAATGCCTCTTCTTATCTGTCTCGTTTTAACCAGTCCCTCAGGTCCGCTGGAAAGTCAGCAGACGAGCGCTGGGTGGAACTGTTCGCGCATTTCAAAAGCAGGGAGATTCCGTTCAAAAATGTAGGTCTCCTTTGTCAGTTCGCCATGTGTCTACCGGGCACAAATGCTCCTGTTGAGCGGATCTCATGAACAACACATGGATTGACGAGAGGAACCGTATGACCATTCTCACGTTAAAGACGCTACTCGTCACACGGGACACCTGTGCGTAATTTCACAGTAGGCTTTCAGCCAACAAATTTATTCTAGAGCAAATTCACTCCCCTAACAAATACTGTATACGGAATGAATGTTTCCAGTAGGGAAGCTATCTGCTCTATCAAATGAGATTACATTTGTGTGTGTGTGTGTGTGTGTGTGTGTGTGTGTGTGTTGTTGGTTTGAATAACACTGGTAACACTTTACGGAAAGGGTACATGAATTATCATGAATTCAAGCATTAATTAATTGATGTAGGCCTATGTATTATTATGCATTATGTAATTAATGATTTATGTATTACTGAATCCCTAATATCCCATGAATCATCAGGAATTGATGTGTTCATTCGTGATCTCATACATGAACAACACAACTAAAGCATTAGGTACGTGGGCACATCATTATGAATTATTAAGCATGATCATGATTATTAATTGTTCTGCAAAAAAATGTGGTCATCACTGCGCAAATTCTGATTTGAACACAACTTGTGCATAATGATGTAGCCAGCTTACCTAATGCTTTAGTTGATGTGTTCATGCATGAGGTCATGAATGAGAGGCTATGAACTCAATTCCTGATGATTCATAAGATATAAAGGAATGAAGTAATGCACCAATCATAAATTAATTCATGCATGAATTCAGAATTCTTACCGTAAAGTGTTACCATAACTTTAGTTCAAGCCTGTGGCAGCAGTTCCAAATAATTCGTTTAGTGCCATGCAATGAAAAATACCTTTTCACAAAGTTTTTCACAAGTTCAGTGGGTGCATTTTCCAAAATAATGCTTTAATTCTGAAAAACAAAGTTGGTCCCACACGAAACTCACTCAATGTCTTAATATTATTTCTTAGATATGTAGGCTACATACTAAGAAAATGCATGAATATTAACTGAGATACCCCATTATGTTGTGAGCAGTAGGCCTATGTATGCTGTTGGCAAAATTGTGTCTATTTCTGACCTGGGCTGGCACATGTTCACGTTAAAAAGCGTGTGTGTGCACAAGTACTACGGTCACGCGCAAAGTGTCCCGATTTTAGTTCCAGGAAATCTGGTCACCCTACAATTAGCACCAAACACAAAGTGCAGCTGAGGCTGATGGGAATTAAATTAGTTTTACAGGTGTTTGGTCACAAACCAAAGTATTTGACAAATTAATGCCTGTTCAAAATGACTTTACCTGATCAAATATGTAGAAAGTAGTAAGTACGTGAAAACCATGACCTGCTACTGGCACTAGAGTTCTAAACTAAAGTTATGGGATTCTGATAATAGCCAGTCAGAAGCAGAGTATGAGGGTGTGCCCTGACAATACCTAGGTAAGGACTACTAGCCAGTCAGAAGCAGAGTATAAGGGCGTGCCCTGACAGTACCTGGGTAAGGACTACTAGCCAGTCAGAAGCAGAGTATGAGGGCATGTCCTGACAGTAGCTAGGTAAGGACTACTAGCCAGTCAGAAGCAGAGTATGAGGGCGTGCCCTGACAGTACCTAGGTAAGGACTACTAGCCAGTCAGAAGCAGAGTATGAGGGCGTGTCCTGACAGTAGCTAGTTAAGGACTACTAGCCAGTCAGAAGCAGAGTATGAGGGCGTGCCCTGACAGTACTTAGGTAAGGACTACTAGCCAGTCAGAAGCAGAGTATGAGGGCCCTGACAGTACCTAGGTAAGGACTACTAGCCAGTCAGAAGCAGAGTATGAGGGCGTGTCCTGACAGTACCTAGGTAAGGACTACTAGCCAGTCAGAAGCAGAGTATGAGGGCGTGTCCTGACAGTACCTAGGTAAGGACTACTAGCCAGTCAGAAGCAGAGTATGAGGGCCCTGACAGTACCTAGGTAAGGACTACTAGCCAGTCAGAAGCAGAGTATGAGGGCGTGCCCTGACAGTACCTAGGTAAGGACTACTAGCCAGTCAGAAGCAGAGTATGAGGGCGTGCCATGCTAGCAGCTAGGCGAGCATTATAACGTGTGTTCCAAAGTGACCACGTTTGTCTCTGAAGTAAAGGCTGGACTACAATAGAGCTGTTTGGAGCAGTTTGTGAACAGTGTTTTCTGTTGGAGATGGTAAGTCCCTTTGGGGTGGAATTTGGGCTTTTTCACTTTGTAAACCTATAACATGCACAAAAAAAGATATATAACACTATAAAGGAAAGGAAAATAGCCACAAAGCATAATATGAGCACTTTAAAACATGCATGTAGCACATTGAATCCTTAGGATCCCTGTATCTGTGGATGGCTGCCTTAGAGACTAACTAACATATAGGCCAGTATGCCTATTATCAGTGGGGATTTATATTTTTTAACAATGTGTTGGATTCATGTTAAGACTTTTTAATTTTTGAAAAAAACTTAAATTATCAATAATTTGGAGGCCCCCCTGCTTTGACTCTGAGGACCCCCTAGGGGTCCAGGACCCCCTGTTGAAGCCCCCTGATGTAAAGAGTTCTGACTCATGTAGATCACCATGTCCAACTTCAATATGCAAGGCTATACAAAGAACGAGGCTGGTAGAAAGTGGAAAAAAAGGTAGACGATAAACAATAAGGGTATCCATATACAGTACAGTGGTGGGATATCCAAAAACTGACCTTGTGCTAAAATTGACTTTCTTATAAGCAACAATACAGTCTACAATCAGCGGTCAGAAAAACTGTTGCTCCACATCCTGCTCTGTTGAAGCCTAAGCTACTTTGGACAACTCAAAATTGTCCAATAGCTGGACAGACTGGTGGAGCGTGAGTTTTAATAGGTCAAAAACACACATCAAAGCACATTCTACAACATTACCTGAATTCTAATGTATATTGGACTACGTATTTGAAATCTCATAAAACAATTTACTTTTGCAATAAAAAAAATAAGAAAAGTTGATAAAAAAAAAAAGAGGGTGGAAAAAGAACTGAAGAAGAGAAGGTGAGAGATAGGGGGAGGTTGGTTGTATTTGTGGCGGGGATAATTCCCTGGTAACCGTGGTGACGGTGGCAGAGCTCCAGGTGATGCTAATCACTCCCATCCGTCTTCTTTAGCGCCGCTGCTAAAGCACGTTAGCGAAGGCCTTGGAGCAAATCACACAGAGTACAGGTAGATAAATAAATAAATGCTTGATTTAGAGGATAAATCTTCCTGTTCTCCTGGGCAGAGAGGTGGCAACATGGAAACCACAGCTCTGGCCCGGATTTACAGCTCTGCGTTTGTCATTCTGCCGAGGAGAGCATTACCAGGAAAAAGGACCTGTAGCTGGAAGCTGTGGAAGAAGTCCTTGAGTAAAAAGCCATGAAACAGCAACAGAACAGTGTGGTGTATATATACAGATCTACTTACTCCACCTTTATTGAGCTGTGAGCACCTGCAGTATGAACGTAGCACTCGTGTTTCCTCACTGATACATGGATTAACACAAATGAATGCATCATTTAAAGCTGCAAAGCTGTATCAAACATAAAAACACCCTTTTTATTGGCTTGAATCACAAAGTGGATTGCACCACTCTCTCTCTTATCACTTTGGCTATCCCTGGTATAAAACACTGACTGGCCAGGTTAGTAGTCACAAGTATGCTTCGTCAAATTGCATTACAGGATTTGTTGAAGGGCTACTCCAGTGACTTTGCATTACACATCCATAAAGTTGGAGCGGCCCAAATTTGAAGCAGCAGAGGTGGAGATACCCTCACTTTTATTCCATGGTATGGGTCCAAAAACTCTGCTTCCTACATTTCCCATGATGCAACTTGAGAGCATCTTTCATTCGAGTCCCTCTGCTTGGTAAATGCCAAAGTCTGTCTAAAGGCCCTGACACACCAAGCCGACGGCCGGTGGACTAGTAGTGACTCTCCATACCAGCAGGCGGGGGTAATCTATTTGTCATTCAACAAGGGAAACCGGATACTGTTACGATTCCCACAACAAACAGCGTTCGCTCTAGCAGCGGCAGAACCAAACAGAGCATACAGTCTCTCTGCTTCACTCCCTGCTGGGAAGACAGCGGACACGGGGAGATGGCTAACCAGACTGTGCCTCTCACGGTCTGTTATCCGCTCTCTCGGCAAAGAAGTCTCCCTACAGTGGGAGCGACCGAATGGCCGGTGGCTAGCTTGTTAGCTAACATTAGCTTGCTAATTTCACCCACCCAACATGCCTTCATCATACACTGGTTGTAGAAAATTTGCCAAACTAAATTGTCATTCATCTGGCGATAGCAATATGCTTTCCTTTGATTTGACAAGAGCATGTGAATTAAACATTACGTTGTTACATTTTACTAATTTAGAGGCTGGCAGGCTGGCTAGTAAGCTAGCGTGCTTGCTAGGGGGCTAATTGTTTAACTGGGCAGAGAGAGAGGTCTATTGGTCTTTAGCTAGGCTATATTAAATATCACAGTATAGGATAGTAGTTTATTAACGCTAGTTTATTTTGTAATGTGTAGGTTTGTAGAGATCTTTTAAAAGACATGTTATTGTTTGAATTAATGTACCTACACAAGTAGTTATGTGTATCTCGTTGTACGTTTGCTATCTTATGGACATAATGTGCAAAAATAGTTATTCCAATAGTTCAAACCGGTGTGTTTTTAGAAGGAACATTCAAACGTAATTTTTGACCAGTTTTGACAGCTCTTTCTTTCAATTGCATTGATCAGATGAGATAAAAAATGAAAGGAGCCTTATGTGTGCCTGTCACAGCCATTTATTTGTTTTCCTCACCCTCGTTTTCTAGCTGAACAGCTAATCAGATGAATCGGCGACACCAATTCAACATGTTGAATTGGCCGAAAAAAGGCCGACGAAGGCCTACGCTTGGCGACGGTGAGGGACATGCCACACAAACTAGTTGCTGCCTAGCTGGCCCAACTAGGCCGACGGTCGGCTTGGTGTGTCAGGGCCTTAACGCTCACACTCCCAGTTAGTTACATAAATCCTAATTGTATAGTTTTAGTTATAGGGGAAATAGCAATATCCTTAAAGGAACTGCTCCATTTAAACCCAGTTAAATATAGATCCTTATAAATAAAGGTCCCACAGGAGCCTTTCATAAATTTGCGCCGCTAGAGGTGGCAGGAAATATGACCCACAGGAGCGTTTTGAGGTGATGAGAAGTGCAGCTTTAATGTCGAACCGATCAAGGTTTTATTCATATGAATATAGTTTAGTTTAGTTTAATTTTATTTCTGTGTCATGTCAAACATTTGGCCCATCCCACATGAGATTACAAGACACCACAAACTGATTTAGCAAACGTCTTCCAGTCACATGTACAAATCATTCGGAGAAATACATGAATACATACATATATATATATATATATATATATATATATATATATATATGTATGTGTGTATGTATATAATGTCAAAGAGACGTTACATTTAGCATATATCGTCACAGGTAACAAGCTAACCATCGCAAAGTGTTGTGCTAATGCTGGGGACAGGCACATTGTATTGTTATAGTTGTATCCATATGATATGACAGATTTAGGTTAATATTTCACCAGTAGCAGAAGATTAGACTAAGACTAAGATTAGACTGTCTTCATTTTTTTCCAATTTATTTTCATTCCAATTTTTTTTTCTTGTTGTTAAATAGCAATACGGAAAGTATCATTTCTCACATGTTTGCACCATGGTTGGTGTATTAACTTTCAATACAGATGTTTCCCTCACACTTTGAACACTGAAAAATGTAATGCATGATGAGGTTGGGCTTTACAGCCAGTTAGTAACACAGACAAACATGTATTCTTTGGTGCAGATACCAAAATGTTGAAAAATACAGTTATGAAATTGAAACAGAGTCCTTAATTTGTGTTTCTTCAGATTGCATTGCAGTAGACCCCATAAAGTTCTCCTACAGCTGATTTTGATACTGTACTGTATGGATGGTAGCTACAGGACATGCTTTGAATTCATAAGATTTAACAATACAGTGTTAGGGACAGATCAGACTTGGACTTGACTTGGACTCATGGCAAAAGACTTGAGACTTGACTTGAACTTCCCCTCAAAGACTTGAGACTTGACTTGGACACAAGCTCAAAGACTTGAGACTTGACTTGGACTTCCAAAAAATGACTTGTGAACATCTCTGGTGAACAGTCATCTCAATCTTTGAGCATCATCCATATTTACCAAATCAATATCTGCTTTCATCATACTAAACAAAGAGTCACGCCGTTCACCATAAAAAGGGCAGTAGAAAACAAAATGGAACTCTTTTTCTTTATCATTCAAACAACAGATTCATTTTTCCTCTTCTAAATTAACATATCATCCTGTTTCAATAGTCAAAGGTAAAACACCATATCTCAACTGAGCACATAGAGATCTGTGCCTCTTAGACAAATTATATACAACATAATTCTCTCTGCCATATTCAGGTTTTATCATTATCGAAAAATATAAATATTTTCTTCGTCACCCTATTTGCGTCCATATCTAGTAAACGATTCCATAACTGGGTTATACATACATAAATAATACACTTGATTAGAGGCGTGGGAAGATATTTTTGGCAAGGGGTGCTGGGGTGGGGGGGTCCACGGTCCACGTAGAGTCTAAAGATACTATGTTACACAGGCTCTGTATTCTGCAGACCACTCTTCCTCTGTCTCCTTTTAAAAACTCACTCGCCCCTCCCCTTCATGAAGTACAGCTGAGCTGACGGTGCGTACAAACTATATCCCAAGATAGGGCCTACTGCAAACGACACTGTATGTCCCCAAACATAACATACAAAATGTTGTGGAACAGAAAGAACAACCAGAGATATTTATAAGCTATCATTTTATTTTCATCACAGTTTTAAAGCTTCGCCACCAGGGGGTGCTGCAGCACCTGCAGCACCCCCACTTTCCACGCCTATGCACTTTATAGTTAGCAACTGCTAACGATATTAAGAATCTACAGCCATGCAGGTTTATTAAGACACGTTGGTGCATTGGTGCCGAGTTAAATCTTAAAATACTGTATATTAGTTCAACATGTTAGCATGCTAACATTTGCTAATTAGCAATAAATGAAAAAAATAAAAGTTTGACCTGCTAATGGGGACCATGAATGTCTGTTCAAAGTCCATCAGATGTAGCGATATTTCACATAAGTGAAAACTTTGACCTGCTGGTGGCGCTACAGGAAAGGTCAGGGGAATCGCCACAGATATTAGGCTCCATCCACTTCTTATTGCAAAATGTCATCTCACTCAGTTGTTAGATATTTCAGTCTTGACTAAAGTGGTGGACCAACAGACAGCCTGGCTATCTGCATGGCCAACAACACAACAGTCTTGCATTCCAGACCTTCCTCCACAGAGCTGCAAAGAAGGTCTGGCTAGTCCACACAGCATCCCGGGATGGGAGGAAAACATGCTCTGGTTTATTGGCATTTCTTTAAACCAATCCCAATCGTCATGGCTGGTGCTAAGCACCGGGCGGAGCCACGGTGCCTCTGCAAAATAGCCTCTGGAAGGAACTTGTTTTGGTTGAACGTGTGTACGTTCAAAAGTGGTTTTAGTCGTGCAACAGAAAACTCAGATTGGACAGATAGTCTAGCTAGCTGTCTGGATTTACCCTGCAGAGATCTGAGGAGCAGTTAACCATAGTCCTCAGAAATCCACCAGAGGTTAGAACGCCAACACAAGGAAAGAGGAAGGGGACGGACATCCTGCCGAAAAGAGCGTGATCCGGCGGAATTTCCGTAAGTGGAACATCGTGAATATGGACTAACAACACATGAACTTAAAGAAATTAAGTATGGAGTGATTTATACCTGACCTGGGACATGAATCAACCAATGAAATAATGTTTTGGAAATCCTTGTCTTTTTTACTCACAAACAGCAGCATGATGCTTGCTGCATGTTCAGCCCTGCAGTCAATCCACAGGTCCATCCCATCAGCTCTTACACATTATATTGATGAGTGCTCTCCACCAACACATTAACTCTCATTACTGCTCCAGTGAACCGCGTGGCATTTACAAAGACAAATCCCTCTCAGCACAGGCCCACCACGACCTAAAACAAAAATCCCAGTGCTCCACACATACATCAACATCCCCCTGGCAACCTGCAGCTATTGCCGTAGTTTAACACGGAATATCCATTTTTCAGAGGGAACAATTACAAATCATCACATGTCTCTAATTTGCAAATTTGATTGCTAAAAACTCTCAATGCAATGCAATTTAGACTGAATGTGCAATTGTTCAAATGATCTAGCATGGTTTAAACAGCCTAAATCACACTTATAATCACTCAACTGTTGATGAAACAGTACTGTTAGGTAATGTTAAAGTGTTTACGTTGCCAAGATTTTCAGTGAGAATTACAGTTTGATTAATGGCACAGAGTTACGGAGCCCCCTTGGTCCCACTTTGTCAAAAAATATTAATTATAACTATCTTGTGGCCTCAAGATACTATCTCTGAGGCCACGAGTTACTATCTTGAGGCCACGAGATAGTATCTTGAGGCCACAAGATAGTTATAATTAATTTTTTTGACAAAGTGGGACCAGGGGGGCTCCGTACAGAGTAACAAAGGGAAGGTGGATCTGGAAAAGAAAGATTTACTTTTGTTATGCTTCCATTTGTGTTTTAAGTCCCACTCCAGACAGTCTGTGGACAAATTGAATTGTCTCCCAACAGAAAAGCTCCAGAATCTACTTCAGGCTGATTGATGTCGCTCAAGTATGTGAAGGAGGAAGAGCTCAATTAATGTGTGTGTGTGTGTGTGTGTGTGTGTGAGTGTGTGTGTGTGTGAGTGAGTGAGTTGGGGGTAGTGTAATTGAGTTAAAGTCTCCCAAGGCCTGAACTGAATTAAGAGCAGATTAGAGGCCAAGTGCTGAGTGTGTGTCCCCCTGCACCTTCGCATACGTGGATCTGAATTGCTCCCCTGTGTGTGAGCATAATGGTATGGTTGAAAGATGATATCAAATGTGGTTCTGAATTTAAAGGGCTGTTTTATTTAGATTTCAATTGACAAGGGCTCATGGGAAAATGGCCCTTGTGTAAAACAATCCATTGATATTCAAGATACGAGAAGGTGAGACTTTAAAGCCCCAGAGGGTTTTTTAATCACTGCAATATGAGAGTGGTATTAATGGTACAGCATGTCCATATTGCCAACACTTTGCCTAATGCCATTATATTATAGTATTCTCTGCTTAAAGCTGCACTAATCAATATATATATATTGATATGTATATCGACAGTGGATCAAATGAAATGTGAAAGGTGTCACTTTCATAGTGAAGAACCCAGAGAGGATGATCTCTCTGCAGTTCCCCTCTGCTCTACAGAGCTTTTTTTAACATCTTTCAGCTCATAGTTTTATCCACTGTACTCTCTGGTTCAAAAATAAAACAAAACTGATGACCACAGTTGGCCAAAAAAGACATTAATGCAAGTTTTTGTCAAAGGTAGCAACTCAACCATGTCAAAAAGTGAAAGTCTTGCATTCAAAATTGTACTTTAGTAAAATTAAGTAACAAGCAAAATACACTTAAGGTAAGATTAATTATTGTACAGCAGAATAAGCCTGGTCAGCATTTTGTTGTTATTATAGCCTATATTATGTGTTTTTAATTACTAATGCATTAATCTGTAAAGGGCATTTTCTATTGTCTTTAGTAACGTTAGAGCAGTAAAGGCTGTAGAATTGGACAATGTGCAATGTAACTCATATATGATTAAAATGTAAAAATCTGTAAGGTAAATCCCAACAATAGCTCTCAATTAAATGCAGTGAAGTGGCACCAAGTGTACCTATAGAAATATATATATAATACAAAAAAAATAAGCTCAAAGCTCAACGAAGCTCAAAATGTTACCTAAGTTCAGTTCCTGGGTAAATGTTGTTATTGACTCAGTTGTTGTTGGCTTGCGTCTGTGCCTGCAGCCTTGGGTGTGTGTGTTTGAAGGAGAATCTACTTTGAAGTGTGACCCAGCTGCCCCATTCATGTCTGCAGTGCACACCAGGTGCTTTAGATGACACAAAGAGGGAAAACCAACGCTCTCTCAAAGTGCACTGCTCCTCACAAAGGCTTTACATTCACGTACAAATCTCCCAGCAACCCTGTCTGCTGCGATCATTGAGGTCAAGTAGAGTATTCTATGAACAAATAATAGATAAAAGACTAGCGATCAAGCTAAAGGGCAGATATATGAGATATGTTTGAAGCAGTGTGAAATGATAAGTGAGGCCTACCAGCTCTGCTCTCTGCACTTGGAGGAAATTCCTCTCCAGCTTAGCTGACTGATAACTATAGGCTAAAATTGCAAAGCACCCAATTTCATACTGGAGTCACTACTAATGTAGTCTTGCATTGCCAGACCTTCTTCCACAGCACTGCGGAGGAGGGTCTGGCTAGTCCACACAGCATTCATGGATATACTACTGATGCTAACCTCCAGTAGTTTATAGAGATAACATTAACAGAAAACAACAATAAACTGTTAAGATTGGTTCCTCAGCTAACCAACAAGCCATAAATGAACATAGGTGTGGACACTTCAGCAGTGGTGGAAAGTAACTATTTACATTTACTCAAGTACTGTACTTAAATAAAAATGTTGAGGTACTTGTACTTTACTTGGGTCTTTTCTTTTCATGCCACTTTCTACTTCTACTCCGTTACATTTCAGAGAGAAACATTGTACTTTTTACTCCACTACATTCATCTGTTACAGCTTTAGTTAACACATGTAGTTTATAAATCTGATGTTTTATTCTAAAGTAAACTAGCCAACAATATATATATATATATATATATATATATATATATATATATATATATATATATATATATATATATATATATATATACACAAGTCCAGCTGAGATGATTAGACCATTAAACACACAACTGTTTGGATCCTTTACACTTTCTAAAACAGGAGGAGAGTTATTTACGTTTAATACTTTAAGTACATTTTCCTGATGATACTTACATACTTTTACTTAAGTAACATTTTAAATGAAGGACTTTTACTTGTAACAGAGTATTTTTACACTGTGGTATTAGTACTGTACTTCACTACAATTCTGTGGTACTTGTACTTTACTTAAGTATTTCTACTCCACTCTGACAGCTGTAGTTACTAGTTACTTCAATACAAAATATAAATCATTCTGATATATGATAATAGGATATGCTACCCAGCAGCTTATAAACTAATTACAATGAGCTCCAAAGTAAAGTACCCATGAATGCATCAATAATTCTGAAATGGGCCATTCTGAGTACTTTTACTATTAGTACATTTTGGTGCAGCGGTAGCTCAGTCCGTAGGGACCTGGCCTAGGAAGCAGAAGGTCGCCGGTCCAAGTCCCCGTACGGGCCAAGTACAGACTGTGGACTGGTAGGTGGAGAGGTGCCAGTTCACCTCCTGGGTGCTGCTGAGGTACCCTTGAGCAAAGCACCAAACCTTGAACTGCTCAGAGTGCCTTTAATGTGCAGCCCCCTCACTCTGACATCACTACCTTAGTGCATGTTTAAGGTTTGTGCATGTGTGTTTGTATTTTGGGCTTGTGTGTAATGTGTAATATATATCAACAGAGTGTAAAAATTTAATTACCCCCTTGGGGATAAATAAAGTATCTCTTCTCTTCTTAAGTACAGTATACTTCAGTAATGCCTTTTACTTGAGTACCGTATCTAACCTGTATTATTCCTACTTTCACTTGAATAAAAGATCTCCAAAGGTTGGGTGTCATCCCCTGAAAACACCAACTGTAATGAAGTAAGTCGGTGACTAATGTGGCTCTTCATAGTAACTCACAGCTCTGCATTGGATGTGTCTGTAGGGAGGTTGTGGGCGTTTGCACAGCCTCAGAGTATGTGCCATACACTGGCCAAGTATTAGACTTACATATAATGACATGAGGGCTTGGCTATGATTGTCCATCAAATGACAGGCCAAGTGGCAGGTCAGTCATAAATGAGTCATTCCTAAATGAAGTTAAAGTGGAGTTATTAATCCATGTGGAGGAAGTCATCCTCTGCATGTTACCCATCCTGGCTGTTTAGAACTCAAGCGTGATTTATGGTACTGCTGAGGCTCTACGCAGAGCTTTAGCCGTAGCCTACGTAAGTGGCCTGAAGTTTATTATTGTGCGTTGGTGTGTGCGTCGATCTCTTGAAGAGAATAGCAGGGGCTGGCGTGTGTGTGTGGGAGGAGTGTGTGGTAGAGTGAGTGAGAGAGTGCCAGTGCCGACTCTAGAGTCATAGTGAGAGAAACAAAGTATCTGTAGCAGAATAAGTTCACCCTCTCCTTGATTTCATGTTGTTTATGGAGAAGGAGAATCATGAAATGAGTCGGGGGTGGGGGGGAAATGCCAAAGCTACCAAGCCACGGCCAAGCGATGTGCGTCGCCGCCATGTGTAGTTACATTTTTCAAGAGCTGCACGTCAGGCTACGGCGTAGGGTCGGTGTCTCCACGTACCTACGTACGTAGCCACAGCCTAGATTTAACGTAGAAGCATAAATCACACTTCACACTGCAACGCCCAAGAACCACCATGATTTCTGGGCTCACCACCTTCAACGGTCAACGGCATTGGCCGGAGTATTCCTAAAACCTCTCATGCATGTCTTTGTGCAGCACCTGGAGGAAACCCACTAACATTGGAAGGACATGCACCTACAAAGACAAAGGTGTCCTGAGCTGGGCCTTCCTTCAAACCACTCACAGATGTTAAAAACATTTCCAAACGCCGCCTCTGACTTCCTGTTCTGACGTACTGTCTACAATGCTGAAAATATGGATGTCGCACAAGTACAAATAAGGCGTCAGGCATGGCTGCTTTGCAGTAATGATGTCATCGTCCCATCCTGTATCTTGGCAGAATCTGGGCTAGATTAGGAGTGTTACGAATTCACCAGTTAAAATCTGTTAGTCTCATACACGTTCAGTGTGTGTCTGGCTGTTGTGGGTGCCACAACCACATCACCTAGCATGTGTGGCTGAATGCGACTGTAAACATGTCTAACAGTGAATTGATAGAGAGGCTGGGTGTGACTGTGTGTATGTGCTTTTGATTTGCGCGCGTCGCCGGCATGTGTCGCTGAAAGAGCACCTTGGAGCGGCTGCCTTGCAGGCCATTGTCTGCTCCAGATGTTTCCCTGAGCCACCCAAAGTGCTGCCGAGAGGAGAAAGAGGCCAAAAATCACTATACGCCGTAAAGCCTGGCTGTAAATTTGCTGCATGCCTCAGCCTCAATTTGCACCTGAATGGGGCAGGCGGTTAGGCTCCAGCGGGGGAGGGAATGGAGGAGGGGGTTCAGACACACACACACACACACACACACACACACACACACACACACACACACACACACACACACACACACACACACACACACACACACACACACACACACACTGCAGCACAGAACAGAGTTAGGAAAGCTGCATGCAATCTCCCCCTCACTTGTTGACAGGGCCATGCGAGAGAAGTAGCTTTTAAATGGTAATGAAAAACAACAATTCTACGACGAGATGATCCGAGGATGAGCTAACAGGGTTGCGAGGAGAACCATTATCTTGATGTAATGACATCTGCTCATTGAAGCACATAAGTGTCCTGAAAAGTGTACTTAATGCAATTGTTGATGAAATGGGATTTGAAGCAGAAAGAAATACCGCGTTGGATGAGCTCTTTGAATCAGTTACATGCCGCAGTCCAAGAAGACCTATGGAAGTTTTCAGTCTTATATTAAAGCTCTGTAGGGTTTTTGTTTGTTTTAAATGAACAGTTGACCAAATGTTTGTATATTTTATCAATTACGTCTATGGTGTCTAGGCTGCCAGACCTTCCTTCATGGCGCTGTGGAGGAGGGTCTAGTGGAGGAGGCTAGTCCACACAGCATTCTGGGATGGGAGAAAAACGTGCTCTGGTTTATTGGCATTTCTTTAAACCATTCCCAATCGTCTTGGGCGGTGCTAAGTGCCGGACAGAGCCACGGTCCCTCTGCAAAATATGAATGCATGTTTTGGTGGAACATGTGTACGTTCAAAAGTAGTTTTAGTCGTGCAACAGAAAACTCAGATTGGACAGATAGTCTAGCTAGCTGTCTGGATTTACCCTGCAGAGATCTGAGGAGCAGTTAACCATAGTCCTCAGAAATCCACCGGAGGTTAGAACGCCAACACAAAGAAAGAGGAAGGGGATGGACATCCGTCCATAAAGAAGGACATCCGGCTGATTTTCCGGCGGCACCGCAACAATCCCAAGTGAAACGTCGTGGATATAGACTAAGTGGTATCTAGCCATTGTAGATAATTAGCATTTTATTTGCTGTTTTAAATGTAGCTGACATTTGTTGCCCAAACATTGGAGGTAAAAGCAATTTTGTTTCTAGAGCTGACTGCACTGAAAAAAACGTCCAGACATTATATCCCTGCTACTCCCCAGACCTCACTTCGTAATGCTGGATAGAGTCAGCTTTCTGCAGTCATTGGATTTGGTAACCATCATACATGAATCCCGGTTTCCCTAATCTGAAGGAAAACCTGGTTACCCCAACTCAATTTCTCCCAAGATATTACTTAGCCATGAATACACATAACCAGGTTTCAAATCATTTTTCACATGCGAGCATGTGCCTGCCAAAGACTAAAGGCAAGAGAGGAAAAACTGTGACAGCAGAGCGGCGGCATGAAAGGAAAGAAAAGTGTAACTTGCACTACTCTATATGAATCTAAATCAGCCAGTTTCCACAGCTGAACATTGGACTATTTATGAAATTAGGACACATTCGTACTCAAAAATGCGTGCTCTCACTGCACGCCAGTCCAAATGCAGCAGATACATCATCTCATATCACTAAAATATCAAAATAAGTTATGGTTCCAAAAGAAGGTTGTGTGGAGGTTTGATCACTGACCTGCTGCATGTATACACAGACTCTACAGTAAGCGGGTTACAGTCTGATTTCCTGCTTAACTTCATTTCTCTCAGTAAATAATTTCTTGTGTGCATATACAGTAGATGTAGTCTCACATTACCAGAACTATCTCCTCAGCGCTGTTGAGGAAGGTCTGGCTACACCGCAGATGCATTCTGGGATAGGAGGAAAAAACCCTCTGGGTAGTTTGCATTTCTTTAAACCAATCACAATCTTTATGGGTGGCGCTAAGCTCCGGACGCAGTGACGGTGGCTCCGCTGAATAGTCTCAGGAAGGAACTTGTTCTGGTGGAACATTTGCACCCCGCAAAAGAAAACACCACATACAATAATAAAGGTAGCTAACTGTTCACACAAGACAGTGAACTATTTAAATTAGCTGATACATGGTTAAACCTCATTGGCTCTTACCAGTGTATCTCCGTGTGAACTTCGTCCACAGCAATCCCACCAATCAGTCCCAAAACGTCCCAGTTAGAGAGGAAATGCCGTCAACGTATTCTTTGTAAATCTTTACAATCATTCCCTGAAAGAACCAAGCAGGTCTGCTTTGTTGCACCATATAATTTTTTTTCAAAATTTGACATTTTCAGCGTGTAGCTTGCTAGCTCGAAGTGTGTTGTTGTTTTCTGAAGCAAACAAAGTTTGAGAACGGCGACACACAGAGAGCGGAAGGTGAGGGGCCAAACCTGACAAAGCAGGATGTCAGGCTTTATCATGGAAATGTACTTTCATAGATCCAGACTAATATAGATGTAACTAAATGTCTGCGAACAGTTTTTACAGGAACCAGAGAAATTGTCTGTGTATTAAAGGGTATTAAGCGAGATCGCTGCAGTCCGCAGCGGCGAAACAAGCTACAATGTAAGTTAATAGGGCAATTGTCCAGCTTGTATTTACCTTCACAAAAGTGCTTGTTTTACCACTGACAGGCTCAGATTAATATTCTAAGTGTCTGACAACATTATGGAAAGGATCCCTTCAGAAATAGATCTTTAAACCTCTTTGAGACCTTTCTGTTTAACCAGAAACAGCTCTGAAGTCGCTAGCTCTAAACCCACCAGTCTCCATTTTAAAAAGCAATACTTTTAGCGTGTATAGAGCCAACATATTTTCACATGTAAATCAGTAAAGTATGTGTTTATTTCAACCAAAACTAGAGTTGCAATGGTTGAGAAAATGGTAGGACGACCCAAAACAGCTTTTCATAGTTTTATTTTGTTTCTGTTGACTTTGAATGAAGGGTATTTATGATGCTAAAATTACTGTTTATTTACATGGAGTCTGGTGGGTTTAGCGAATGCAATTTCGTGGAAAGGTCGAGCTCCTTAGTCCTTTCCATAATGCCGACTGCAGCGATCTTGCTTAATACTGGACCAATTTCAAAGATTGTTGTTCCCATCAGTCACTTAGACACAAAACATAGGAAAAAAGGGTCCAGGTTGAAAAAGTTACCCTTTAACAGCAGTCAACTCTGGCAGCATCTGATGACACAATGTTGAGAGAAAAACTATTTATGTAAGTAGTGCATTTCAGACATTTCATTCTTAATGAAATGTCTACAACCACATTAATCTTGCGAATGCCTAACGATGCACAACAGTGGAGCTTATTTGAAGTAAAGTTGGTGTTTACTTTTAATCACACTCTGTGGCTTTCATTCACTCCCTTTCCCTGCTCCATATTCTCCCCCCCCAACTCTTTGTTTTTGCCTCTCACACACCCACACAAAGACACACACACACACACACACACACACACACACACACACACACACACACACACACACACACACACACACAAACACACATGTGCAAGTACATATGTTGACTTTGCGCGAGCCGTGTACTCTGAACGCCACATTAACTCCATTTTGTCACTCATCACTGAGTGGTGTTAACGCTGTGACCTTTCAGCACGCAGACTGGCGTATCATTAGCGATACTGTGGGACTCCACACACCACGGCTCCCAGCCACAGCCCATTAGAAAGTCATCAGACGGCCTTCATGTAATGACCAAATCACTCCCTCACGGTGTTACACATGCAGTTAATGGAATTGATTCACGTACACAAAGACCCAAAGTCATAGGTTGATCTGGCTTTGCATCACCTGACGCAAGAACAGAGGAATGACGAGGGAACAATTAAGGTGCAATAAATAAGCAAGGCAATAGATTGGGAGCTTTGGTGTTCATGTCATCAGACAACTCAAGGAGGGTGTAGGATTTTTGACTCAGTCACGTGAGGGGTAAAATACAGTAGCATTATCCATTACATTTTGGTTTAGCTGATGTGAGGTATCTACAGTAGATATATATTTGATTGCCTTTCCATCCACTATCCACATTATTAACCCTCCTGTTGTCCTCGGTTCAAATTTGACCTGTTTTCAAAGTTCATATATCAGAAATTGGGTTTCTTTCAAGCTCATTGCCCAAACATAACATGGATGGTTCCATGCAACGCTCTTCGCAAGTAAAATTAAGCATCAGCTCACTTCTTACATTGAATTTTGGATGTTTTATTAAATTTAATTAAATTATATAGCATTTGAAAAAAACAATGCATTGCTCTCTAAACACTATCCTGACTAAACTTTGACAGTCTGCGAATATCCGCTCAATCGAAATGTGGAAATAATGCATAATTTCCCAAAAATAAGGTAGGCTCTGATTTCATATAAATGAGGCTTATTGACTATGAATTCCAAAAAAAAGTGTAAAGCTAACAGTAATAAGTTGATGTTAGTGGAGAGACAAAAACCTTTAAAAAAAAAGCATAAAACCAGGAGAACAAGATGCATGGTCAATGGGAAGACAACACAAGGGTTAAAGGGCAATTCTGTCAATTTTCAACCTGGCTCTTGTTCTCTTATTTGAGTCCATTCTGACTATGTATCATGGTACCTTTACACTCGCCACCAGTTTCAGACTCTGGCAACACAACATATTTTGGGGCCAAGAAGACAAGCCTTTTAAAACTTCACTAAACACTCCAATGTTGCAAAAATCCTATCATTAAAGTAAACACAGAAATAATAGCCCCCTGGATAAGCTGCTGTAAGTAACTTAAAATAATCTCAAAATGAAATAGCACAACATGGTGTTAACATAAAATACAGCGCTTTCAAGCCAGAGAGAGGAGTTCACTTTGTGGCAAAAACAAAATACTTTCACCCACTACCATTGCCCCTGAAAGGACCGTCATTCCCCTTAACTTCTTCCAGGACACCAACTCTGCTCCCCCACTTAAAGCCCTGTGTTTTGGGACCACACCTTATATGTGTAATGCACACAAATTACAGTGCAATGCATTTTGTAGCTATGTGTGCAAATAGTTCATAAGAGCAGTAATGTGAACACTGCATTAGCCACCTCTGTCATCTTGAATTGTGTGCACAGACATTACAGCTAAGGAAACTGTGACCTAGAATTGTTAATTTAGTAATAAAATGCCATTATTAATTTATTTCTCTTCTATGTCTATTTTGGAGGGATGATTTTCAATGAAAGGGTTCAAAATAAATTGATGGAGTAAATAAAGAGACATTTTGACCCCATTTTAGAAAATGATGAGACAGAAAAGTCATTTTTCTTAAATGCTAACATCTGGACAGTCTGAGCTCAAACATAATGGACGATAGGTTTTTTGGCCTTTAAGAGGCTAAAGATGGGGTCGACCCTTGAGATGCCTTTCTTCTTGAGCTGGCTAAGCCTGGTTTTATTATGGAGAGCACACACACACACACACACACACACACACACAAAGAACAGTGGGACTGGGAGTGGATTTATAGAGGCACACACTCATCAGTGAGGCAGAAGTCTGTGCACAGTAACATACGCCCAACTGCTCCCATTTTGGAGTATGTGCCAGGCTCAAAACGTACATGTGTTTGCTAATTAATATTTGCAATTAAAATTACACTGTGTGTTGCTGCTGGCAACCACCACAGCCACAGTCATCGCAGCATTCTCAATATCAGGCGACTGAGATCTTGCCAGAGGAACTGTTAGATGTGTAAAGATCCTGATGGTCCAAAACAAACTCTCTTCTTTTTTTATAACGGTGGCCTGTGCAGTCTGTGGAAGACTAGCTGCTGGTCAAACAGAAACCAGTCTGGAACGTTCTTCTTGCTTAATTAAAAAAGCAGACAGGCTGTCTTGCTCAGAAAACAGAAAGAAAAAGTCTCCACATTTTGTTGTCTATCTCTTATGTGTCACTAATGCCGACCTTATACTAAAAGACTTGTCAAGCTATTCTACTGTCGCAGACTATTTTCCAATATGGGAATGCTATCCTGAGAGTCTTGCTAGAGTCGGGGTGCTCCCGTCCTCTCAATCGTTTGGTGTGAGGTGTTTATAAAACTCAGTCCCAGTCAGTCTTTTTCCCGTCTTGACGTTCCAACAAAATCAAAAGAATTCCGAGTACTGCCGCCATTCATCTGCATGTATGGCAGAACAGAAAATCTGCAAACTTTTCCTTAAGTTTCCAGCTAACGCTACCGGTAGCTAGCTAGCTTGGTTACATTTTTCAAAACAAATCTAGCTGTAGTCTTACAATGTGTGAACCTGAAAGATCCCTAGCCTGATATACAATATTCTGACAGTCTTTAACGTTAGATGTGAGAGGATTGTCTTTATATGTGAGATGGTGTCAGACTTTAGTCTTTTCAAAGACTGTTCAGAGTCTTGTAGAGTATGGTAGGCATAAAGTTGACTTAGCACCTTTAGCCTCAAAATGGAATTCATGTTAGCATAGTGGGGGTTGCCCTGAAACAGCCGACGAACACGCAACATGTTTTCCATTTAAAGCCCTGAACATAATGCAGCTCATTTATCATGATGGCGAAAACAGACACGCTCACTGAAGTCCTACTCCGGTGTACTGCCTCAGACATAAATCAGGTGCTCTCAGCTCAACAATGCTAATCCAAAGCCGCTATTTAAGTTTGGTAATTCAAATCACTCAGCGCTCTTAGAGGAGTAAGGGGAGTTTTGGTGATTCGTCAGTGCCTTTTGCCGATGCAGCAATATCCCCCTCATAATTTAAAATCAACAGGCTGGGGGCTCTGCAGGCCAGACGTGGCTTAGCTAGTAAAACAAATGCATTAGCCCCTGTCCATGGCTATCAAAACAGCCATTAGCATTTCCGCAGCTGGTAATCGCTGGCGTTGAGAAAGCAGGGAGGAAGCCCTCTCGGCTGGCTTCCCACACATTGCTACAAAGTGGGCTTAACCATGCCTGCCACTCATGTCGGGAGACGTGCGCGAGCAGCTCGTGCACACACTGACTCACAAACCCAAACACACACTTTCTTACATGCACACATATACACACCCAACTTGCTGGAAAAAAAAACACACACAAAAACACACATGGAGCCGTTTACTTTTAGACATTCACACAGTCACGCGCTGTCACCGGATTCCATGGCCTCAGGCTAGTGGTAGACACGGCGGGTTCCCAGGGGCAGATCGTGTTGGGCAGTTTGAAACCAGTAAGAAAACAATTAAGTCATCAGCGTTAGCTCTGTGCAGGAGGAAAGGGAAATTGCCAGTAAAACTTTAAAGGGGGAAATGGCATTACAACCAGAACAATAGGACCTTGTAAGATATCAAATGAGTAAGTCTTTTATAGATTCAAATGTCTCCAATCTGAGGATGGTAAGTTTGCTCTGATGTGAGCCTGACGTTAACTTTACATGGCACTGCCAATGTCAGGAGTTGACTTCACTGAGAGAGGTACGGGAAGTGGCTGCATTTTTCAATTTCTTTTATTAACATGCAAACAATTTCGCATTGCACAAGTCAGTCTAACCCTCCCGTTGACCTCGGGTCAAATTTGACCTGTTATCAATAAGTTTCTATATCAGTAATTTGTGTTTTCTTTCAACCAAATTGTCAAAAAAAAAAAAAAAAAACGTGGATAGTTCACAAGTAAAATAAATGATCAGTTCACTACTTTCATTGAATGTGGGTGTTTGATTCAGTTTTATAGCATTTGAAAAAAAGATAAAGAACAGTGAAAAAAGTGACAAAAATGTCGGGAAAAGCTTCAAAAACGTGGGGGAAAAAGAAATGTAATGTGGGAGAAAACTATTTAAAGACCCTCCCTTATTCTCCCAAAAAAATAAGATGCTCTCTTCAGCAAAAACAACAAATACACGACCCTCCCATCCACCTTTCTGACCCCCCCTCTCACCTCCCCGAATCAATAGGTGCTTTTCGACCGGATAGTACTTGTACTTTTTAGAGGAAAAGTACACTTCTAAGCAGTTCTAAGAACTACTCTCCCCCAAAATCTTTTTTTCCGTTTGCATTCCCACTGGCCAAGTGGCCATAGGGACTGGTACTCGGAACAAACCCCGCCTCTGCCTGCTGCGCTGTGTGTGTGTGTGTGTGTGTGTGTGTGTGTGTATGTGTATGTGTATGTGTGTGTGTGTGTGTGTGTGTGTGCGTGTGCGTGTGCGTGTGCGTGTGACTGTGTGTGTGTGTGTGTGTGTGTGTGTGTGTGTGTGTGTGTGTGACAGCCGGCGTGCCACATGACACGCTTGTGGAGTTTAACTCCAAAAAGACAGTTAACCACAGGTTCCCGTTAATCTTATGATGGACATGTGTTGTGATATTTAAACAAACGATCCTTCAACGGCGAAATAAAAGCCTCTTATTTACGAGAGCGGTCTGAGAGACCTCCAGCTCACAGCGAGTTCTCTGAGCATGACTGGCCGAGCGACGAGCTAGAGGCCGGGGCAGGCGCCTGCTGGCTGTCGCCTCACTTCATGGAGCTCCTCAACTCTTAAAAATTTGAAGCAAATTGTCAATTTGGCATTAATTTTCGCAAGACTGCCTATATTTGAAATCTAAATAGTTAATTTCTCGCCTAAAATGTTGTCAGAAGTGAATTTAATGATGAATAAGATGGTGAAAATTGTTAAAAATGTCCCGCTGTTGGTTGTTGCTCTGTCTGCAAGTTCCGAGTTGGCAGTGGGCGGGACTTATAAGTTCGACCAATCAAGTCCACCTAGGAAAAGGGAAAAGACCCTGCTCTGAAGTAGGAGCTAAAAAAGCACGCTACTGAGGCCAGAAGAACTTTAAATCCCCAAATTTTTCCTGTCGGAACACGACGAAAAAAGTGTTATAGGAACGTTTAGTTCTAAGAGCTGCACAAATCCCTCCGGTCGGAAAGCCCCTATTGTCATATAGTCCCTAAATGGCAACATCAGTCATGGTTTATTACAGTGGTCAAAAGCATGCACTGTGACAACACAGAGCTCCAGGTATTTACAGTTAATTAGTTACTTTTTATTTTGATTTATTATGCTACATGTGGTCGCTGTCGGCTGAAAACCTTGTATGTCCCAAACCATAGTTTTCAATCAGGAAATTAAAAAAAGCTATTTACCTCAGACGTAGTCAGACAAAATGGCCTCGTCCCTGTTTAAATATTTGTAAAACCCACAGACAGATGCAAAAGGGTGACCAATAGCAGTGATTTATGAAGATAAAAAACTAATTTCTAATTTCTGCCCGACAGCGACAATATACTTTTACTCTGTTAAGGTAGACTGGGAGAGGTGTGTTAATGTGTATTACGTTCCGTGGTGGAAGATGTATACAGATCCTTAGGTAAAAGTACTAATACTACACTGTGAAAATACTGTAATACTGTAATAAGTTAGAAGTAAACGTCCTGCATTGGAAATGTTATTTAAGTAAAAATATTTAGGTGTCATCAAGAAAATGTACTCATTAAATGTAAAGAACTCTCCTCCCATTGTAGAAAGTGTAAAGGATCCAAACAGTTGTGTGTTTAATGTTCTAATCATCTCAGCTGGACTTGTAGGCGTTATATTGTTGACTAGTTTACTTCAGAATAAAACATCAGATTTTATAAACTACATGTGTTTCTTAACGTCTAAAGTAACTAGTAACTAAAGCTGTCAGATGAATGTAGTGGAGTAAAAAGTACAATGTTTCTCTCTGAAATGTAGCGGAGTAGAAGTAGAAAGTGGCATGAAAAGAAAAGACTCAAGTAAAGTACAAGTACCTCAACATTTGGACTTAAGTACTGTACTTGAGTAAATGTACTTAGTTACATTCCACCACTGATTAGGTTAATGTGTTAAAGTCTCTTCCTGAGGACATTTCAGGTTGTTGTAAGAAAAGTCAACCATGGAATATACAATAGCAACTTGTGGATTGGCACTTGAGTTGAGCATTCAGCTTTTTAAGGGGCGGGGTGTTAGAACACACACCAGTGCGCACTGTCACTCATGCTACAAGTACACACGTTCACGTTTGTCTGCTCTTGCCAATCACCTCCTCTTTGAACTGCTAATTGTTAATTACCTCACCATTTCTCAGCGAGCTGAAAGGCTTCGAGAGCATGTGTGATTGATTGAGCCGCTGGTTGCTGTGTGTCCTTTGATGTTGATTTGATTTCCTGATATCTACAAAGCGGCGTCGAGGAAGGGCTAAAGCCTGCTATCTCAAGATCGCTGTTGCATATTCAAGTGAAGGTGATTTCCATATCAAAATAGTTGTTTAACAGCTGTGCCACGGATCAAGTGAGCAGCATCAGGGGATTGTTTCCTCTGCAATCGGGGGAAAGCATCTGTGAGCTCACATTTCTGGCATGCATGGTGTTAAGTGTGATTTATGGTTCTGCGGAGGCTCCACGCAGAGCTTTCGCCGTAGCCTACATACAGTGAGTGGCCAGAAGTCTATACTTGTGCGTTGGTGTGTGCGTCGAGCCGGCATGTGTGTGGGGAGTGTGTGGTAGAGTGAGGGAGAAAGTGAGTTTGAAAGGGCATTTACCATGCAGGGAGGCGCTTACAAAAATGGTATCAAGTGGCATTATGGGAAGTGTATGGTCCAACGCTAAAGGACAATAAAGCCAGGATATCTTGGCCTTCACTGCTTCGGTCGTGGCCGTTCTTTATTTAACCTGTCTTGTGATTGCAGTAACTCTACGTGGAAATGTTACACATCAAGGAGTCCAACAATCTCCAGGTTGTGTTTCCGCTCTGCAGACATGTCTCTTTGCATTGTGATTTACACTGTCCCTGGTTTGTGTTAACCAGCTATCCCATCATGCCCTGTGCTTCTCATGTTGGATTCTGCAGCTGTTGAGAAGAGTGTTTGCTAAGTTGCGTATATTTTAATCTTGGTGTACAGCAAACTGTTTTTAATGTGTGTCCTCTGAGCGAGCTTTGTCAAGCATTGTGTGTGTGTGCATGAATGCATCGGTGTGTGTGTGTGTGTGTGTGTGTGTGTGTGTGTGTGTGTGTGTGTGTGTGTTTACAGTCAGTCCAGGGAGATGGTTGAGCCATCTGTCCTCACCACAGTGGAACTGATAAAGCTGTCAGACCAGCTCTGTGTGAAATCCCTCCCCATCATCATCACCTCTATGTCACTAATTACAACTTGTGTGTGTGTGTGTGTGTGTGTGTGTGTGTGTGTGTGTGTGTGTGTGTGTGTGTGTGTGTGTGAATAAGGTTATTGCTTTTATGTTTTTTTTGTCAGCAGTTTTAAAAAGTAAAACAAAACTTTTCCTAATACAGACATTTTTAAGATAAAGAACCAGGTAAACTTTTACATCCTCTTAGTAGATTCTGTAATACTTTCCTTCGTAATTAATGCACCGATATCCCGTCAGCTCTGTGTATGTATGTGTGTGTGTGTGAGTGTGTGTGATCGCGCTTACAGGTAAATGCGTCACAGATGGTGACATCACAGCAGGTGGCTGCTCTCTAAAGCTGCTTACATGGCGGCCGAGGCGGTGTCGATGAGGGAACTGTGACACGGTCGTCGCTACAGGAGACAGATATACCCTGACACATCCTGGATAGCAACACACCCACTTCCTTCACACACACACACACACACACCTGAGAAGGAGGCGGGGTGAAATCTTCACGTTGCAGATCCAGCGATGCTCACACCTTCAGGTGCAATTGTAACTTTCGTGATTATTTTTGTAGTCAACTTTGGGGATGACATGACACGCTGAACTCACAGCTTTGGAGTCCTGTGGTTTTGTTGACGAGACTTAGGTTAAGTCTGTGCTATTCTGGTTTTGGATCACATCCGAGATGAGCTGTAGTCACAGATGGAATAAAAAAAAAATCCTTAAACGGAGATACTAAAAAGCAAAGTACAACTGTGCTTGGCTTTCCATTGGCAATGTAATTATTCAAACCATCTGTTGAATTTGAAGATCTTTCATTGTCACTCTTTTTTTTTAATCTCTTTTATCTCTATCTTTTTATTTTTTTACTCTTTTGTGTTTTTGACAAATTCTTACAGAGCTACAGTTTTACAATTTCAGATCTTCAAAATAGGCTTACTGTAAAAGAGTGCTCTGCAGATTTAGCGTTGCACTACTAATAATGTTGTCTGACTCACAATGGACTGTTTAAAAAAAAAAATCTAAATGGATGCAGCAGAAACACAAATATCATCTTTTTTATTCCACACCTTCATCTTCTGGCGAATACATTACCCACAGTGCAACTTGACAAGCTGACGGTTCAGTCCTAGATTCAGGTGTGTTACGGGAGCAGAGGCTAATGTAGCCTCAACCAGAGATGAGGACTACAGAGGTCTGGTCTTACTCTTTCTAACTCTACACCTTCATATGATTTTTAATTTGCAAACTTGAGGTCTTCAGCCCCAAGAGACGCTGACTCAAGTGACATAACTTGAGGAAATTAAGCACTCGGTCAATCAAATCAATGCTGATCATGGTTTCAGCTCTCTATGCATTGTTAGTGGTGTGTGTGTGTGTGTGTGTGTATCACTGTTTTTCTTAGGGTCAATGGGACAGCTTGTGACCTGTACATCTCTTGATATGACAGGCGTGTGTGTGTGTGTGTGTGTGTGTGTGTGTGTGTGTGTGTGTGTCCAACCGTGTGTATGGCAATGGGAAATGGCATCCTGCCTGTGTGTGTGTGTGTGTGTGTGTGTATTTATGTGTGTCCGTCCTGCTGTGTGTTGGGCCAGTGGGAACCTGAGTGTGTGATAGTCTCCAAGGTCATTTCTTCTCCTCATGAGCTCACTCTTTCCCCCCCCCCGCCACAGTATCACTTCCTCCTCAGGCAACAAAGGCTCTATTTTAGACTACAATGATCTTCCTCTGACAGAGACAGAGAGGCCCAAAGTCAAGCGAGTCAATGTGATGCCTCCGCTGGTTTATACGCATCACACCAACAACTGACTTTACAAAGGTACACACACACACACACACACACACACACCCACGTAGGCGCACATGCAAACACACACTGACATTTCCTTTCCTATTCATGTAAACATGCACAAAGATCAGACAATCAATAAGTGGTAGTAAACAAGATCAAAAATAGAATGGACTTGGAAAATGTGACTAAAGGTTGTATGATGCATTGATTCAAATGGGTCTTTTGGCTGTGTTCATATTGCAGCTGCAAAAAGGCACAGATGTTTTTCAGCCCTGTATCACCAGCTGTTGTGCCTGCAGGATGCTAACTTTCACTGACTGAGTGCGGTGATAGGTTTTCCTCTGTGCCACAAAGCTCCATTGTTGAACATAAAACCCACCAATCAGTCAATGTCAATGAGCCACACTCCTGCACTGAGTGACAACATGGATGTATAATAAGAACTGGATACAGCGTAGGAGTCCCGTTCATTCCTAGAGATGCTCAGCGGCGCATGCAGGCATCATGGAGTCAAAAATGACTCAGGTGATCTGTCGGCCGAGGCGGCTACTTCCTGTTTAGCGCTCCGCTATCTTGAATGGTGATAACATTATTTAATCGTGCGTCTCTTCTAGACTTTCCAAATGTTATCTGACCGAATGGATCGAATTCTGACAGTTGAACGAGTCATTCCGTGGAGGTTGTGATGCTCAAAAAAATTTAACCACTGACTTACAGATGTTTCTTTCCCCATGTTTTCGGGCCAGAGGGCATGACGCTTGGCCACTATGTTCAATTTGCTTCAAAGCCTGGCGCACTTTATTTCAGAGTGACAATAGATAGACAGGAAAGCTGGCAGAGATATGGGGAATGATACGCACCGAAGGGCCGCAGGTCGGATTCGAACCCGGGCCGCTGCAAAGGCCTCAGCCTACATGGGGCGCTCTTACTGGCTGAGTTAGAGGTCGCCCCCTTTTAATCAATTTGACATATACCGTCTTGCTCACTACACTAAATGTTCATTAATCTGCCTCTCAAAATAGTCCCGATGAACCTAATGGCCAAGTACATAACGTTACAACGTCCTCCAGCCCACTTCACATATTCTCAATTTAAATTTTATTTATAGTGTCAAATCATAAC
Source organism: Zingel zingel (assembly GCA_023566125.1). Classification (NCBI taxonomy): domain Eukaryota; kingdom Metazoa; phylum Chordata; class Actinopteri; order Perciformes; family Percidae; genus Zingel; species Zingel zingel. Next base: position 24,155,264 of record CM042327.1, read on the forward strand.
ACAAGTTATCCCAGGACACTTTACAGATAGAGTAGGTCTAGACCATACTCTATAATTTACAGAGACCCAACATTCCCCCATTAGCAAGCACTTGGTGTAATGGTGGCGTGGAAAAAAACGTCCTTTAAACAGACAGAAACCTCGGACAGACCCTGGCTTTGGGTGGGCGGCCATCTGCCTCGACCGGTTTTGCTCAAATGCCAAAACTGATCTTTTTAAACCCGCATTTCTGTAAGTGATGGTGAATCCAGCAAGCTGGGTGTGTAAATGGAATAAATATTATTTGTGAGTCATGTTTCGAAACAACTGACACAATTAAATCCAATATTCGCTGTTTGCTGCTGAGCAGTAGTGTACAATGGCTTTATCAGAGCATTTACACTGAAAACAGATAGCGGTTGATAAAGGTTGTGACCCAAACACAGTTGGTAGCTGTAAAACAAAACAAAAATGCTAAATGCTAATCCCCTCTGTAGAGCTAAGGTGAACTGCAGTTGGATGGTAATCTCTGTTGGTTCTTTGAGATTACTTATTGTCATTTGATCCATGGTTAATATATGACCCTATGATTGATTATAGCAGCTAGCTACATAGCGCCAGTACAACGTTAATTGTTGTCAGTGCTCAGTCTTTGTTCTCTGACCTGCTCTTCTTTATCAGGTGATAACTGTCTTATTCATCCATGCAATTTCTCTGTTGCAAAACCAAAAAGGTCAACATGGATTTTTACGATTGATGTAAACGTGACAAGTCATTGTTCCTCAGCTAACCTTGCTAGCATTGTCTACATTTCCTGTGGGTGTCTGATCCTGCTGTGAAAAAACACCCTTGTAAACAGTCATTCATAAGTAATATCATGCACAGATGTTGGGCCACACCTGAATGTATGCAGGAGAAAAGATGCAAATGTATGCAAGCATTGGTGCTTTACACATATGCCCCTGGTGCTGTTTAAGAAAATTGTTCAGCCTTTTTGAAAATAATATAACTATTACATTTGTAAAGCATTTTTGATTGGAGTCGTCAGTAGGACCAATGGGCTTGTTGTTGCCACAGACATGATGGGGTAGTTTATATATTCACAACGTTCCACTTCCAGGATTGCTCTGTTGCCTTCGGCAGGATGTCACTCTTTTCGGCCGGATGTCTGTTACCTTCCTCTTTCTTTGTGTTGGCGTTCTAAACTCCGGTGGATTTATGAAGACTATGGTTAATTAGTCAGATGAGACACCTCAAACCATATCTTCTTCTTGCTTCCATCTGGCAGGTGGAATCAGGCTTTCAGAGCACGCACCTCCAGGCTGCAGAACAGTTTATCCCCAGGGCCATCACAGAAATGAACAATCATGCCCTCCCCTCCCCCCCCCCCCCAGCCAGCACAGTTGCACTTTCTAGATAGGGATTATATGCAATGGGACTCAATATTGGATGCCTTGATCATATTTTTTTTTATATTTTTCTTATTTTATTTATTGTGTGAGTGTGTATATGAAAGTGAGTATTGTTTTAGAGGCTGCATAAGCAAATTTCGTTGTATGGTTCTACTGCACAATGACAATTAAAGTCTATTCTATTCTCATCTCTGCCGGGTAAATCCAGACAGCTAGCTAGACTATCTGTCCAATCTGAGTTTTCTGTTGAACGACTAAAACTACTTTTGAACGTACACATGTTCCACCAAAACAAGTTCCTTCCTGAGACTATTTTGCAGAGGCACCGTGGCTCCGTCCGGCGCTTAGCGCCACCCAAGACGATTGGGATTGGTTGAAAGAAATGCCAATAAACCAGCGCACGTTTTTCTCCCATCCAGGAATGCTGTGTGGACTGGCCTCCTCCACTAGACCCTCCTTCACAGCATTGTGGAGGAAGGTCTGGCAGACTAGACACCATAGACGTAATTGATAAAATATACAAACATTTGTATATAAAGAAATGCCAATAAACCAGAGCACGTTTTTCTCCTAGCAGACCCTCTGAGAAAGACTAGGGAAGGGGTGAAATATTAAAGTGCTCATCTTATGCTCATTTTCAGGTTCATAATTGTATTATACTATAATTGAGGTTGTACCAGAATAGGTTTACATGGTTTCATTTTCTAAAAACATCATTTTTGTTGTACTGCACATTGCTGCAGCTCCTCTTTTCACCCTGTGTGTTGAGCTCTCTGTTTTAGCTACATAGTGAGACATCTCTTTAAAATCTCTGTTCCATCTTTGTTGGGAGTCGCACATGCTCAGTAGCTAGGTAAGGACTACTAGCCAGTCAGAAGGAGAGTATGAGGGTGTGCCCCGACAGTACCTAGGTAAGGACTACTAGCCAGTCAGAAGCAGAGTATGAGGGCGTGCCCTGACAGTACCTAGGTAAGGACTACTAGCCAGTCAGAAGCAGAGTATGAGGGCGTGCCCTGACAGTACCTAGGTAAGGACTACTAGCCAGTCAGAAGGAGAGTATGAGGGCGTGCCCTGACAGTACCTAGGTAAGGACTACTAGCCAGTCAGAAGCAGAGTATGAGGGCGTGCCCTGACAGTACCTAGGTAAGACTACTAGCCAGTCAGAAGCAGAGTATGAGGGCGTGCCCTGACAGTACCTAGGTAAGGACTACTAGCCCGTCAGAAGCAGAGTATGAGGGCGTGCCCTGACAGTAGCTAGGTACGGACTACTAGCCAGTCAGAAGCCGAGTATGAGGGCATGCCCTAACAGTACCTAGGTAAGGACTACTAGCCAGTCAGAAGCAGAGTATGAGGGCGTGCCCTGACAGTACCTAGGTAAGGACTACTAGCCAGTCAGAACCAGAGTATGAGGGCGTGCCCTGACAGTAGCTAGGTAAGGACTACTAGCCAGTCAGAAGCAGAGTATGAGGGCGTGCCATGCTAGCAGCTAGGCGAGCATTATAACGTGTGTTCCAAAGTGACCACGTTTGTCTCTGAAGTAAAGGCTGGACTACAATAGAGCTGTTTGGAGCAGTTTGTGAACAGTGTTTCCTGTTGGAGATGGTAAGTCCCTTTGGGGTGGACTTTGGGCTTTTTCACTTTGTAAACCTATAACATGCACAAAAGAAATATATAAGACAATAAAGGAAAGGGGAAAAGCCAAAAGGCATAATATGAGCACTTTTAGAGATGGACTAACTCATTGTTGATTTTGGTATGTTCCTGGGATTTGTTGACGTGGAAAAATGCTGAACTTAAAATGTCTTAAATAGAACCCATGAATATTGGCTACAACACTGTATTAAAGCCATGTGTCCTGAATACTAATCTGACATAAATCTAGTAAACAAAACATCATTTAACTCCAAATCTTTCATCATTTGTGAAACAAAAACGTGGCACTCAGTGCAGCTTAGCATGAGGCAAGAGACACAACAAAGGCAAGAAAGCCAAAAACCTGATTGGTATTTGGGGAGATGCCTCAGTTGAGACATTTAACACAAACAAAAAGGTTTTTTTCAGAGATATGTGATGTCTGTTGTTTTGATGTGGCCCTGGGGTTCAGCGGCTGGACACGTCTGCTGAAGTGTGTTCTTCAGCTCCACCTGGGCCTTGAACTTTGACCTGCTGAAGCTAAAGGTGACGGCCCACAGGGCCCATTGCCACCCCCACAGATCAGCCTGGCCTGCCGCCAATTCACGCCTTCCCCTTCTCCTCCCACCGTCCGCACTGCATCCCTGCTCTCTCTTAAACACACAAGTCCTGAGTTCTTCATCAGAGGGAAGGCTTTATATTCTTCTGGTGTCCCAAGACAGATTGCAATGTGTGGCAGCTTTCTTCATTTTTTTTGGTGTGATTTGTGTTTCCTCTCACAAGTCACAAGCAATGCCAGAGAGTACTGCATGCACACAAAGCCTCCACACAGCTTTACAGACCTCTAGGTGTGGGAACATTGTGTGTCTGATTCTTAGAAAAGGGAGGGTCAAACAAAGTCATTGCTGTGATCCAATGATCTAACAATAGCTGTGTTAATGGCAACTGGAGAAATAGCAAAATACTGCACATGTGTATGTGGTAATCCTGTACTTAATTTGAAAAACTTTGAGGCTACATTTACTGTACATTGGCATATTTTGGTTTTTAAGCGGAATTTTGAGCCAAAAGCGATCTCCATGCACACAAGCAACCTGTTCTCATGAACCATACGTTCGAAAAGCTACGAAAAGTTAAGAACTGTAATACGTATGATTTACACGTTTTTTTGCTGTGCGCACCACATTGACTGCTGCTGTATGAGAACGCGGCTGGTCAGGTTGGATAGGTGGCCGTTAACACACAGGACTTTTAGCCAGGGAGCGGAGTTAGCTTCCCGGGGAAAACTATGTGTCAGTTGCTGTGGGCAACTGATACATGCAGAGGGCAGGGTCTCTGCAGATACAGACATCACCACACACTTCTAGTGGGTCCTTAGTGATGATAGAGAGGGATTACTTTTGTATTGGTCTATACTGTACATAAAATTCTACTCATTGTGCCTACATAATGCTGTTCATTTTCCAGGCACACAGACACACACGCATTCACAAACGCACGCACGCATACAGGCAGGCACGCACACACAGGCTGCCTTTTTGACTTATGATAACAGGAACAAAAGTGAAATTGTTATTACAGTTTTTTCTGATTGCTTAAGCACATTTTTTGTAACTATTGGCTATTTTTGCAAAACTCTACACACAAATAAGAAAACCTTTCACCCAATTATCAAAACATTGTAGTTCTCTTGCAAAAGCGAACACAGCTAGATTAACTCTTCACACCTTCGTAAAAATGGTGTTTTCGTATCAAACAGTAAACACAAGCCATCATCTACTAAGCACACAATGTGCCAACTACACACTGATGGTATGAATACAAAACACATCTGGCTTTTGCTTTCTCTGTGTACAGATGTCAATTTGAGGTCATACTTTTGTGTCATGTAAACATACAAGGATCCAAACTTCAAGTATTGGTGTTTATTCACACTCATCGAAACCAAGACAAAGTCAGGACACAAAATAGTAATTTCACAAAAAAAAACAAGTAAAAGACAATCAGCCTACATCATGTCGTCTTTCTGGGTCGGGCCACAAAATTTCGTCCACATCGCATGCGATATCCTCCAAGGCACCGGGGAAAATATCTCCTTGAATGCCGTATCCAGGCCTGACATGATGCCTGGTCAATATCTCCACATGCCTCCTCCATTGCCTGTAATAGGGCTACCTGTTGATGAGGATGACGGTCGTACACTTTCCAGCGCCAGGCAGAGAAGAACTCCTCGATGGGATTTAAGAATGGAGAGTATGGAGGGAGGTTGAGTGCCATGAAGAATGGGTGGTCTGTAAACCAGTTGCGGACCAAAGCAGCCCTATGGAAACTAACATTGTCCCATATGATGACATATCGGGTATGCTCTGGTCTCTGAACAGTGAGCATGTCATGTAAGTTGTCCAGGAATGCAATAATGTGTGCAGTGTTGTATGGGCCTATGGTTGCATGATGGTGAACAACACAATTTAGGCGTATAGCTGCACACATGGTTATGTTACCACCACGTTGTCCTGGGACATTGATGATGGCACGGTGTCCAATAATGTTCCTGCCACGTCTCCTGGTTTTACTGAGGTTAAAACCGGCCTCATCTACAAAAAGTAGCTCATGTCCCATGGCATCTGCTTCTAGTTCCATCACTCTCTGGACAAGACAAAACAAATGCAACACATCAGGCCCATGCACAGCACTACAGTATGCACTTCCAAATTCAGAACCAATG
>CM042327.1:24166011-24173511 GCA_023566125.1 Zingel zingel
GCTTGTTCAAAACAACCATGACATCGTCTGCATAAGCTGATATTTTAACAGCTGTAGCACACCCAGGAAAATACACACCTAAAAGTTCATTCCTGAGTTTATGGAGCAAAGGCTCAATAGATAAGGAATACAGCATCCCTGACAGAGAGCACCCCTGCCGTACCCCCCTCTGCACATTAAAAGGTGCAGCCAAACCACCATTAACCTTCAATATACTTGCAATGTCACGGTACAGTACCTGGATCTTAGCTATGAAACCTGGGCTGAAGCCAAAAGCATTGAGCGTGAGCCACAAATACTGATGTTCAACCCGGTCAAAAGCCTTTTCCTGGTCTATGGAAATAAGACCAGTATCCATACCCAATGAGCTAGAGACGTCCAAAACATGCCGAATTAAAGTGATATTATCACTCATTAACCTGCCGGGCACACAGTAAGTCTGGTCAACATGAACCACTTCACTTAATACCTCCCGAAGCCGAGAAGCAAGAGCTTTGGACAGGATCTTATAGTCCCCACACAGCAGAGAAACAGGTCTCCAGTTCTTTAAGTCCTGTAAATCCCCTTTCTTTGGCAGCAGGGTAATGACTGCCCTTCTGCAGCTCAGCGGCAGAAGTCCTCGGCTCAAGCTGTCCTGAAAGACCTCCAGCAGATCTTCACCAAGTACTGGCCAGAAGGTCTTATTAAAATCCACAGGCAGCCCGTCGATGCCTGGTGCCTTACCGTTCCCCAAACTCATCAGAGCAACATACAGTTCATTCAGGGACAGTGGATCGTCCAGCACGGTGTTGTTGGCAGCACCCACCTGAGGAAGCCCAGCATAGAAAGACGCAGCTGACTCAGCATCTTCCACGTACTCCTCTCTGAACAGGTCTTTGTAGAACGAGGTGGCAAATCTCCTGATCTCAGGAGATTTGCCTGATCTCCTGATCGTATCTCCGCCGTCAGAGCGTAGCGAATGGATGATCTTTCTTTGACCATTCTTACCCTCCAGACCAAAGAAGAACTGTGAGGGGGCATCCATCTGGGAGGCGTTCATGAAACGGCAGCGGACCAGAGCCCCCTGTGCAGTGATGCCCAACAGGTTGGCTAAAGCAGCCTTTTTGACTTTAAGAGCTTCAACATGCCCTTGATTTCCTGTGGAATCCACCAAACTCTGTAACTCCACTATTTCCATCTCTAGGTCTTGAAGAGACCTGGTAATGTGCTTGGTGACATTGCGAGTATATTGCTGACAAAAAAGTTTCACCTGGACCTTTCCAATATCCCACCACTGCTGCAACGATGGGAAACTGGACTTAAGAGTCCGGTGTATACCCCACATACACTTAAAAGCCTCTTTAAAAGAATTATCATTTAAAAGCCTAGTATTAAAGTGCCAATAAGCACTGTGCAATTTTACATTTTCAATATAAACAGAGCACTGGACAAGACAATGGTCCGTAAAACCAACAGGAGAAATGATACACTTTTTAAACACACCAAAATGGTGCTTAAAACAATAAAAGCGGTCCAGCCTGGCCAAAGACAACATGTTGTCTCTGGAGTGACTCCAGGTGTACTGCCTGGCGTTCATGTGAAGACCTCTCCACACGTCCTTCAGCTCACAGCTCTCCATCAGACGCCGGAGTCTGGCCGAGGAAGCAGGATGAGGCTCCAGGTGGTTACGGTCTACACTGGGACTCTCTGTGCAGTTAAAGTCACCTCCCAAAAACAAAAAGTCATCAGTACAATCCTGAATGACATCACACAAAAGGTTTAAAAAAGTCATTCGTTCAATGGCCAAAACTGGAGCATACACATTTATAAAAATAAGTTGAACATTTTCAAGTTGAACCTTAATTTTTATAATGTGCCCACACATGATCTCCTCCACACTAAAGGAGCAGGGCCGAAAGCCCTTAGAGAAGAGCACCCCGACCCCCCCACTGTTAGAGGCCTTATGGCTGAGAATAACCTCCCCAGGCCACTGCTTCCTCCACTCACTCTCATTCTCCACATCACTGTGAGTCTCCTGCACAAAGATAACATCCAGCTGTTTGAACTCCATCAGTTTGAACAGAGAAGCTCTTTTAACATCACTTCTTGCTCCATTAATGTTTAAAGACCCAATATTTAAATCTGCCATTAAAAAGAAAAGAGCAAAAACAAAAACACACACAACAAGTATGTGGAGAAACATATTAAACCTAGTCATCATCTTCAATAAGCTGAGCCCTGACTTTAGTCACCAGCTTCTTGAGGCGGTAAACCTCTTGGATAGTGAAGCCTTCAGTATCTTTCCTCAGCCAGGCCACAGACCTGATAAAGCCTCTCAGATCAGGGAAGAACTGCTCTGTCTTCACCGCCTTGATCCCTTTAGTGTCCTGCAGGAACTTCTTGATCTTATCCAGAGGATAAAAAGTTAACTTTTCTGCCTGAGATGCTGTCCACTCACAATCATCATCATTATCATCATCATCACACAGATCCTCTAGCAGCTTTTTAGCTTTAGCATCATTCTGCTTTTTGTTAGAACTGCTTTTTCTTTTGCTGGATCTAGTAGTTATATCCATCTCATCAGACAGATTTTCAGCCAGAGCATCATCGACCACATTTGTGATATTCTGACTGCAGCTTGTGTTACCTGCACTGCCTTCCTCTTTCCCTGTCTGTGTCTTATTTTTTTCTTTCTCATTAGACTGAGCATTTCTTCCATTAACAGTTTTAATTCCACACTCATGTTGTGCAACATTATTCTCCTTTTCCCGCGTGTCTATCTCTGCAACCTGTGCAGTTTCTGCACACTGTTGCGCACCTGCCGAGTCAGACTCAGCCGCAGGTGGCCCAACATCTGAGTCTGAGCCCCCCGGAGGCGGCTCTGCGGCCCGCCCGGCCGAACCGCCCGACCCAGCGGGACCAGGAGCCGCCTCGGCCGAACCGCCCGGCCCCGCAGGCTCGGGGGCCGGCCGGCGCGGACAGGAACGGACCAAATGACCCTCTTCCCCACATCCAAAACACTTCATGGTATCAGAAGTCGCAAACACAACATAACTGAAACCATCAACTTTAAAACTGAACGTTAGATTGAGATCAGCCGCGTTGTCCTTCAGTATCATGAAGGCCTGTCTTCTGTGACACACTACGTGCTTGAGTTTGGGTGATTGACATCCGAGCAGAACCATTTTAATGGGAGACATCAGCTGGCCGTACCGGGACAGCTCTTTGGCCAAATCCTCATTTTTAATGAACGGAGGTGCGTTTGAAATCGTGATTCTCTTGGATGGGCTCACCAGCGGGAGAACCGGGGTGAAAGTATCACGGATTACAATGCCTTTCTCCACCACTGTCTCAACCTTCGCCACATCATCCAGGAAGATAACCACTGCCTTGTTCATACGGGAGGCCGACTTCACCCTGTCCAACCCCACAACCTCCCCGACAGCACAGCTGGCCTCCTCCACTGAACAGCCCACATGCGGGGAGATCCTCACCGCATGTCGGCGTGTCAGCTTCTCCAGCGCCGCATGGTCGCCAAACACGGGCATAATGCCCGGCCGACAACCGAACTATCCGCACAGAACCCACCACCAACTAATAACTAACAACTACACAACAAAACATACACATACAATACCCCAAATATACAGAAATACAAAGATAGAAACTCACACGCTCCGTAGACTCACTCAGCACTCACACTCACGCATCCACTCAGAGAGAGAGAGAGAGAGAGAGAGAGAGAGAGATTTGATTTTTGAAACCAGCTTTATTTGCCGCACATTTTCATTCTATTACAAGGCTCAATAAATTACAGCAGAACACATTTTGAAAATAAATAATCTACATGAGCACGTCTCCGAAGGTCAGCATGTCCCCTGAGACAGAACAGAGAATCTGGTTGAACCCCCAGACCTGCTGGAACGAGTTCAGGTCTCCGGCAGCTTTATAAAAGCTAAAATCCACCAGCAGTCTGGATTTGATTGCATTTACACACACAAGGATAGCATCAACATCTAAATCATCCTCCACCTTCCTCCTCCGGCTTACATACATCGCCATCTTGGCCTGTCCCAAAACAAAATTGAGAACCTGGCACTTGTGTTTATGATGGCGACTGTATTTAAAACCACAGACAAAAACCTGTTTGCTGAAAACCTCTCCACATTTGGTAAATACAGTTTGTAAAAACAAAATCACAGCAGAAAGACGCTGACAATCAGAGAAGCAGTGAAATACCGTCTCTCTCAGTCCACAGAATGGACATTTGTCCTCAACAGCAGCGTTTATAACAGACACAAAAGAGTTCACCGCAACAATCCCATGAAGGATCCTCCACTGTAAGTCTGCATGTCTTTTAGCCAGCGGAGGTTTATAGATGGACCTCCATGCAGGTCTAAAACACGGATCCAGACCCAGGTGACTCCTCCATGGAGTGTCAGTCCGTCCATTCAGCTTGTTCTTGTTCAGTGTCTTCACCATCAGACCATAGAACGCTTTCCCCGAGGCGTTCTCCAGAGAGACGGCCCGCACCGGCTCCAGCAGAGGGCCCCCACAGGCTTTATAATCCGGGAGCAAACCAAGGGAAGGATACGGGTCGTTCTCGTTCGGCAGCAGTGACCCATTACTGAAGGAGTCAAGGAGGGAACATTCATGTCCAGACAACTTGTGTCTCCAGTACTCCAGAAGTTGCCCGGTAACCCGGACCAACCTGAGACCAAGTCGATCAGCCAGATGGACGGGGTCGTCCAGCCGAGGCCCAGCCAGCTCCACCACCTGACCCAGAGTGTAAATCCCTGCAGTTCTCAGCACCCTGGACAGAGTTGCTCCTCCCCAGCTAGGATAGTCCAGCACCATCCCAAACAGCACAGGCTCCTGCAGGAGCCAATGCAGAGAGTCCGCCTGCTCCGCTCTCTGTCGCCTCAGTAAGTTCCACACAATAAGAACACTCCTATAAAAACCCGGCAGAGAAAACTTGCTCATGTTGTTGGAGTCCATTAAAAACAAATTAAAATCCAGGCCAAGGCTGTTAAAACGCTGCAGAATACAGCGGGATAAAGGCCTCCACAAAACGTCTAACGGTCCAGTGAGCATCCTCTGTAAAAACTGGAGGCGAAAGGCAGCACCTCTGCTGGCCAAATGGACCAGTCCTTGCCCTCCCTCCTCTTTAGGGAGGAACAGGACACTCTGTGGGACCCAGTGCATCCGATCCCAAAAGAAACCAACCAAAAGCCTCTGCACCTGGGACAGGAGAGAGGCCAGGGGGTCAACGCAGGCCATTCGGTGCCACAGGGAAGACGAGACCAAGTTATTTAAAATGAGGACACGGCCACGGTAAGACATTTTTGGCAATAGCCACTTCCATCTATGAAGCTGGCCTTTTACAGTCTCTAAAACATTATCCCAGTTCCGCTGTATAAAGGTCTCATCCCCCAGAAAAATGCCAAGGTACTTCAGTCCTCCTTTTCTCCAGACCAAAGCACCTGGCAGCCTGAGCCGATCCCCCAAACTCTCCCCCACCATCACAGCTTCACTCTTCCCCCAGTTCACTCTCGCAGATGAAATCAAACCAAAATCTTTTACAGTATTTTCTAAAACCTCAATATCTCTTTGTGAGTTTATCAAAACAATCAAATCATCTGCATAAACAGAAAACTTAAAAGAGACAGGACACTGAGGGAAACATACACCATTCAAATTATTCCTTAATTTGTGGAGCAGAGGCTCGAAGGATAAAGAATATAACATACCAGACAGAGAGCAGCCCTGCCTCACCCCCCTCCTGATACTGAAGGGAGCACCCAGCCCGCCATTTATCTTAAGAACACTCGCAATGTCACTGTAGAGAACCTGGATCATGGCTATAAAACCAGGGCTGAACCCAAAAGCAGCCAGAGTCTGCCATAAGTACTGGTGTTCAACCCGGTCAAAAGCCTTCTCCTGGTCTATGGAAATAAGACCAGTTTCAACCTCCAATGAACTAGAGAGGTCCAAAACATCACGAATTAAAGTGACATTGTCACTTATGAGCCTGCCGGGCACACAGTAAGTCTGGTCAGGGTGGATAATGGACACCATCACCTCCCTCAATCTAAGGGCCAGGGCTTTGGACAGGATTTTATAATCCGTGCACAGCAGAGAGACTGGTCTCCAGTTCTTCAGTTCTTGTAGGTCTCCCTTCTTAGGCAGAAGGGTGATGACGGCCCTCCTGCAGCTCAGAGGAAGTCTTCCTTTCTGGAGACTGTCATTTAGCACCTCGAGCAGGTCCTGTCCTAATATGGACCAAAAAGACTTAAAAAAGTCCACAGGAAGGCCATCCATCCCCGGAGCTCTGCCACTCTGCAAACTACCCATGGCTGTGGCCAGCTCCTGCAGAGTTAACTCTGCCGCCAGCTGGGAGTTATCCTCCGTGCTTACCTGAGGGAGACCACTGAAGAAACTGCTGTACACATCGGGATTATCTGACCACTCACTCTTAAAGAGGTCTCTGTAGAAACCGGCAGCAAACTTCCTAATCTCAGACGAGTCTGAGACTTCAGAGCCGCTACCCGTACGTAAAGAATGAATGATCTTCCTTTGTCCATTTTTCTTCTCCAGCCCAAAGAAGAACTGAGATGGAGCATCCATCTGTGAGATGTTCATGAACCTCGACCTGACCAGAGCTCCCTGTGCTGAAACGCCCAGCAGGTTGGCTATAGCCGACTGTTTAGACTTGAGGGAGACTAAATGCCCTCGATCTCCTGTAGAAGCTGCTAAAGATTGCAGTTGTTCTACCTGTCTCTCCAGATCCTTCATTGATCGAGACAACTCTCCAGTGACATTGCGAGTGAACTGCTGGCAAAGCTGTTTAATCTGAACCTTGCCAAAATCCCACCACTGCTGGATGCAGGTAAAAGCAGGCCTGCTCTCTCTGTGGGAAGACCAAAACAACTTAAAAGCTGATTTAAAAGCCTGGTCATTCAAAAGAGCTGTGTTAAAATGCCAATAGGCGCTCTTTAAACGAACATTTTTTATAAAAACAGAGCAGGAGACAAGACAGTGATCAGTAAAACCCACAGGCTGAATCACACACCTCTTAAAGATATTAAAATGGTGTTTAAAACAATAGAGGCGGTCCAGTCTGGCCAGGGATAAGACATTGTCTCTGGAGTGACTCCAGGTGTACTGCCTATGGCCACTATTAAAACCCCTCCACAGGTCAGACAGGTCATGTGCTTCCACTAGCTGTCTGATCCTGTGGGACGATGCAGGATGAGGTTCAGGATGATTCCTATCTAGGGTTGGATCCACCGTACAGTTAAAATCCCCCCCCAAAAACACATAATCATCACTACAAGCTCCAATGGTATCAGATAAAATGTTTGAAAATGCTACCCTATCCACCCCATTGGTTGGCGCGTAGACATTTAAAAACACTAACTTCACCTTTTCATATTGAGCTGTTACCTTCAATAAAACACCTGGCAGAATCTCATCCACATCAAAAGAAACTGGTAAAAAACTCCTGGCGAATAACACCCC
>CM042327.1:24178511-24238511 GCA_023566125.1 Zingel zingel
ACCATGACATGTTGTCATCTTAGCCTAAAGCTAGGCTAATGTGTTAAACAATAGGGGGGCTAAGAAAGGTTTCATGCAGGCTACAGATTTAATGTTGTATTAGTTTACACATGCTACAAGTGAGGGAATAGAGAGGCGAAGTCCCTCCGCTTCCGGTGGACCTCATGGGACCTTAATTCGGAAAAAATCTGAACGGTAGTGAACGGGGAGAGGCAAATTCTTTTTTGATCCCGTTTGAATTGAGCCATGGATTACAAATATGACGTTCGTCAATTTAAAAGATAATTTTTCAACCGAAGAAAGTCCCAGATAGCCGTAGGTTTGCCATTTGACCACTTAGTTTAGTGTGAAACCTACATCACTCGTCTCACACAGTTTACGTCACCTAGCTTGATGCTTAACTTGTTCGCTAGCTAGCTAGCTTAGCTCTGTTCCACAACACATGTAACGTTATCTTACCTGATGTGTTTTATCCAGTTAAGGGTTTTCAGCAGATAAGCAAAGGAACGAGCAACGTTCATTTGAGTAGCGTTACATCCCCGGTACGATACACATAGACTTCGTAGCTTCAGCGAGACGTCATCCATGCTACATTGAAGTGTGATTTCTAATGACGTATTTTCACAGTCTGATACTTTATTTTTATGAAATTATCTATTAAACTGATAAACATCATATGTTGGCTCAATTCGAACCGGAGCAAAAAATTATTATTATCTCTCCATTGACTCCCGTTCATATTTATTCGATAGATAGGTCCCATGGACCGGAAGTAGAAGGGCGTGACTTTGGCTCTCTATGTTGTAGGGATGAATCTGAAGTAGAGAAGAGAAGAGAAAGGCAGTTATGTTTTATATAGCTGAGTTACGTCCTGTGTATGTACCACTGACTTTAACTCCAACACAGCTTATGGATCATCATGTCATCATGATTTCTATTTAAGCATGATATACGATTTTATGTCACTTTACTACTACGCGTCTTGAGAAGAACGTCGACCAAGTAAACCAATGCAAAGTTGTGTGAGGAAAATGTTCCGTCTTTTTTTTTGGAAATGGATCTTCAAGGAAATTAATTCCCTGCACCACAAAGGAGACAAAGCAAGTGGTGTGCGTGTTGCTTTCTACTCAGGATGAATCTGAGCTAGGGCACTCTCTCCTGCAATGTTAAGTATCAGCAATCATTAAGGCCATGGACCTTTTTCACAGCAGACATTTTGACTTGTCATAGTAGGAAAAGCACAGCTGAAATTGATAACCTAACCAAGTGTCCCAGTAAGCTATTTCAGTGAGTCAGCATGCACAATACCAGGGCCTCTCCTAAGTGGAATGCAGCCATCATTAATGGTTTTGAATACACCTGTGCTTTTCCTGCTATGACATATCAACATGTCTGCTGTGAAAAAGGTCTATAATATGCTCGGAAAGGGACATACCGTACAACACGTACAGCCCGTGCAGATAGAGGAAAGTGAGGAAACTCAAAAATGTAAGCTTAGAATTTGAGCTTTAGCCACTCACGAAATTGCAGGCTCTTGTAGATACAAACATCAACTAAAGCCCTTAAAGGGTCATTTCGGTCAACAGGGATGTGATAGAGACATGAGCTAATACAAATCGTTTTTATTGAAAATCTTTTAGATAATACAAAACCATAGATCTATTATAGCCTATTGCCTGCAGGAAACACACCTCTATCTCTCTCTCTCCTCCTCTCGTTCTCCCTCTCTCTCTCTCTCTCTCGCTCTCTCTCGCTCTCTCTCTCTCTCTCTCTCTCTCTCTCTCTCGCTCTCTCTCTCTCTCTCTCTCTCTCTCTCTCGCTCTCTCTCGCTCTCTCTCTCTACTCTTGCTCAAATGAATACAGGCCATAATCAAACTATAACTATTACGTTTAAATATTGAGCCATGGCACTGACAATCTTTTAGGTAACAGGAGCCTATAATTTTTGTAACCTGTAGCGAAATAACAGACTTCCAGAATGCCTTTTTGTCGTCTCGCCACGCCGCTATCTTGGGAAAAAAGTCACCTTGTGAAATCGATAATGTTGTCAGATATTTTTAATAACAATCTGAGCCTGTCAGTAGCAAAAACAAAATCAAAGATGCACAATTGCCCCATTAAGTTGCATTGTGATCTTGTTCAATACCGGACACAATTCAAAGATTTAGAGTCTGTTAAACACAAATGCTTGGGGAAATGGGGGTCCAGGTTGAAAAAAACAAAACAAATTACCCTTTAAATGCAAATGTGCATGTGTCAGCCTGTGTTGGTGGCCAGTAGAAAACGTGGCCACCCACCTTGATGAAGAGTGTCTGTGTCCAGTGAGCCTCTGAGGGGACAGAGACACAGATGTGAGCTGAGTGTTATCTCAGGAGCCTCGCCTTGTTGGGACAGAGGACAGAGGCTGTCTCCACTGCGGGGGTGCCCTCACGCAGAGGTCAACGCAGGGTTGTGGTGATTGGGGGAGCACTTGTTCGTGTTTATCTAGTAAATGTTGCTGGTTAATTGTTTCTGTGGAGGTCGTTGTCGGGTTGTGAAAACGCAAGTTTTTTTTTAAGGAAAGTGCAGCTGCTGATTAGGCAATATGATGGAACAAAGTAGAAGCTGCAGGAGGAGTGAGGGTTGTGGTCAGCCTTCTGTTGTTGTTTCACACCCACACATATGTGTGTGTGTGTGTGTGTGTGTGTGTGTGTGTATGTGTGTTCTTGTTTAACTATATTCGTGGGGTCCAAAAACTGGGAATACAGTATACTTGTGGGGTCCCGACAGCTTTGTGGGGCCAAAATGCTGGACCCCACAACTTCAAAGGGCTGTTTGAGGGTTAAGACTTGGTTTTAGGATTAGGGTTAGAATTAGGTTATGGTTAGGGTGAGGGTAAGGGTTAAGGTTAGGCATTTAGTTGTGATGGTTAAGGTTAGGGTAAGGGGCTAGAGAATGCATTATGTCAATGATGGGTCCCCACAAAGATAGTGAAACGCACTTTGTGTGTGTGTGTGTGTGTGTGTGTGTGTGTGTGTGTGTGTGTGTGTGTGTGTGTGTGTGTGTGTGTGTGTGTGTGCCATGATGAATGCTCCCTGTATCCTGATCAGTCTTCCTCTCTCTGGACAGCGGATTGACCCCCACCCCCCCACCCCTATCGATCTCAGCTCCATCACCTCTGCTTGTCCTCCTTTACCCACAAATCCCTCCTTCTTTCATCATCCATCACCTGTTCTCACTTTCCTTCTTTCTCACCATTTCTACTTCTGTCTCTCTTTATATTCCACTTTTTATCCCTTTCTTGCCTTTCTGATTTCCTGCTCTGGTTGTAATTTTCCCGTATACTCTTCATTTCTCCTTTCTCTCCCTCAATCCTCTCTCACATCTCTTTTTCCCTTCTCCCTTTTTTCTTTCTCTCGATCTCTGTCCACATCAGTTTTCTCAAAGTCAGAGACTTGATGATCTTGCAGGAAAAACTCCATCGCCAACCCTGAAGGAATCAATAATGTGTTAATGCCAGTTGATGTGAGTAAAGGCAGCTCTGTGTGCAACACTGCTTCGAGCTTCAAGGAAGATTCCAAATTCATTTTGGGGTTACCTTATTTTACTATCTCATCAGTTTCCTATAATGAATTAGTCTAATGTGAATCACGAAAACAACAGCTTCAGAGTTTAATGCTATAGCTCTATAATGTTTTGCAGTCTTGGTACATCTGTTGATCTCTCTCTGTCGGTCCTGAAGTTGACAATCCATCATTGGCGATGCTGTCAGAAGTGACTGATCGTCAGGTGTGCCGCAGTAAAAACTGAGGCCAATCCAACTGATGAGTTAGTGAAGGACCAGGGGAAGGTTTCATTTTTAAAACACAACTTTGTTTATTTCCACAACTTCGTATTGGCATTTCAGAGTTAAGGCTCATTTCAAGACTTTCACTTTCTTGAGGCGGTTGGATTCCTACGTCACTTGTTTTCTCATTAAACTAGAGGTGTTCATTGGAGAAAAAAAAACACATGTATAACCTACATTTGTATAGCAACCGCTGCAGCTTCCTCGCCCCTCATTTTCACAAGTTTGAAAATGCGTTGGTGGTCCCGTAGCTTCCGCTACATGGCAAAGATGGCGACCGTTGAGGGCGAGTAGTGTCCACTCAACGTTTTTTCCTTTATGAGTGCAGCTCCCAGGGACTCGTAGTGCACTGCAATTTGCCATACTTCTCAGTGTGCACACACTTTAAATAGCAAGTGTAAGTACAGAAGTGCACGATTTGAGACACAGTATGGTCACAATAATTCTTAAAGCTAGTTAGTTTGCTAACTGTCAATTGGAAATTTGGTAAGCTTGGTTACTAAAGGGACAGTGAGTTCCCACAGTTAATTCGAAAGATGTATTGGTCCCGTTGACCCACATGCCTCCTTTCAGGAGCAGTTTATGCAAGTTTAAATAGATGGTGCGACACCGCTAATAAGCTAAACTAAGGTATCTTCCATCCATTCTGGACTCTGGGACTCTCTGTTTCGTCAACAGTGTCAATTTACATGTACAAAGTTCACCAAAGTTGACCTCAACGCGAAAGATTGACACAAATGTACTTGCATTTGTGTCAATGATTGATTTTGCCATTTTAAATGTTACTATGATCGGCCTTTTACCTGCAGGCTCTTCATCAGCTCACTGTGGCTGCTTCGTCTCTTAACATCTCCCCTTGCACTATTTAAAACTGATCCCATGACCAAATAGCGACGTAACCCTCTTATTGGGAAGTTTATTCATAACAAATCATCGTATTTTAGAAACTACATGTGTTCTGTGTGCAAAAATCGTAGTACTAGTACTAGTAACTAAAGCTGTCAGATGAATGTAGTGGAGTAAAAAGTACAATATTTCTCTCTGAAATGTAGAGTAGAAGTAGAAAGTGGCATGAAAAGTTAAGGTAAATGTTGAAATGTCCTCTCATCAGCATGCCAAATGACGTCGAAGCATTGGCAGGAGCACAGCCTGTTATTCATGGCCGTTTGATTGACTTTCTCAATTCACATTTCACGACGACCTGTCTTACTCTGCCTCCTACTGATTGCCTCGTACTTGTTGCCTTCTTAACAGAATGCGGCACAAAGGAAATAAATAACACTGCTTGAGTGGGCTCGGTAGATGATGGCAAGCTTGAGTCTGATTCATGCTCCTGCGTTAAATCTACGCCGTAGGTACGTAAGTATGTAGGCTTAGTGTAGATACGGACCCTACGCTGATGTGCATCTCTGACAAAATGTAACTACACGTCGCAGCGATGCAGACTGCAACAACTGGTATTGATCCCATGGGCGTGGCTGGGTAGCGTTGCATTTCCCCCCCCCCCTCGGACTCATTTCCTGGTTCTCCTTCTCCATAAACAACATGAAATCAAGGAGAGGGTTAACTTTTCCTGCTACAGATTTCCCACCATGGTCAGAAAGAATCGGTACTCGCTCCGAAGCTAATCGCCGTCACTCTCCCACTCGCTCTATCACACACTACTCTGCACACACATGCATCGGCTCTGCTATTCTCTTATAACGATACACTGTAGAACAGACACCAGCGCACAACCTCAGACCACTTACGTAGGCTATGGCGTAAGATCTGCTTAGAGCCTCCACAGAAGCATATATCCCACTTTAATGCTGATATGGCACACTGATTAACAAGAACATTTTAAAATGGCATTTCATATTAAAAAGGCTGCCAACCCCTGGGCTACTTCCTTTATAGTTGTGTTGGATGACAAAACATTTGTGTGGGATGCCCCCTCAGTTTCCATTCACACACAGTATTATGCCTGGAAAGGGGCAAGCTGGCAGTACTGTCAAATGTTCCTGTCAGTTGTGAGGGCTGGTTGAGGAAGTATAAAACATGCCAAGTGGGCAGTGCCAGCAGGTTGAGGGATTATACGTTTTCACCGGGGGTCGCTGGATCTGGCATAACACCTCCCATCCTAAATCACAGTCACCCCCCCCCCCCTGCTGTGGTAGAACATGTCAGCTGGTATATTTAGATCCTTTCACTAATGAATGGGAGTAGAGGTGAGGAGTGAAAGTCAGATGAGATACAGTACACACATTCATTCTCTGTTCGGGTGTGTGTGTGTGTGATTGACAGCAACAGATGGTGGGGTGAGCGGGCCGATTCCCTGCAGTGATGAGTGTGGGGTCTCCGGTGGAACCCCCTTGGTTGTCACCAATCACCACTGGACACAATTAGTTCCTTGAGGCGCTTCAAGCTGACAGAACGCATACACTGGTAAACACACACAAACAGTTCAAACTAGGGCTGAACGATGAATCCTTTTCAAATGGAAATGGAGATTTGAAAGAATGCAATTCGCTAATCGTGAAGACCGTGATTAATCGAATGTGCAATATTTAGTTGAGTTTGGTCTAACATTTTTTTTTTGTCTCTTTTTAATATATTTACTGTTATTTCATAAGAGAAATGCTGGAATAATGTAAACATATCACAGCTTCAATGTTCCATGCTTATTAACCCTCATGTTGTCCTCGGGTCAAATTTGAGCCGTTTTCAAACTTTCTATATCATAAATTTTGGTTTCTTTTACCCAAATTGCCCCAAAATAACAGGGATGGTTCCATAAGACACTCTTCACAAAGGAAATTAAAGCTCAGATCTCTATTTTCATAGAATTTTGGGTGTTGTATTCAGCATTATCCTGACTAAACTTTGACAGATCTGTGATTATCCATTACCTTCATTCCTCTGATCTTAACCATTAGTCAAAATCATTCATAATTTTTTGCTTTTTTTCTTACACAAAAATTAGAACATTTCATACAAATGAGGTTTATTGACCATGAATTCCAAAAAATAAGTGTAAAACTAGTACAAATAAAAGATCTAATGGTGAATATACTGGTGTTAATGGAAAAAGTGCCAAAAACGTTGAAATAAGCGACAAAAACGTGAAAAAAAAATAACGTGGGGAAAAAGCTACATAAACGTAAAAACAGTGTCTAAAAGAGTGTTCAATTTGATCCGGGAGGACAAGGGTTAAAAGAAAAACACGTATTGCTGGCAATTCATATCCATGTTCTCATCCTTGCATAAGAACATGGAGAAGTTTTGATGGTGTCTTATGTTATAATGCTCCATGACATGTTTTATCTCTTACATAGTGAATACTGAACTTTAGCTAAAATGAAAAATAAAGAACCTGCAGCCGCCTGATTCCCTCCCCAGTCATCATTATTAAAATGGTGATCTAAATATATTGGGCGACAAGTTATGGTTCAGTAAGAGGTGGCTGTGGACAAGGCTGTGGGATGTTACGTCAGGTTCTGCTCCTCTGAATATGCATGATCCCATGGCCAGATGGCACTCCCCATTTGCAGGGGATTCAATGCTGTGGGGTGTGAACGCAGTGCGTGATTCTAATGATGGATAATGCTAATAATGTGATGTTGAAAGTGGGTGACATCTTCACTGCATTGCTAATGAGGCTTTGGCACATTTTAGCATTTCCCAACACTGGACTGTGTGAATGTGACAGCAGGTTAAGGACATTCGGGGCGGTCTAATTGCAAGTCACATTCTTCAGTGCTAAGCTTGTCTTTACTCCGTTAGTACTTTGAGTTGAAACACAAATATTGAACAATGATTTATGAATGCTTCAAAAGAGAAAAAGCCTGAGTTGTATTTTATTTATTTTTTTAAAGATTATCTTTTGGGGCTTTTCCCTTTAAAAAGGGCCGCAGGTCGGACTCGAACCCGGGCCGCTGCAAAGGACTCAGCCTACATGGGGCGCATGCTCTTACTGGGTGAGCCAGAGGTCGTCCCACCTGAGTTGTAATTTAGCTAGCTTTCAATATTTGTGAGCCTATAGTGGCTAGCACTATATTATTTGCAATATTTAATATCATGTAGACCATAAATACGAGCAAACGACAAATAAATAGTTGCTAGTTGTAATTATAAGTGTGAGATATGGGGATATATGACTACAAAAAAGCAACACAAGTGTCCAAAAACTGTTGACAAAGTAAGTGCAGAGCCCTTTGCATGCATTTCAATAGTTATAAAATACAATTTAGATGCAGATAACTAAAAAGTAGCAATATAGCCTACATTAAGTTTTTATATGTGGGTCAGCCAGTGTGGCCTGTAGCTTTTTGCTAATCAGCTTTACATTTAGTGTAAATTAGCCTCTGTGTGACAATTAGCTTTTTGCTACAGTTGAGTTTTTCTGGTGTGAGACATTTTCTTGTTCTTCCAACTCTGCTTCCATGGTGTGAATGCAGCATGATGTCAAGAAAGCTGTGAATCCTAAGTGGCTGTCCCGATATGTAACATATGTAGCTGATAACCACACTGAATTGCCATTTTATTTTCACTTTATTATCCAACATTGTGTACATTAGCCATTGTTTTTGTTTCAGCATATCTTTAAATTTTTTCATATTATTTGAAGAAATATTCTGATTTAAGAAAGGTTGTTTTTGTAAATTGACTTACAACAACAACTTGTTTATTCGTGTGGCCATTTTTGTGGATTTTCAAAACTTTAACGGATTCAGTTTATTTCCAGAAGGGATGCACTTTCAGTGAGCGCTACACTGTAAATCTCTGATGTAAATGTACAGCTAAAATCTCACAGTATCTTACTGTTTTAATGTTATACAGGATCATACTGTAAATGGCAATGCATTATGGAAGAAAATAATAATATTATAGCACTATCTGAGGCTGGAAAAAAAAAAGCAGGGATTACATTGCTGCTAGTATATTACTGTAAATTCAAATATTACAGTAAGAAATTGTACTCAAAAAATTACACAATGTAGGTTTAAGGCAGGAAACGTAAAGTGCGTGCAACTGAGAAAATATCTTGACTGAAGCATGTTTTCACGGTAATACTTTGACACAGCAGGTGGTTCCAAATTGATACTGGCTCTAACCTGCTAACTACATTATTAAAAAATGTTATTTTCCACTGAAAGTTGAAGTCATTTCCCTTTCCCTGGCTGGGACAGGGACTGATTCACGGCGCACAAGGCAGGAGCTGAAGGTGGCCTGCTCGACGTATGCAGGTGTATAACAGCCATTATTATCAGACAATCCCGTCAGAGTGTTGATGAACGAGTGCTTGTTAACTCCTAATTTAACACCTGTGGAATGTGCCGACCGGGGCTGATAAGGACTTGTCTGCTGGAGGCTGTGGGTGGGAGTGCTGGGTGGTAGACATTCCCCAGAGACTGAGCAGCTAACCTGGGACATGAAAGTGGCTAAAGGGTCAGCAGAAGGCCACATGCTGGAGTACGCAACACAAATAGTGAGGGTCGTTTTACAGTTGGAACAGGCTATAAGTTGGGGGGCTCAGTCAGCAAAACAGAGGAAGACTTTTGGAGGAAGAGTGTACAGGAATCACTTGCCTCAGAATGCAGTGATGAGAAGTCAACAGCGAAGGTGGCCGAAGTTTCCTTCACTGTTGACTTGCTGATGACTTGCTGATTATAAGGTATGGTCCAGGAGAGAAATGAGAGACAGAGACATCTGTTCGATGCCTGGCATGCTGTCAGCACCTACAGTAACAAGAGGCTATCTCAGGTCACAGAGAAAAGAGAGAGACGCACAGTCCCACACACTCCAGATGGTGAAAGTGTATTTACAGTAGGGCTGCCTGGCATTCAATGTGCCTAGAGACTTGGCTCGCTAATTAGATAACTTTGAGCTTGTGTTTGCCAAGACTATACAACAAGAAGTGGCCAAATATGCATCTTTGATCAAAGCCATGTGCTTAAATCTTAAAGTGATAAATGGCCATATTTGTTGTTGAGGCAGTTGCCATTTTTCAACATCATGTCTTTGTGGAGGCAGGATAATTGCAAGGCTATCAGTGTGAGACATGCATAAGGACACTGACTTTATAGCCAACAACACGGTGCAGGAAGAAGAGAAAATATTGTTTGTGTCAGTTAAAGTGCTGTCTTCATTTGACGAAGAAAGTTAGCAGTGAGAAATAAAGCTCAGCGTAAATTCTTTCAGGAAGACGTCATTAACCCCATCACTACTCTTTCTTCTTAAATCAAATCCTCTGTTTAGAAGCGATATTTTCAGTTAATCCAATCAGACATGGCCACGAAAAATCAAGGGCCAATCACAGCATTACAGCTCTGTTTGAAATCTGTTCTCCCTGTGCTGTCAGCTGTCATTTCAGGCAAAGCGCTCAACTTTGTTATTTACGGCTACATGGATCTCTTCTCCTCTCTGGTTAGTGTTTTGTTTCTTGTGATTGCCATGTCGGCTTACGAGTCCGATCATGCTTTGGACTCGGTTCCTGTTCTCTGCTCGTCACCGGAGGCGATTCCTTGTTCTCTGGAAGGTGTTCGCAGGAGCTCGCGGCTGGCTGCCCTGCCCCGCTCCCGCTCGGACGAGTCAGAGTCGCTTCTTCAGCAACTCAGGGATTGAGGCATCGTGCCGGCTTCAGGTTTGCAGTCTCCTGAACTCCGCGAGCTGGCTGTTCAGGTCGGGTGCTTCTCGCCGGGTCCCTCGCCCGCCGCTCCTGTAGCTGCCCGCGGCCGGAAACGGACCAAGAAGGCGGATCCCTCCCTCAAAGCCCCAGCGAAGACCCGCGGTGTGGATTCCCTCAGCCGTGCTGCCGCTATGGCTGTCCCTAGCGGGTCTTCGGATACAAGCCTTATTATCGCTTCTCTTCAGTCTCTGGCCGGCTCATTGCAGTACATTGGAAGCGCGGCTCCAGTCATTGAAAGCATTACAAACCCCGCTTGTTCTGCGTCCGTCAGTGCTGCGCTCTCCTCCATGGCGCTGCCGGCGCCCAGCTCCACCCAGTCGGGTCCGCCAGTCCCGGCCGAAACTAACTTTTCACTGGCCTCCGCTGTTTTGGCTCCGTTCTCTGGTAGGCCATACATTCCAGATTCTGCTAATATTTCTGCCCGCTTGCGTGCTAAAATTCTGCAGGGCAAGGACATTAATCTGGTGAGCTTAATTTTGCCTTCCCCTGAATGTGATAGATCTCTAGTGTCCGGGGTGGGGTTCTCCACGGTGCTGAAATCCGCCTACCCTAGGTTGTGCAAAGAACTTTCAATAGGGCAGTTTTTAGTGGCTTTCGGCATATTTCGGGATGTGATTTGTTCTGTGTACCCGGAACAGAGGCAGGAACTCGATTCATACTTGGCGCTGATTGGCGATCTCAACCTCAAGTATGGGAGGAACCTTTTCTTTAGATATCATAAGGCTTTCTCTAGCAAAGCTGCGCTGCACCTCGCTCGATCTAATACCCGGCTGGATTGGTCTGTTCTGGATATCGAGCTTCTGGTCATGCTGGTGGGGGGTGCACAAGTTAATACCTGTCCCTCTTGCGGAGCCGCGGGCCATGCGGCTTCCCTCTGCCCCTCGTTGACGTTCCCTCAGGACCCCGGTCCCCTCTCCCATCCTCCTCATCCCCGTTCCCCTCCCGGCGCGGCTGCCCGGGGACGCCAGGTCATTATGCCTCCCAAACCTCCCATTTGCAATAACTTTAATGAAGGTGTTTGTACCTTTCCCAATTGTGTATTTCTCCACATCTGCAGCTACTGTCGCGATGCACACCCCCGGTCAGTCTGCCCTTGGCGCCCGCGCAAGCCCCGGCCTGTCCGACAACTGTCTCGCCGCGGCTCAAAGACATTCTGACTGTACACCCATCCACTCCATTAAACCTGCATACGTTAGCATCTGAACTGGCTTCTCATCCTGATTCTGTGTTTGTAGATCACCTTCTCTCTGGGCTTTCCCAAGGTTTCAGGGTGGGCATTCTCACGGCGCCAAACGCTACTTTTGTGGCAAAAAATCTCCGTTCCGCTACTTCCGACCCCGACACCGTCTCCCCGTGGTTGTTGATGTCGGAAGTCGATAAAGGCTATGTCATCGGGCCGTTCAACTCTTCTCCGTTTTCCCTGTTTCGCGTTAATCCAATCGGTGTGGCTACTAGGAAATATTCTGGAAAAAAGCGCCTGATTTTTGATTTGTCCTCGCCGCATAACGGTCCCGTCCCCAGCATCAATAGCCTCATCCCGCTGGTCCCCTTTTCTTTGCACTATGCTACCGTCGATGACGCCATCAAATTGATTAAGCTAGCTGGGGTGGGCGCTTGGCTTTCTAAGGCTGACATTACCGACGCTTTTAAAATCGTGCCCATTCATCCTTCCCAGTGGCCTCTTTTCGGTGTTAAGTGAGATTCCAAATTCTATTTTGGGGTGCGCCTGACCTTCGGGTGCAGGAGTAGCCCGTGCATTTTCAATCACGTATCAGAAGCGCTTTCGTGAGATCGCTGCGTCTTTTTCATCCGCTGTTTCCATAACTAAACGTCAGTTACTTTCCCTTCTAGGCCATCTTAACTTCGCCATGCGCGTTATCCCTCAGGGGCGGTCATTTATTTCCCGGTTACTGGATACGGCATCTTCAGTTCCTCAACTGTATGATCTCGTATCCCTTGACGCAGGATCCCGCTCCGATTTGCGTTTTTGGTCCCACCTTCTTGAGTGTTGGAATGGAATTTTTTTTTTCTATGACGACGTGATACTTTCTTCCGACTCGATGCAGTTCTTCACGGACGCAGCCCCTTCCGCTGGGTTCGGAGGTTTTTTCCAGGGGCAGTGGTTCTCAGGCCACTGGCCTCCCTCCTTCTCCCGGCTCGATTCATCAGCCTTGCATGAGATTTACCCCATCGCCGTAGCATGCCGCGTCTTGGGCCGTCACTGGAAGCGCAAACGTGTCTCCGTTTTGTGTGATAATCAAGCGGTCATAGACATCATAAATAGGGGGCGCTCTTCGTGTAGTGAAATCATGCCTTTTATGAGAAGAATCACTTGGTCCACCGTCGTGCACAATTTTATCATCACTCCCCGTCATGTTCCCGGTCATTTCAGTGGTATAGTTGATGCTCTGTCTCGTTTTCATTTTCAGGCCTTTCGGAGCCTATGCCCAACAGCAAACCCCTTACCTGTAACTCTTCCTTCTCTCCAAGAGCTGGCGCTGTATTAAACTTAAACCCCCTTCATTATTATCTACAATCCTCTAGGGAATATATGAGGAAAGGCTTAGCTGTGTCTACTTTGAAAACATATGATTTTGCTTGGCACACATTTTGTTTCTTTTGTGTTCTCATTTCTGTTCCTCTTAAACCTGTTCTTACAAGCAGGATTTGTGCATTCATTTGTTACTGTACTGACACTGCAATATACTCAAGGTCTGATCGCGGGCATTCAGTTCCATATTCAGTGTTATGATTCGTCTTTTCCAAGCATTTTTACTAATCGGGCTGTTAAATTGCTGCTGAAAGGCATCTCCAAGACTCATCCTTCTTCCCCCGATCTGAGGCAACCTATTACTCTCGGTATTTTGCATGCTATGGTCTCGATTTTCAGAGCGGGAGCGTTTTCTCCTTACATAGACACCTTGCTGGAGTCTGTCTTTCTGCTAGCTTTTTATGCCTTTCTCAGATGCGGCAAATTTTCTACCCCTTCTAAAAATTTTAACCCTGATAGTGACGTCACTTTCTCTGATCTAGCTTTTCATTCCGGTCATTATTGTTTAAAACTTAAAACTTAAACATTCTAAACTTTAGAATGCTGCTGCTGTTCCTCATCCCCGGGGGTTTTCCCCTGTCGAAAGCTTGGTTCGGGCATCATCTGAAGCTAGTTCTCCTTAGATCTAATATTTCACCTAAGAATTATTCAGGCCACTCGTTTAGGATAGGGGCTGCGACTACAGCGGCTAATCAGGGCATATCTTGTGCTTCACTGCAACTGCTGGGTCGTTGGTCATCTTCTGCGTACTCCTCATGTATTCGTCCGGACATCAACGACCTTCTCACAAATCAAAGATCCCTGAGCCCTGAGCCATGATTAAGGTAAGCATGCATATAACTGGTGGTGGTGTTTATCAAGGTCTCTGTCTTTATGTCTCACATTTAAAAAAAAATAAAAATTCGATAAAGTGGTTACGATTTATATTGCTTTGCCGGCCTGTATTGCCGATGCCGGCCGAGTGGTCGATGCTGGCCGGGTGGCCGATGCCGGCTTGAGTTGCCGATGACAGAAATACGGAAATATTTCGTATGCTGTATTGGGTATGCATCATTACATTTGTTTTTTCTATTTACAGATCTGTGGAGATTCTGTGTTTGCCGGCCTAAATTGCTGCTTCGGTGAGATGCCGTTATTTCTTCGCCTTCCTATCTTGCGGTCTGTGTTCCATCCTGACCGTTTTGCGGGAATTATTTACACTGTTTTGGGGGTTGTATTACTATACCGATATTTCTATGTTTAGATCCGTCGCTGCAGGAGGTAAGTATTAAGGCATATATGCTAGCATGAACCTATGCATTTATGAATGCATGTTACAGTATACATATTAAATATCTTATATCTTCTAATCTATAATTCCCGTCTGTTTTGGGGGTTATGTTCCTATTCTCTACCCCTTTAAAATATTATAAATTGGATGGAGTCTAATCTCCAAAAGACTTGTACATTTTATGCAGTTGTACAATAAATATTATTTTTGCATATCTGCAAACGAAGTCTCTCCTGATTGAAATGAAGCTCAGCGTAAATTCTTTCAGGAAGACGTCATTAACCCCATCACTACTCTTTCTTCTTAAATCAAATCTGCTGTTTAGAAGCGATACTTTCAGTTAATCCAATCAGACATGGCGACGAAAAATCAAGGGCCAATCACAGCATTACAGCTCTGCTTTAAATCTGTTCTACCTGTGCTGTCAGCTGTCATTTCAGGCAAAGCACTCAACCCTCCACATCCCCTGCCGCCTCCAGTCAGCATGTTTCTCCCGGCTGACTGCTCCGTTGCCTCGTCGGTCTGGTTCCCAATCTTCTTTTCCGCCGCCACCAGTGTCTAGACTCCATCGGGGGGTTATGTTCCTATTCTCTACCCCTTTAAAATATTATAAATTGGATGGAGTCCAATCTCCAAAAGACATATACATTTTATGCAGTTGTACAGTAAATATTATTTTTGCATATCTGCAAACGAAGTCTCTCCTGATTGAAATGGACTTCACATGACAGTATTCACAACTTGGATTAGTTTGAATAAAAAAAGGTTTTGATTCTTTTGATCGGTAGACCCTTCGGTTGTCCATAAGATTTGAGTCCTTGCTTTAGCGGTAAGCTGTGATTGCAGTCGCGCCTCTGGGACCTCATCTCCCAGAGTTCCTTGAAAAAGGACAGTGATGACTGAATGACATCAGAAAGATGTGAATTTATGGCGAGGAAGTCGCCACAGATACTCAGATTGTATTCTTTGACAAACCAGTAAATACAAGCACTTTCGTCAGTGCGTCATATGCTCAATCCCCATTGCTTTAACTCGCTCTTTGATAGATTTGATTTGATAACTTATACAATTCATTAAATGGAAATCTTAAGGACAATGACTCTAGGAGGTTTTATACATAAGAACCTCTATAAAAATGAGCTGCTTCATGTACTACGTCAATGCAACTTCAGCAGTTGTTTACCAATTGTAAGATCGGTGGTTCAATCCCTGGCCCCTGCAGTCTACATGTCCTTGATACTGAACCCCAAATGGACCTTTTTCACAGCAGACATTTGGACTTGTTATAGTAGGAAAAACCCAGCTGAAATTGATAACCTTAACGATGGCTCAATTCCATCAAGTGTCCCAGTAAGCTATTTCAGTGAGTCAGCATGCTCAATACCAGAGCCTCTCCTAAGTGGAATGCAGCCATCATTAATGGTTTTGAATACACCTGTGCTTTTCCTACTATGACATGTCAACACGTCTGCTGTGAAAAAGGTCTATTGATCCAAGAATGTGCGTAAATGAGACCCAGTGTGGGTAGGAATGTGATCAATGGTGCCTGTAGTGTAGAGCACTTTGAGTAGTCGCTAAGACTAGATAAACGCTATATACCGCCATTTGCCATAATTACTACAGCCAATTGACCTGTGCCAGGTTTTCATGAATACATGGGTTATATTCTGTATAGAAATGACTTTGCAGTGCCATGAAAGGACTTTAATTAACTAACGTAAAAAAAAACTATATAACTCCTCCCTCTAAGTGCTACACGCAACTGGACTCACAACACTTATTTCCACATCACATCTTAATCTCAACATTCTTGGACAATTGTGTCCAATCATGTATCAGTTATATGTGCAATATCTGTTATTTATACACTGCTGCTACTTATATTCACACTGTACTTTATTTATGTTCATACTGTACTTTATCACATTTTAGTTCTACTTAACGTTTTTAATATCTTGCACTGTAGCTATGTTACTTTATGTTACTTTATACATTACCTGACTCACTCTTTTCTTACTCATATTTTACATTGAATATGACTGTGAGCAACTGCAACTGAACAATTTCCCTGAGGGGATCGATAAAATATTCTTATTCTGATGTATGTACAAACAATGATTGGGGACGGCCTGAGCAGTGTGTGTGCAGAGTTTAGTTAGAGGTTCATTTGTTCGCGCGCGCGCGCGCGTGTGTGTGTGTGTGTGTGTGTGTGTGTGTGTGTTAGAGTGCGTCTTTGTGGTGGGGTGACAGCGCTAAAAACTCGGTGTCCCCCAGGAGGTGTCATGGCCATTTCACTGGGTGTCATAAGGCCACTGGGCGTGCCCAAATCAGGCTGGTATATATATAAAGAACCAGTGTCACACTACTCATCCAGCTCAATACAGCTGTCAGTCACAGCAGCCCCATCTAAAAAAGGCGGAGGGAGGGGGGAGGAGTGTGTACGTGAATGTGCTGGGAGAAGAGTGTGATGTGAGGTCTTTGGGTAATACTGACTAATCAAATTCCAGCGCCAAGCTCTGGGATCGGGGACCTCACCCGGGGTTCCAAATATGTCAGGGAAGGCAAGGGACCTCTGAGGACTCATGGGAAAGGACTGATGAGTGCCAGTGGGAGCAGTGTGTGAGAAATGGATGTGTGATGTGAGGTCTGAGCCACAAGAATTGATTAGTCTGTGGTTTCCAATCTCTAGGGCCTAGAGGTCTTTTCTGTGGGAGTTTGAAATATGCCAAGGACACAGTCATTTCAGAAAGGGCTGAAAATCTGACAGCATTGGTGTAGACCGGGAAAAGTGACAAGTGTCGAAAAAAAAATGACCAAAACATTGAAAAAAAAGTTTTCATTTTAAAATTTGGACCCAGAAAAACTAAAAGTTGCATGGTCGATAGGAAAACAACACAAGGGTTAACTGAAAGAGAGACACATCAGGGACCCCCTACTACATATATTGTATAAAACTAAGTTGCATATTAAACTGGGCCTACAATAACCTGTTGTTGGCCAAAATCCTTTATACATACCTTTTTAGTGCATAGTATACTAAGCTATTCAAATAATTGTTAGCATGATTTGATAAAAAGTTTGAATGTTAAACATACAGTACATGTGGCTCAGTGAATTCTTAGGATGAACTGGATCTGTGGATGGCTACCTTAGTGACTACCTCACCTATAGGCCAGTAAGCCAATCATTAATGGTTTTTTAATTTTTTTTCACAAATAGTCTGATTTATATTTGCTAATAATATGTTGGATTTATGTCTAGACATTTACATTTTTGGAAAAACAACAATATGGTGGCCCCGCTGCAGTAACTCTAGGGTCCCCGGACCCCCCGTTGAAGATCTCTGGTTTAGATATTTCAGCCATCCATCAATGCATTCTTCCCAGGATTTTTAAAGAGATCTCAAGCCCTTTCCAGACATGGATTACCGAACATTGCTTTTTGCAATGTGTTTTGTCTGGAGTTCCTGAATAGCTCTATTCAGACATGACACGGCCGGTACAGAAAGAGCCACAACGCTCACACAATGTTTGACACCTGGTGCATGACAGGAAGCGCTGTTACTGCTGAGTTGGAAAGTTATGATATTAAAGCTTTAGTGCGTAACCTTTTTCATATTACATTTTTTTTTTCGATTTCTTAAGCACTATTTTGAAAACAGGGACCAGTTTTTCAAAAAACTACACACAACCAGCACAACCACACACCCAGTCAGCAGAAGACCTCAGACCCTTTGCGAAATGAAACACTCTTGCAAAAACTATACAACAATTCCACTTCTCAGTGATTAGAGTACTGTAAATGAAGTACACAGAGAAAGTGCAAATATACAGTAAGTTCACCAAACACTACACAAGACCAACGCTGCAGAGTGAGGAAAATATAATGTCTTTCTCTCCATATACCCAAATCAATCAGCATGTCAACACGGAGAATCACAACAACAACATGTCCCAGTTTTCATACAGCTAGCTCAGCAAACAACAGACAACCATTAAATACTATATCCAGTACAGGTTACAATTACAGTAAAAAAAAAAAATAAAGATCTGAAAACAACTGAAAATACTGTACAGAAAATACTAGTCTTACCTGCAGTGCTTAAACCTGATTGATGTGTCTACAATTACAGTTTTTTCCAACTGCTTACACACGTTTTCAAAACTATGTCTCCTTTTTTCAAAAATCTACACACAATTCCCAAAACTGCACACACAAAATGCAAAATGCCTCACATCTCCTTCAAAATGAAACACTGCATTCAAAATACCATAAACACGTCTCGGAATGAAGCATTTGCATCAAATGGCAAACACTTTTTTCATAATAGTAAATTTTTGGATATACCACGTACACACTGTTGTTCTAAATCTAAAGCTCTTTTGTCTTTCATAGGCCTATATCTACATTTACAATGTTCTAGAGTGAAAGTAATGTGCTGAGAAGGGTTGAAAAGTGCGCTGTAAACAACAATGTAATGTTACAGTAAAACAGGAAATATTCTTTCAAGAGTAGCACCGTGTTGTATGCAGTAGCATGAAACAAGAAAGCAAAACTACAAACATGTAAACCAAAGGTATCATTTTTAGAGTAAAGAATATGTGTGTGTGTGTGTGTGTGTGTGTGTGTGTGTGTGTGTGTGTGTGTGTGTGTTGTGTGTCGTGGTGGGGGGGATTGTATGCACAAACAAAATCTGATTGATTTGTAATGCTGAAATAGTCATTAGATAGTTACATGCAGTATGGACGCCATTGTAAAGCTACTCAAGATGGGCTTCTCTCATTGGTCAACCCGTGGATGATCACATGATGAATACGTGTGGCCCTGATTTCATCAGAGATGGCTCTCCTTCCTCTCCTTCCCTCCTCCTCCTCCTCCTCCTCGTTGTCGTCCCGTCTCTCCCTCCTACTCCCCTTGCTCGCTGTCTATTGTTGGCATTCATTGTTCAAAACAGGTAATCTGACCTTTGACCTCTGTATAGGCCTATACTAAAGCAGTGATTGGTTAGTGTTCAGTTATGACATAATGTGTTTGCACATGTGAGGAGTGTGTGTGTGCGCCTGGTAAATAAGTGTAGCTTTTTGATTGGTTGTGTTTAGAAAAGGAAAGCAAGTCACTTCCTGTTAGATTGTTGTGTCTTACGTAGAGAATTGTGTGTAGTGGTTTGAAAACTGAGTGAAAGGCTGAGTAATAGCTTCTGGTTTTGGAGAGTTGCTGTGTAATTTTGCACTCTGAGTGAGAGAGTGGGGGAGGTTAGTATGTGAGTGAATGTGTATGTTGTACTGTAATGTCTTGTCCTTTGTACTGTCCAGTCCTATCGAGGACCCTCTCGAAAAATCTCCCGAAATTTCAGTTCTGCAAACCTAAGGGGAAAAAAACATGCATTGACCTGAGGGAGATAATTGCAGGATTAAACATTAAATAAAAAGTTTTGATTGTCAGACAGCGTGCAGGATATTTCTCTTTTGCCCTAAGAGCAACTTTTCCGGTGCTCTCGTCCCTCAAGACTTATATACATCTACAAGAGTGCACATGAACACTAATTTACTTTCCCCAACATCAACATCTTTGGCTAACAATTCTCCAGAGTAGATTACAGATCTTCACATTTACTTTTAACATTAACAGTCTTTACAAGACCACGATGGGCCACATATATGACCGGGGAGGGGGGGGGGGTTAGAAGGTTTTATGCTCCGAGTCAAGGGTCAGCTAAGTTTAGTTGCGCCCTGAAGAGGAAGTGAGTGTTTCACCAGAGAGCTTGATGAAAGAAGCCACCTTTTTGCAGGAGCAGCTAGCTCCATATTGAATGTGAATTAGGGCGGGGGCCCATCCACCATCTATTGTGTGGATAAAAGAATTGGTTGTCTTTCATGTCCTGAAGTTAGCAGCCCTCTGGGTCTCCAGGTATCAGCCCTGCTGATCTCCTGCTGCGGGGAGGGACTTTGAAAATGCTTTAGCTGCTAGTTACTGATATGATAATTAAGATCACACTGAGATCTATCCAAGCAAAGGCTTGAAGGAAAACTTTTGAGCTACATCTTCATTTTGCACTTTGATTGATTATCACACATACTTAAAGTCAACACACCTTGTTAAGTCTAAAGTGAATTTCCCCTCACGTGTTTCCAGCCCCCTTTAACTCGGCTTGCAGTGTGCTGACAGTTCTCAAAGCTTGCAAAAGTCCTTCTTCCCCCCCCCCCCCCATTTGTCCCTGTCCTCCTGCGCCTCACTCAGCACGCTCATAGAACTCATTACCGAGTCTTTCTCTCCACCCGTGTTTTCCAAACACGCCACGGTCACATACCGTTTTATCAAATTAGTCTTCACATTGTCTTAACCTGCTGGGATAGCAGATGAGCAGGGAATACTGCATTAAGGACAATTCGTGGGAGGTCACCGCAGAACTGCCAAATTACTTTCAATTGCTTTCCTGTGATTGTCTCAATGCTTGGCACTTGCATTGTCTTCTTTTTTCAGAAGCCCCACCCATCTGGGACTCCAGACAGGTTAAAACAAACACCCAGAATGATGCAAACACTATTTGACCTAAGTTAGCTCCCACTTCTTTTTATATGTTCTTTCCTGCTTCTCTTTATTCTATGTCATCCATTAAACCAATGGCAGTTGCCCACTAACAAATCTTAGTTTGCCTTAAGATTTAGAAGTAAGGGAAGCTGTGAAGAAAAAATAACATCAGATCTGACACACTGTTCATAGAATTTTCTCCAGAGGAATCCAAATAGGCTATGTCTGTTAACTGCAAGAAACAGTTTTCCCTGACATTGCAGATATAGTCTGAAGATCCCATTCAATTTATTTATAGTATCAAATCATAACAAGAGTTATCTTAAGACACTTTACAGATAGAGTAGGTCTAGACCACACTCTATAATTTACAAAGATCCAACAATTCCAGTAATTCCCCCAAGAGCAAGCATTTAGCGTGACAGTGGTGAGGAAAATCTCCCTTTTAGGAAGACACCTAAGACAGACCCAGGCTCTTGGTGGACGGCCATCTGCCGCTGTTGGTTGGGGGTGTGATGTAGAGTGGCAATTTATAGTTATAATAACGATAATGGAACTATGACTAGAAATAGTAGTTGTAGCAGTTCAGGGCATGGCAGGGCACTGCAGGGCATATGACAGCTTCTTTGGGCAAAAAAAACAATTTTGACATCAGTTTTGACCAACTTCCTATAAGTTCTGTTACTAGACAGCAGTCCACCACTTTGGACCAGACAAAATGTCTCAACAACTATTGGATGGATTGTTATGAAATCCATCAGCCTCAGCTGAACTTTGTATTCAAATGTTAGCATGCTAACATGCTAAGCTAACATGATGGTCATGGTAAACACTATACCTGATAAACATTAGCATACTAGCATTGTCGTTGTTAGCATGCTGACATTAGCATTTAGCTCAAAGTGCCTATGCGCCCTAATGCAGACTCACAGAGCCCCAAGTAATGGCTGTAGACTACATTTGTTACCATGTGATGATCAGCCATCCAACTTGCAACCCATGTTTTCTAGCATTTCATGCACAAACACACAAAAGGAAATTACAAATGTTTGAATGTGATACTAATAATGCCAGATGGGTGAAGCGATCACTTTAAAAGTAACAAAAGAAACAATCGATGATAGACAGATACAACTAGGTGCATGATTAATATGTGAGCATTCATCGTCTGATATTGGCCAGCAGTTCATACCACAGTGTAAGTGTGCTTTGGAATCCAAATCTGTCTGAAAACTTTTCAGGTGAAACCCAAATTATACTTTCTGCATCCAGATGGCAATGAGGGTCTAATGGTGTAAATTTCGTCATTCGAACATTCGTTCATGATAATGAGGGTCCATGTGCATAGCCCAAAAATTATACCATACAGATAAACAAATCTGTGTTTGCAGACACCAAAATACCATCAACAGAACAGCTTTGTCAGCTGTACGGGTCAGTTTTGGAGTACATCCTGCCCTTAAAGGAACACGGCGACTTATTGGGACTTTAGCTTATTCACCGTATCCCCCAGAGTTAGATAAGTCCATACATACCCTTCTCATCTCTGCGCACGTTGTAGCTCTTTCCGACGACTCCACCGGTAGCTTAGCCTAGCACGGATCCTGAAGGTAATCGGCTACAACTAGCCTACTGCTCCGAATAAGTGACAAAATAACGCCAACATGTTCCTATTTACATGTTGTGATTTGTATAGTCACAGGGTGTACAAATAACAAGGTCACATGAGACACAGCCATCTTCTAACCGTATATAAACTGGGAACTATATTCTCAGAAAGGCGAAGCACTGCTACTTCTGCTACTTGGGTGGAGTGATATGCTTGCACCTGAGAAGCACCGGACTGAGAGTAGAAATGCTTTTCGCTTTTCTGAGAATATTGTTGGCGTTATTTTGTCACTTATTCGGAGCAGTAGGCTAGTTGGAGCCGATTACCTTCAGTAGCCGTGCTAGGCTAAGCTACCGGTGGAACCGTCAGACAGAGTTACGACACGCACGGAGATGAGAAGGGTATGAATGGACTTATCTAACTCTGGGGGTTACGGTGAATAAGCTAAAGTCCCAATAAGTCGGTGTGTTCCTTTAAGCTTGAACATACCTGCTTTCCACAACATCTTGCTTTTCATTTATGTCACTATGACAGATTTTTTTTATTTATTATTATTATTATTATTATTATTATTATTATTGATTTCCTTGTACATCTACAGCCACACAATAAATTTGTATTGAATAAAAGAAATAGAGTTGTATTTTTACAGTGTCCAATTGGGACATAACTAACACAAAGTGACAGGCTCACTTTACATACTTTGTGGTTACTTTAACAGCACATAGGATGGATTAGTCAGATCATTTGTATTAGTATCACTTACAGCTCTGAAAAAAAGGTGAAGGATCATGGATAGTTGTCAAAATATCCAGTAGACAAATGGGTTTGGGACCTGGCAGCTCAATTCAGGTCCACACAGAGGTCGACCCAGCGACGGTGGGGTGTCCTCAACAAGTGAACCCGCCTGTGAACAGTTCTGCTCCAGCGCACAAGGCGTCCATACATAGCAGGCAGGGCCTCCTGCTGTTAGCCCAGGGTCCTGTAGGAGCGCTCGGGGAGGCTACTGTTTCTGCCACTGTCAGTGAGATGGATGAGGGGAAACATAGTGAGAGGGAGAGGCCGTTTAGACCCGGTGAAATCTTGGACTGTGAACGCAAAAACACAAAATCCCCCCGCCGCCCCTCCCCCACCCCCAAACCCCACCCCCATCCCCTAACTTCACTTACACTCGCACAATGAACATATGGTGTCCCCAAACACTTAAACACACATGCAAAAGAAATTAGATTACCACTGACGATGATGACCAAATTGCATCTGTCACACTCTCACATGGGGATAGGGAGTGCTTTGCACACACAGGAGGGCGGGGGACACACATGTATGCACACACACACGTGTGCGGCACAAAGGTTGGAATTCTGCACAAAAGAGTGAAGGGATGACACCATACTGTGCCAGAGACAGACAGAGTGATGGATATGATGGATCAATCACCCTCTCTGTTTAATCAGGACATCAGTCACCAAACTGGATGTGGGGTGATGGGTACAGTGGGGGTAGGAGAGAAGAGGGCGGGGGAGAGCTGGAGGCTCTTTATAACCACATTCAACCCCTGATGGGAATCTTTATGGGTTGATGGAATGATGATGCTATTTAAATTGGCAAGAGGGCAGTCCTGTTAACACAGGAAGAGGTAAAAAACTAACAAAAAAAAGAATTCTAGAGGGTCACAAAGAAGGTCAGCTAGATGCAGTTGATGTAGGCAAAGAGAACTCTAGCTGGTGGCTTTTGTGCGTCATTTTGAAAATCCTATAATAGTGGTACAAACATGAGAAGGAATTGACATCATGAGATAGTATGTGATATTCTAAGTCTAACATTTACAACTGCTGGCAACTAACAGTAGTTAGAAGCCCTTTGTGAGCAAATAGATTTAATCATTTACTTTAATCAATAAGTGGCTTAATGAGTAATTAAACTGAACTTTAGCTAATTCAGAGAATTCAGCTAAACTATTTGCACAGCCAACCCTACAGAACCAGAAAGACTCCTTGTACAGCCGGCTCTGTTAGGCTGTAAGGTGTATCGAATGGTGAAACAGCTTTCACAGTGTATGCACGGTGGAACAGCTTTCACAGTGCATGCATGGTGGAACAGCTTTCGGCAGTGCCCGACAATTTTTTTAACCCTACAAAACCAACAATCTGACATTCACACTCACTTCCCACTAGGATTGGCCAGCTGTGCGGAGGTGAGAAGGGACCCACTGATTCAGGTTGATCTAGATGAGAGCTCTAACTCAATTCAATTGGAGCAACTATTTTAATTAGAACAACTATAAACACATTTGATTACCTACATGGTCAGACGTCCTACAACCCGGCCCTTAGGCACATTGGCGCTTTGCAGCCCAGTCTCATGGCAGTTTGTGAAATGGTGACGTTATTTAATCTATTGATTCGTGTACAGGGACACAATTTTCTCGTTTTTATCGTGGTGCTGAGCACGAACTTTCGTGATAACAACACGATTACGGTAGCGAGTAGTATTGAAAAGCCGAAAATCTGCGTAAGGAGGTTGGTCGGGGTGGTGGACGGGTCAAACAACACAGGACTTTCACCCCGGAGACCGGGGATTGCGTCCCGCGTGTGGCAGTTCCTTTCTGCGTTCTTCTTCTCCTAACCACAACCGTCCCGTTGTTGTCGCCGTCTCCCGCGTGTGACGGTTCCTTTCCCCATTGTTCTTTTCCTAACCACAACCGTCCCGTTGTTGTAGCGCGTCCCGTTGTTGTGGCCGGCGTGTGGCGTTTCATTTCCCCATTGTTGCGTCGTGAAAGGGTCATGTTCCATTTCACGAACTGCCGTGAGACCGGGTTGCGGGTTGCGCTTTGAGCTAAATGCTAATGCTCACATTGACAATGCTAACATGCTGATGATAAGCAGTTAAATAGTGTACCATGTTCATCGTCTTAGTTTTGCATGGTATGTTAGCATGCTAACATTATCTAATTGGCACTAAACGCAAACTACAGCCGAGGCTGATGGGATTGTCATTAGTTTTACAGGTATTTGGTCATAAACCAAAATTTTTGGACAAATTGATATTTTGACCTGATAGTGGAACTAAAAGAAAAGTCAGGGAGTCAGGGAAGTTATTAGGATTCATCTGGGGACCACAAATGTCTGTCCCTAACTTCAGATTTATTGCTGCAAGACTGCTTCCAAGGAAGCAGAATCCCAGTACTGCACCTGGACTCTTTATAACAGTGTTCTTTTAAAAATGACCACAGTGACAGAAAATGTGCTAGTTTACTCATATTAAAAACATACCTTTATACTAACTTATTCTACTTCCCCCAGGCCTCGTGGAGATGCTGTATGTGTAGCACCCTGGCAAGAGTCTCAGTCAGTCGCTGATCACCATCCCAGCACCCTCTTCAACAACCGAGCCTGACAAACACACTGGGAAATTAGCCTAACCCCGTCCTCCGTGGCTTCCATCAGGAAAGCACTAATGAAAGCTAACACCATCAGCCAAAAGAACACCCTTGGCTCTGTGTCACACCTTCCACACACACACACTTACACACACACACACACCCTTTATATTGTTACCATGGCAGGATCTTTTAGGGGCCCCCTCGGACCCAGCGATACAATGACTGGCTAAGATACATGTGACTATAACTTAGCTGTTGTTTAGGTTTAGGTGCGTGTGTAGGTGCGGCGCTGTCTGTTGCATTTTGTTTTTTTTAAATAGCCTACATTAAATAATGTTAAACATACAGGGCCCTATTTAACGATCTAAGCGCACGGCGTGAAGCGCATGGCGCAGGTGCGTTTATGGCGTGTCCAAATCCACTTTTGTTCAAAAGGGTTGTACTTAGTGTCTTCATTAATTCAGAGGTGTGTTTTGGGCGTAACATGCAATAACGCAATAAGAGATCATCTCTCATTCCCTTTAAAAGCCAGGCGCGTTTGGACCTTGGAGCATTGCTATTATGATGGAGAATTTACACCGTAATATTTTTATTTGTAATCTTCTGCATGTGTGTGTGTGCTGCTGTGCGTCCCTGTGTGTGTAACAAGCATAGTGTGCGCACGCTGTGCACGAGCCTAGGAGCATTTTACTAATGCGATGTTAAAATAACGATGAAATGCTGCGTTATTGACTTTAGACCAGGTTTTTGTTGGTCAATGGCGCGATCACTTCCCGCTGCCTCAAGATAGCAATACACCAAGAATTGCTAACAATGGCTAACCTGGCTAGAGCCAAAACCCCACAGTAAAACTCTGACTTGTTAAATGGAACGCATTCAACTTGGGTGTGACGTCATTCCCAACTCCAGCTTCTGTGTTCCGATGTAAATGGAACCCACTATAAGGCCCTTGCCTGGGCTCATTGAAGTGAATGTGGGGGGCTTTGCTTTTTCCCATGCCTTGGCATAAACACACAGACCCTCCAGCTTCCGTGCCCCACATAACACCTTTCCCACAGTGCTGAGAGGTGACATACAAATACATCTGTCCTGAACTCATGCCACCCCTCCAGAATCCCTGTCATAAAACCCGGAGGGAGTGGGGTGTGGGTGGATCGACGCGAGGTGGCAAACTCGTCTATTCATGCTAAGCATCACAGCTGTCAGTGCTTTGTGAGAATGACGGAGCAGCTTCTTTTCACTTAAAGCTGATGTAGATGAGAGCTAGCCTTACAAAGAGAGGCATGAACCTGACAAAGCCTGAGGGGCACCACACCTCGCTCACTCTAATGTACTTGCTGTTGCTCTAAAGATATCAAGCTTATAGAGGGAGTCTGAAGCCTTCAGTGTTTATTGCTTTCATCTGGCTATGGATAATTATCCCTCCTCTAACCTGAGTGGGAATGTATGTCCCATAGCAGTCAAGATGAAGTCATTCCTGAACAGAAGCCAGTCAGTCTGTATCTGAGAGGCAAAGCTGTTCTGGCCTGTGGATAGATAGAAATCACTGCTGTGTGTGTTTTACTGTGCTGGTTAAACTGTATTCAGAAGCAGCAAAGCAGTGAGCTGCACCTTCCTTTGTGGAATGTTATGCTTAGGTCAAAGGGTGTCAAACTCTGTTTCACTAAGGGCCACACTGGAAAAGGAGAGCCACATCAAGGGGCCAGACATGTAGAGTTTGTTGACATGCTTTTATTTAAGAGAAAAAGATTACGTATTTTAAGGAAGCTACCACACAGCTGACTCACAGCAAGCTCTTTCACAGCCTCAATATGAAAACTCTCTGCTTCTGTGGGAATTTCTGAGTTTTAAAGTCGGAAAATCTGCTGATTTCTGCTCTGAGTGTGGCGTAATTAAAGTTAGAAGAACAGTTTCCCGTCTTTTTGGTTTGGCGCACAACTAGGCGGGCCAAAAGTTGAACCTAAATTGATATGCGGGCTAGATGAAAATTTGCGAGGGGCCTGGATTTGGCCTGCAGGCCTTAAAGCTACATTGTGTAAGAATTTCTCCCATCTAGCAGTGAAATTGTATATGACAACCAACTGAATATTACTTTCTAGGCCCTCCCATTCCGAGCGAGTTTTAACTCCTACGGTGGCCGAACCCGATATTAGCTCTTAGTGTCTCCATCGTTTACACGCAGCTGTTCTAGCCACTCCAGTATTAACTTTGGTCTTGTTGAATACTTTGATTAGTTGATGGAAGTAATTACACATGAATGAGCACATATTTGTGAAAGAACAAAGGTTTTTTTTCTAAGAATCAACTCAAAAAATTACACAATGTAGGTTTAAGTTTGACACGTTAGATGATGAGTGCTGAGGGAGGAAACGTATGAATATGAAAGCAGTTCTCTTGTTGTGAAGGCTTCTCAAGAACAGTCCTTTGAGTGACGGTTGGATGTTGAGTAAGACCTTGGCTCCTTCCTATTCGCCGGTTCTTGAGCTTTCACACACTGTCGGCTCGTCGCTCACAACGTCACCATGACCCCAGTCTTCAGGAAACATCCATTGTTACAGCGTGGAACAGTGGCAAGCTAGGAGAGTGAATTGTGAACTGTGTGTGTGTGTGTGTGTGTGTGTTTGGTGGCAGGGGGAGGGGGTTGCGTGCTGGTGATGGATGTGTCTCTCTTCCTGTTTGTAGTTTCTCAGGAGTGCTCTTTTTTTTTTTCTCCATGAATCACACACACAGGTCGCTCACACGCACACGCCGCCATGCTTTCTCTTGTGCCCACTGTGAGAGAAAAGGCAGGCGCAAGAAGAAAAGACAGGAGCGAGATGAAATCTCATTCCCCTCGGACCGAAGGATATGCCAAAGACACACTCGGGAGTCTTTAAAGTCAAATTCTTTATTCGCCCCTGTTTTGACACAAACCTGCAGCCTTCACAGTGAACGTGGTACGCCGGCCCGGCACACAGTCCAGATCATATTCCCGCCAAGCCTTTGCCCTTTCATGTGTCTTTTTTCAAATGAGCAAACACGGACCTACCCTTCTGCGTTCAATCACAGTTTTTAATTTCAGCTGATAATTGCTCCGATACCTAAACTTTGCTCATTTGAGCTCTGAATGGGAAGGACCTCTGGGGTGCTGTGCCGAGACGAGAAGAGAAGCAGACCGCTCGTCTCAGATGAAGATAGAGACAAGAGCTTAACCAGATCAGCTTCCCAGCTGGCCAATACTTCAAACCCGACCCTTGACCCCTCCATTTTGGCCTGTCAGAATCACCTGTCCTCCTCTCTTCTCGGCCAGCCCTCCCGAGAAAGAGGATCCTCGGCGCTGACCAACGCTTGTCACGTATACCTGGTGGTGACAGCCAAAGTTCCCTCAGAGTCTTTTATCCCAGAGGTCATCTCTGAAGCTCCTCTGACACTTAATTACATCTCTTTAAGGGGAAGGGGACATGGCTGTCACATGCGAGGCGGACTTGAGCTCTTCACCGGCCTTGACACAAACAAGTCGTCCAAAGGAAGACATTTGGCAAATGGTGGTCGTAGTGAATGGGGAGCTCTTTTAAAGGGTTAGTGATTTTGATTTTTTGAATTGAGTGAAGCGTCGGGGATGGCTGTTCCTGAGTAATGGTCAGTCAGAGGATGGACATCTGGTCAATGGAGGCTGTTGGGGTCACACGGTAGCAGATAGTGTGTGGCGATTAAGGGAAGTGGCAGAACAAATCAGACAGCAGCAGGGGCGGGGCTAGAAGGGGGGCACGGGGTGGCACCACCCCCCCACTGAAAGATGATTGCCCCCCCAATCCATTGGGCTAGAGTGCTGTCAAGTTGACAATTGTGATTTCCATTAGATCAGAGTACTGTCTCTTGGCTGCCTGTTCTGCCAATCTTCCCAGCCCCCGTCACATGACCAATTAATGTTTCCATGACGACTATCTATTTTTTTTCACTCTGGCCAAAAACTCCTAGAAAAACTGTCTAGAAAAGGTCGAACTCCACAATTTGATTTGATTTATTTAGCACATGTAAAAACAACAACAACAGTGTTACATTATAATAATTCCCTAAAATAATTCAACAAAAGGTAGCATCTAGAAAATAAAAACATAAAAAACATAGTCTATAAAAAAAAAAAGGGACGGAAGAAAGGAACAATTAAATGATAAGAGAGAAAAGGAAAAGTAATCGGAAAAAAACAAAAGAAGGAGACATCTTAGGCTACTGATACAGCAAAATATTTCTCACCGATTTTTTGAATGACAGAGGAGAAAGTTTCCGTATGCTAGGAGGGAGAGAATTCCATATCTTATAACCTCTGTAATTAATTCTGTATCTGTAATTCAGAACTACACAGTTTAAAGTATTTTCACATGTTTTCAACAAGTATTTTCTAACATGTATCACATGTTTGGAAATAAATCAGTGATTTTGCTTTACCCTGACTTTAAAGCTGCATGAGACAACTTTATAAGTTAGTGGCTCTGGCACCAAGAGACAATCTTTGAATTACTCTGAGCCTTGTGCACACCAGCTAGTCTGTGTGATGTTATGTGGCTTGGCTCAAAGCGATGTCTTAAATCTGTTGGTGTTTGTTCCGCCAGTATAACTGATATAAACAGGCACAGTGGTAGAAATGTGTACCATGATATGGTACTGGCTGTACCATCTGTTTCAATATAACGTTTTTTTTTTTATTGCAATACCACATACTGTGCCCTGGGAGCACAAAGCAACTAGTGCAGCTGAGGAGAGTCAGACTGAGGATCATTAGACCTGATCCGAAATACCAGTCGACCCAAACAAACACAAACACAAAGACGCCAAGGTGACGCGCCACCAACAAGCGATACATTTTTCCTGCACACCTCAGTTCACATTCCTCCTCTCAGGGATGCCAGTGACACCTATATAGCAAGCAGCGCACATACCCGCCTAAATAATTCCTGTACCCAGCACCAATCAATATTTGGTATTCCAGAGACTTGTGTTGAATCCCCGTCTAATGAAATAATGAGGAAATGTTCTATACAGTGATTTATATTATAAGTCTGTGATATTAAGAATCTTACAGTGAAGTCAGACTCCTGCAGGTGACTGAATGGAAGCTCTAACGAGAGGCTAATGATTGGTATGTGTTTCCCAGAGAT
Organism: Zingel zingel; assembly: GCA_023566125.1. Taxonomy (NCBI): domain Eukaryota; kingdom Metazoa; phylum Chordata; class Actinopteri; order Perciformes; family Percidae; genus Zingel; species Zingel zingel. The sequence continues at coordinate 24,209,486 of CM042327.1, forward strand.
CAGAGATCAGTGCTGCAGCCCAGGCATACTCTCCACTCCACTGCCCTCCTTTACCTTCCCACCTCCCCTCCCCTCCTCTCCTCCACATCCTCAATCTCTTCACTCTCCTCAAGTCTCCACCTCCACCATCCTTCCCCCTTTGTCTCCCTCTGCTCCTCACCTCTCCCATACCCAGCCCGAGGTGAAAGAAGTGTTCTCATTCAGGGGGGGAAAGCTTGCTTTTCTCAATGGCTCTTTATGCCAGGACCCCTGGGCCATCAACATGACAATGTGACAATGTGGCGGGGCTTTTTAAAAGAGATCCTGTGTTTGTTAAGTGTTTTTCCCCCTGAAGAGCAACCACGGGGCAGGGTCAGGGGACCTGAAAAGTGCTCGTGAAAGAAGAGGGCCAACTTTGATCACACAATGTGAAAAGGGATGGACTTTTTGATTAACTCGACCCCGGGATAGCTGGGTTCTGCTGCCTTGGGTTTGAGAGTGTAAATCTAAATTTTAAAGATAAACTGTAATTCATTGAAATAATTCAAGGTGACATTTGAATTTTAAGAAAATATCTACATGTACAAGTTAGACATTCTAAGAGAGTAATACGTAGAGCGACTTACAGTGTGCTGAAAAAGCTTTAAAGGGATTAGGAATTGGGGGAACCGTCATATTTCCAGACTCATGAATGCCTTTTGAGTCTCTGTGTGCCGTTAGGAATGATGTTGACTGGTGAGATTACTGAGGTTTATCTCAATTATTGGATGTCAATGGGATCAGTAGAAGCTCCCTTCAAAAGTAACGGCATACACCTTCTTTGCAACCACTGATGCAGCGGTGGATACATGTAAACAGGAAGTGGTGTAATCACATTTAATAGTTCATAATGAAATTAGTAGTCTTGCTTTGCCAGACCTTCCTCCACAGCGCTGCAAAGGAGGGTCTGGCTAGTCCACACAGCATTCTAGGATGGGAGAAAACATGATATTCTGGAAAGGATCCCTACAAAGATAGATCTTTAAAACCTCTTTAAGCCTTTCTGTTTAACCAGAAACAGCTCTGAAGTCGCTAGCGCTAACTCCACCAGACTCCATTTAAAAAAGCAATACTTTTAATGTGTAAGAGCCAACATATTTTCACATGTAAATCGGTACACTAAGTGTTTATTACAACCAAAACTAGAGTGGTGATGGTTGGAAAGTGGAAGGACGACCCAAAACGGCTTTTCATAGTTTTATTTAGTTTCTGTCGACTTTGAATAAAGTGTATTTTACAATGCTAAAATTACTGTTTATTTACATGGAGTCTGGTGGGTTTAGCGAACACAATTTTGCAGATGTTTTATGTGTAAAAAAGGATCTTACTCTTTAACAGAAAGGTCGACCTCCTTAGAAATCCTTTCCATAATGTTGTCAGACACTTAGAATATTAATCTGAGCCTGTCAGCGGCAAAAACAAGCACTTTTGTGAAGGTAAATAAAAGCTGGACAATTGCCCTATTAACTTACATTGTAGCTTATTTCACCGCTGCCGACTGCAGTAATCTCGCTTAATACTGGACCAATGTCAAAGATTGTTGTTCCCATCAAGTTGGAAAAAAATGGTAGTTACCCTTTAAGTGACCAGGTCAGTCATCATTTTGGCTGAAGCTTCTTCCACCATAAGATACAGACACCTTTAAGCCTCGACTGACACCTGATTATTAGTGACATATCCAAATAGTTTCTCCTGAGATTACCTCTGCATGGCATCCTTTCAAAAATGGATTAGAGAAATACGAAACCTGCTCTTTGGGCTCTTTGAACCCTCTCTAACAACTTCATCTCCTCCGCTCATGTTATTGCCTCTCCTTTTGACATTCACCCCCAAAACCACCCAAGAGCAAAGCAGACAAACTCTGCAAATTCTTTCATTTACACATCAACTACTTCTCCATTTCACTTTTCTTTTTTTTTCCCCCACCCCCCACCGGAGCCGCACTGGAACTTTTTTCCTCTCCACCTCCATGAAACATTTTCTATTATTCATCAAAAGGCGCTTTAAGCACCTCTCCCTTCCAATTATACATGAGCGGGGGGGGGGGGGGGGGGGGGGGAACAAAACATTTCTGGCTCTTTAATGCTGATTCCTCTCATCTGCAGGAACAGAATTTGTGGATCATTAAAATAAAACACAACCATAATTGGCTTGGAGCAGAGGAGGGAGGGAGGGCACACACCGGGGAAGCTGTTCCTGGATGGATGAACCAAGATGTGCCCTCAATTTCTGGCACTGAAATCACATCATTACTCTATTTGCTTTAATTCTGAGTCAAATTTGTATTTCTGTGGTGGTTCTCACAGTCAATCTGACAATACAGGCTCATGGATGAATGCACGTAGTTACTTAACGCAAAGACCCTTTTCATCTGTGGGGGTATGAAAGACTCATCTGACAACTGTTATCACTTCACAACAGCTACGAGTATTCTTGAACTACAATTGAAGCTGCACACAGCTTGACTCCATGTGAACAAATGATTTCTTTCTACTAAAATTAGATTCAGAGATGCTGAAAGCTGCAGGTAATTAGAAGGAAAAAAAACAACTAAATGACAAAAACAATCCTTCTGAAGTTGGAGCACTTTCATTTTTAGCTTGAGTGGTGTGACCTTTTTTTTTTTTTTTTTTTTTTTAAAAGCTGATTCACTGGGCTTTTTGAATTATGTGTTTTTAAATATAGTAATGCCAGTTTATTTCGAGCGCAGCACTCCGGGGAGAGTTATCACAATGGCCTCATTTTGCCAGAGTGGGATGGCGATCTTTTAGTGCAGGACTGTGTCATTGTCAAGTTGTGTGAGTGTGTGTTTTTTTTCCCCTCGTTCTGTCTGTTGGTTAGTTATCTGATGTTCGTCTAAATTTACATGCTCTGATGAAAGCGTCATTTTAGCCCCTGATAGTGTATGAAAACAACACAGGCAAAGTTGAATCTAGGTCAAATAGGGACAAACGTTGAAATCAGTGGCGTTGTGCTCCGCTTGCTGTCAGAAAAGGCAGCAGGAGAAACATGCAGTTGATCACTTTTTTACTAGTCTAACATTGCCAGACCTTCCTCCACAGCGCTGCGGAGGAGGGTCTGGCTAGTCCACACAGCATTCTGGGATAGGAGAAAAACATGCTCTGGTTTATTGGCATTTCTTTAAACCAATCACAATCGTCGTGGGCGGTGCTGAGTGCCGGACGGAGCCACGGTGCCTCTGCAAATTAGTCTCGGGAAGGAACTTGTTTTGGTGGAACATGTGGTCGTTCAAAAGTATTTTCAGTCGTGCAACAGAAAACTCAGATTGGACAGATAGTCTAGCTAGCTGTCTGGATTTACCCTGCAGAGATCTGAGGAGCAGTTAACCATAGTCCTCACAAATCCACCAGAGTTTAGAATCCAACACAAAGGAAGAGGAAGGTGGACATCCGGACATCCGGCCAAAAATGAGGGACAATCCCGGAAGTGGAAGGTCGTGGATATATACTTATCTGCAAGAACAGAATATGATATATTTCTTCTTATGACTTATTTACATTTGGGCTACTATTCTCTTACTAGTATTGATAAACTGTTGATAATGTGTATCAGCTGTTTGATAATCACCAGCAGGTCAAACCCTGAGGAAAGCCTGGGGCTGTTGCCTCTGCTGCTGTGAATTATTCAAGGTCCCATGGCATGAAAATGTCACTTCATGAGGTTTTTTAACATTAATATGCGTTCCCCCAGCCTGCCTATGGTCCCCCAGTGGCTAGGAATGGTGAAAGGTGTAAACCGAGCCCTGGGTATCCTGCTCTGCCTTTGAGAAAATGAAAGCTCAGATGGGCCGATCTGGAATCTTCCCTTTATGACGTCATAAGGGGAAAGGTTACCTCCCCTTTCTCTGCTTTGCCCATGGCAAGCTGGTCAAGGCCACACCTCCACCTTGCCCCCCTCTCTCCTCCTCAATAGCATTTAAAGCGGCAGATACAGAAATGGCACATCCTAAGGAAAGCTCATTGTGGGACTGGCTCTAGTGGCTGTAATTCTGCAACAAGGCTGAATTTCAGGAAAGAGACTTCAGATACAGTATTAGGGGACCACTAAGGTCTATATAAAAGAGACTTCTGATACAGTATTAGGGGACCACTAAGGTCTATATAAAAGAGACTTCAGATACAGTATTAGGGGACCACTAAGGTCGATATAAAAGAGACTTCAGATACAGTATTAGGGGACCACTAAGGCCTATATAAAAGAGACTTCAGATACAGTATTAGGGGACCACTAAGGCCTATATAAAAGAGACTTCAGATACAGTATTAGGGGACCACTAAGGTCTATATAAAAGAGACTTCAGATACAGTATTAGGGGACCACTAAGGTCTATATAAAAGAGACTTCAGATACAGTATTAGGGGACCACTAAGGCCTATATGAAAGAGACTTCAGATACAGTATTAGGGGACCACTAAGGTCTATATAAAAGAGACTTCAGATACAGTATTAGGGGACCACTAAGGTCAATATAAAAGCATCCAAAAAGAAGCATGTCATAGGACCTTTAAACATAAAACATACTTACATGCGAGTGCTGACGACTTCATTTACCACTTGTATGGTTTTTGGGTTAGCAAAATTGCCTGTGAAACATGCTGAAGAAGGGGTGCTGTCCAAATGACCTGTATTATTACCCCATGCAATTAACCATTACAGTCAGTGTTGTAATGTAATGTAAGTACAAATACTTCCACTTTTACTTTTACTCCACTACAAATCCTAAATAAAATGTATACTTTTACTCCACTACATTTCCCCTAAGCATCTTTGTTACCTGCAAGAAATGTTTTGGAGATGAAGATTCTTTCTCACAAAAAATCTAAAAAAATTCTGTTGCTGTTCTTCTCTTTGTTGATGTCAGACTTGATGTTTAAAGGCCCTGACACACCAACCAGACGGGCTGACCGTCGGCAGAAAAGCCAGTCGGACTGATCAGTCGGCTTCCCGAGGTCCAAAAAGTGCCTCAGAACACACCGAAGAGACGCCAACATGAGCGTACGTTCTGCGCGTGCGCGAGACGTAATACGTCTCCATAACAGCAGACGACGCTAATCTGTATTGTCGCCCCAAAAAAATGAAAACCGGAAATGACAACGCATCACGTGGGTCTGGCTTATGGTAATGGCGGCTTGATCGAAATACGATCTCGTATTTTACGAAAATAGTTCACCGAAACGTGTTTCTGAAAACATTTTAAGTGAGAAATAGGCCGTGCAGTTGCTGAATCTGTCTTCATTTCAGATCAACAAAGGTCAGTTTAAAAGATTTTCATCAGATTTTGAGAGGCGTCCGTCACTCATCCCGCTCGCCATTTCTGGGTTAGCACTCCACCAATCTGATTGGTCATTGAGTCCGACTGCCAGCCCTCCAACCCAGCAAGTCTGGTCGGCCAAAATGAAGGCCGACGGCCCCTCGGACGGACGACGGCACGGAACACACCGAACAGACTCCAGTCACTGACCTCACCAGACTGTCCGACGGCCGATTATCGGGTTGGTGTGTGGAAACCATGAATATTATGCTTTAATATAAGGAAGCCACAATAAAGTTCATAATCAAAGTTTTTTTTTATTACTTTTACTCCTAATAGTTAAGTACATTGAATATTAGAAAATGACTTTTGATACTTAAGTACAGTAAATATTAAATATTTTAAGACATTTTCTCAAAGAATATTCTAAAAAGGGACTTTAACTTTTACCAAAGTCATTTTCTGGCAAGATACTTGTACTTTTACTCAAGTATTGCTTCCAAGGACTTTATACAAGACTGAGTACACTTTACACTTTTTATAAGGCTCATTTTACTAGTGCCTGACCTTTTCCTTCCTCTCTCTGCTGTTTTTCTTTCCAAGACATTAATGTCTCCTGTGAATGTTTATGTCTTTATTTTGGTATAAAGGGAATTCAAACAATACATACACAGATAAGTATATCTACTGGGTATGGTTTTATGATTTGCATCTCCAGCCAGATTATTTTAAGAAGCTCAACTTCAAGTGTGTGTCTTTAATCTGCAGCCAGGATTTCAAAAGAACACGTTCTTATTGTAATATTGACAAAATCACCAAAAAGAGTTGGGCAACTACTTCAAAAACATTCTAGTTATGAATTTATACTATGAAAGCCTAGATGCAGTGTACTACAGAGGATGAGGCTCACATACACACTTAGACCCTATTTCATAAAAAGAAAATGACATGTGACAGATTGTGTGCCAATGTGTAATGTGTCCTATTTAAGTTTATTGTGAGAGAAAATAGGAGGATTTTAGCGCTGCAGATGTAAGAGTAAAAACATATTTATTTTGCACAGTTTTCTAATTACATTTACTTATATACTTACACAAATAGGATAAATCAGAATTATGTGTATCTCTGTCCGAAAACAAATAAACTGCATTAAACCAAAGCGGGTCCTTTAGATTACATTATACATGGTCTGATTAAAGGTAAATTATTGTTTACTGTTGTGTTGTTAATTTATGCACAAATTTGTGAGAGAGCATATATTTGTTATTTGTGCACACAAATAAGCCCCCATAAGTCAAATATGATTTACATACTGTATATTCTGTACAGCTAAAATAAAGTGTAACCTTGGCTTTGCTGTATAAACTACTGCACTTACAAATCTGTATGGAGAAAATGGAAACTCCTCTGGGACAAACTTGTGGGATATATATATATATATATATATATATATACACAAATTATATAATAGATATTTCCGAATCTATTTCTCTTGAGAAAGTAAAGGCAAGTTTGGGGACTGTACATTTGACTTATAAATGTAATATATTTGACAGGACAATTCCGAAGACCACCGGAAAATACCGAAAGCCGCGGTGCCTGCTGGGAAACTACGAACTCGACAAACCGCCATCTTTCTTTATAGAGAGTTAGTAGGGCAAATAACAACCACTTTAGAATGATTATTTCCCCAAAATAGACTCGTTGAAGCAAATCCACTTGGTCAGTTATTGCAAATAATAAGTTTAAAGAGGAGCGGGTGGACCGGAATTCCAGATATTGGGCATATATCAGACATAAAACACAGTAGTCTGTTGTAAGCGCTCGACTAGTGGAGCCGGTCAACATGGGCCGATCTCGGAGTCGCAGCTCTTCCCGGTCCAAACACTCCAAAAGCAGCAAGCACAGCAAGAAACGGAGCCGGTCGCGGTCCAAAGACAGGGAGAGGTCCAAGAAGCGGTCCAAGTCCCGAGAATCGAAAAGGAACCGTCGCAGAGAATCTCGTTCTCGTTCCCGGTCTACTACAGCTTCGTCCCGCAGAGAGAGAGCAGCCTCGCCGCCGGAGCGCATCGACATCTTCGGCAGGACGCTGAGCAAAAGAAATGCTCTAGACGAGAAGGCGAGGAAGGAGGAAGAGGAAAGAAGGGCAGAAATGGAAAGACAAAGGAAGATGTACGTATATTTTGATACAAGACTCGGCACCTAAAACGTTACACAACGTTGCCCGTGTTGAACTGCAATATGTGCTAAGCTAAATGCTAACTAGCTGCATTCAGTTGTATAGATAGCGTTAGCAAGCTAGCCGCCAAAGCATGCTAACGTCAGCTAGGCTCTACAGGGCCTTGACTAGCTACACAGGAACGAGTATTATCTCTGTCAGGTCAGACAGCCGCTACGCAGGGGCCAGCTCACCTTTTCAGCTGGATTGCATCTTACATTTTTTCTTTCATTATGAAGCCATTTTGATTTTAGGATAACTTCACGTTGTTGTTTTTTAAAACTTAGATTATGATGTATAACTTGTATAGACTTCACCGTTGTGGGGAGGGAGTGTTACTTTGTTGTTTACAGTCATTGAAACCTAAAAACAACAAAGTACTCATCCCTGCTGCTCTGTCCATCTATTATTGTCATAGTGTCACTGACTGCATTGCCAGTGCAGCAGATTCCAAGACAGGCCACTGGTCCTTAATGCACTAACCCTAGTGGTGACTTCGGGTCACATTGACCCGTTTTAAATTTTTGTTTTATATCTGAAAATATGGGACGTAGAAATAAGTGCTGAAAATGTGCAGAAGAAAAATTAAAAAAAATTAAAACGTTGGAAAAAGCAAAAACAAACGAAAAAAAGGCGTCGGGAAAAAAAGTGTTCTTTTTAAGGTTGAAGGGAAGACAACACAAGGGTTAAGCCAGGTAGTGCTGTGTAATTTGTCAACCAATGACTCTGTGGTTTAGGAAATAATTCCGTCTCAGTTTTAGCAGATTGATAATTGTGTAAGCAATTTATTGATTAACTATACCAAACATTTGTAAGTTAGGGCCTCAGAACAACAATTTTATGCCATAAATCTAACTCTGAATGTGTTTTGGGTGCATGTATGATTTTTAAATAAGCAATTTTAAGACCCTTGCCCTCTAATCCTAACCCATCCTTAAAGGTATTTCATATATATTGAAAATTAGATCAATGCATGAATCTGTAATTAAAATAATAGTTGGCTGCAATCTTACATGGTGAAGCATATAGTACGTGGGAAAACAATGACATTGTGGTCATCATGTTTACTAATAAAAACCTTGACTAATATGCATACTGAATGCATGCTCCTAGCATGTAAGTTGGTCAATTAGCCTTTCAGTAATGTACTCTTAGTGCTGGGTGAAAATATAGTAGGCAGCTGGAGGGCATGTTGCTGCTTCACAATATAAGGAAGGGATGGTTAGTTAATAAAATAAAATTTGAATTTATTCTACTGTTCTGTTTTTGTCTTTAAAAATGAGATCTCCAAAGTTCAAATAGCATCAACTAATCACCTTTGACCTTTCATGTAAGCTGTCTTTCCCGTTGAAAGTTCTCAAACTGTAGCGGTAAATTACATGACATTTAACATGGACAGGGTCGTCATATACAGGAATCAAGTGGAAATTCCACCCAGCCTATTCCCCCGCGTCTCTACGACGCGTAACGTTAGACAGCCAATCACAAACATTATTAGATCTTGGTAGAAGCATGCGGCATGCCGATTGGCTCACTGACGCTGATGAGATTTACTCCTTCATTCAATACCCAAATTGGGTATTGAATGAAGAGGCATTTTTTGATACTCGACACTAAGGAGGTAATTTGACCGGTGCCTAAAAAGTATTGACTTCGGTACCTAGTCCTATTCATGACGGAGCCCCGCTCAGCTGGATGCAGGGCACCTTTTTAAAAGGGCGAGAAGAAAAAAACAACCAGTAGGAAAGTAGTTGGCTGGAAATGTTTTTGATGTCCGGTCGTCTGGCATGAAGCTCTCACTCAGTTTGTTACATACATTTAAAAAAAACAATTATATTCGGGTTAAGGCAATTCCCCGGTTTCTCAAACGCCATGGAAACACCTTACCCCGGTTAAAATCAGAGTTCTCATAACGTGGTTAACGGAGGTAGAGAACTCCTTTTAGTATGTGGGGTATTCCTGCACGTATAACCGGAGTTCGATCGGGATAAACGTCTGCACATGCTCCAACTGCCCCTCCCCACTCCCCTGGAGTGTTCTTGACCCAGAAATAATACAAATCGTTGCTATGATACAACAAAACAACGTTGGAGGAAATTAGCAGCAGGCCATCGGCAGCAAAGAGCCTGCGGCCCATCTGTTTTTTTTCCCGCGCCGAGGCAGCAACAGACACCGGGAGATGGCTAAATAGATTGTCCATCACCGGGGCTGTCAACGCTTTATCTCAGCAAAAAAGTGGAGGGGCAGAGCAGCCCCCGCTGCGGCCGCTGGCTAGCGTTAACGTTAGCTTGCTAATTCCACCCGGCACTGGGCGACACCGGTTACAGATATAACGTAATTAGCCAAACAAAGTGGTCAGTCATCTGGCGAGAGCAGTGACCAGAGTGTGGAAATGAACCATTAAGTTTTTACATTTTTACAAATTTAGTGGCTCACAGGGACATCTTAGATCAGGGTTCATTATGAGATCAGATCTTGGTGGACCAGCTCTGACTTAAAGTGTCTGTTGCCAGGGAAACTTAGATGCTGTTTATTAATCCACAGCTGTGTTGTGCTTTCATGCTGGACTCGGTAAACTTTGCTCAACTGAACTCTTCGTCTCAGGTTGATCCTTGTGTTCTGGTAAACTTAAGTCCGACGTAAGAAGGCGTGGGAATTAATACATTGGAGTCAGGTTTGACAGGCCTTAGGGCCTTATTTTAGACATAATTCCCTCTTCATCGGTCAATGTAATTTTGATTTAGGTCAACCGGAAGAAAAAGCTAGTGTGTGCGTCGAAAGAGCGCACGCAACCTACCGTACCGGAGGTAGTGGTACTCCCGTCATTCTTCCCATTTCTTCCCCGCTCATGTATACTGGGAGAACCAGCATACCCCGGTTACTGCTGTGCTTGTAAACGCACTGACTGTCACTACCCTGCATCTTAAAGCACCGCAGTGGTTGCCACACATCATGACCACAGCCCGTTTATTGTCTGCCGGCAGGTTCTCTCTGTTGGACAGGGATGCTGCTGTTGTGAAGGTGTCTGTGGTAGCCAGAGGCTCACAGACACCTGAGATCTGAGCTGCTGCCTCACACCTGGCTTCCTGACTGCCTATTTTTTACTGCTTAATGGCCACAGGGCTACTTAACCAGGTATACAAATGTAAATCTCAGGACACAGAGACTTGGTAAGCTCTCTGGTTTCCCACTGGCTGACAAAATGTAATCCGATCCAGGAAGGGTAGGTTGTGTGTTTACAATGCACCTACTAGCTTCTAATAGCTTCCTGTTCAGAGTGGAGATAAAAAGCATTTTCAGTAGGTAAACGGGATGACAGGTGACCTCCATCTGCTGCTGTAGGGACAGGCTCGTCCATTCCTACAGGGGTAGTGGACTGGTAGAGTAAGTCAACTTTCCACACATTTGGAATACCTGGACATATGGATAGTGCTGTATGTAGTAGGGCTGCACGTTAAGAGGAAAAAATGCGATGGCGTTATTGAATATGCCGATAATATTACTTGGGATAACTAAACGGATATTTAAGTGTACTCGGTTCTGCTGCTTTTCAGTATTCTGAAAAAATACAACAAATAGCTTGTTAAATTTAAAACGGATGAGAGGAAAGTATTCTGTACATTCTGCTATTGAACAAATTGAATATAAAAGGCACCACTAAAAAAATAGTGAGTAACATTTTAGAGTGCAGTATTTTATTTTCCAGTGTCTTTCGCTATATGTCGCACCCTCTTCACGGTGTGTTTGCTGCGCCAGTTGATATCGTGATGACAATTTAAAAAAAAAATAAAGTATTATGCAGCCCTAGTATGTAGCTAACCTGTGATTTGGCCATAACATTGGTGGTTTTCCATATAACGTGCATGAGTTGGGGTTGTGTACTTCAGATGACACGTTGGTGGTTAGAGCTTCTATACCTGTTCCTAAACGATGCTTTTTTCGATTACCAGTTTTATGAAGCAAAAAGAAATGACAATATTTTTCAGCTCCTTTTCAGCTCATTCCTGCCTGCGATGTGCAACGTTAGACAGCCAATCGCAAGCAATATTAGATCTTGGTAGAAGCATGCTGCATGCTTATTAGCTCACTGACGCAGATGAGATTTACTCCTCAGGTATTGAATGACGAGGCATTTTTCGGTAGCCAAGCTTTAGAAGCAATTTGGTCGGTGCCTAAATGTATTAAATTCTGTACCCTGCCCTACTGTATGTGTGTTTGGTATGAGAGCATACTGCTTTATGATAAATGGGTTCCATCCCTGCTTTCCTATAGACCGTCCATCCCTGTATGTCCGCTCTCGTTCCCCCTCTCATCCGTTTCTTCCCCCCCGTCCTCCAGCCGGCAGCAGGAGATCGAGGAGAAGCTGATCGAGGAGGAGACGGCGCGGCGGGTGGAGGAGCTGGTGGCCAAGCGGGTGGAGGAGGAGCTGGAGAAGCGCAAGGACGAGATTGAGCGGGAGGTGCTGCGGCGCGTCGAGGAGGCCAAGCGCATCATGGAGCGGCAGCTGCTGGAGGAGCTGGAGAGACAACGGCAGGCAGAGTTGGCGGCACAGAAGGCCAGAGAGGTAACGCTCGGTCGTTTGGAACGCAGCCCCTCCATTCCCTCCATACCTCCCCAAGCCCTTCACACCTGTCCCCATCTCCCTCCCAGTCACCTGCTCTGACTGGTGCCTTTTCTGCGGGACACGTGGGGACGGTGGAGGGACCTCCCAGTTTACTTTCCAGAATGTAATCTAGCCATGGTACAAGTTTCACTGTAGGGAACCCTCCCACAGCCCGGAAGTGGCCGTACTGCAGGGAAAGAATGTATTCAATGGTAACAAAGCATTACCACACGACATACAACACCTAATATATAGAGCAAGGGGGACCAGGCCAGTTGGGCAGGCTCTTGACTAATCACTCTGTGGAACACCTCCTCCTCCTGAGTAATCAAGTACTCCACGCAGTTATGTACTGTATATCTTCTGAGGTGTAGAGGCAAAAGTTAATCTTTGCATCATTCCCAATTAAGTGTCAATGTAACTGTTAATTTGGTCATTTCTTACAATTTCAAATATGTGAGATGACAAACTGCATGAACTTAGGTGCACTTGTTACTCTGGGGAACAAGGTGCACACAAACGTGCACGCAGTCGCATCTACTTCTGCAATAGTGGCGCCACTATGCAGCCATTTAACAGGTTTTGCACAGAGAAGCTAGAAGTACTTGCCAGTGAAAGTTTTGCCATGGCAGGGTTCCAAAAATTGACTGGCTATATTCTTTTCCATCATTTCGGCTTGAACTTTAACTTTTTATATTTGCTAGCATCTTTGTTAATATTTGCAATAAAGAGCTCTCTCTCTTTTTTTTAAGACGACACTTCTGTATGTCACTGGCCATTTCCCAAATGCCTAAAATTGACAGCTAGCTTTGTATGAACTCTTTTGAAAAATCATATTGTTTTCCGTATGAGTTAGCCAGGCTTTAGTTTGAGTTCTAATAAGAAGCCCAATCCTGTAATCTCTTTTAAAGTTAGTACAACCCCTTTTGCATCTTTCCCTTTGTGTTTTAGAGAGTAGTGTTTATACCACAGTAATAATGTATGATGAATGAGAAGGGCAGCTGAAGCCTAGTGACCCTGACTTGCCCAGGGAGCAGCCAGTGGCTCGGTACTAATAGGGTGAGAAATGTAGGCCGAGCAGGCCTCCTTTACCTACCTGGACTTATTCGCTCACCCCTCTCCTACCACTTCTTTCTTCCTAAATCTCCCACTCTGGTCTGAGACACCGTTTACCGACGGGACTGGTAGAACTAGCGAGGCACCAAAGCCAGCCTTAAAGTGCTCCGCTGAGGAAGCTCGAGCTAGATGCCTCCAAAGTCACAACTCCTAGATGAGTGGAGATTACTCTGACATTTGAAATCAAATTTGATGTGCAGAAATGTTAATCCCCTTTTTGTTTAATTCACCGACAGTTTGTCCTGTACAGGTTTTAAAAAACATTTTGGAACCACCCCACCTTACCTTCTCTTTTAACAATCCTTGTTTTGACAATCTTCTGTTAGACGGCATCAGCTCTTGGATACATAATGACGGACCGCCACATTTCCTGTTTCCTGTTTGACAAGGTTAACTATCTCTGGTCTAACCTTTTTTTTGTCTGTTAATAAGATATATATTTTTTTCTAATAATACATACATTTTATACAGTTAAAGAACTTTTTTTTTCCTCCCCAGAACAACAAATGTACTGTGTTTTGTACTCATGACTTGCTTCTCCTATAGGGTTGCTGCTCATTTTTGGATATTGTTATTTGTAAATCCATTTGTGTTTTATATTTATTTTTTTTATTTTTATTTTGGAAACCCAACTCACCAACTTCCTAACTAGCACTTGACCTGAGCTGGCCTGCAGCCTTTCAGCTCACCGTGACTCGTGTCCTGTACTGTAAGTGTACCGTGGTCCGGTCTCCTCGAACACACACAGACACCTCTTTGTACTGTCCACTCCTTCACTCTGCTGTCGTCTCAGTGGGGACTGAGCCACTGTAAAGAAAGGAAAACTAATAAAAAAAAAAAAAAAAAAAAAGAAAGTGTGAGCTGTGGCTGCAGGCGCAGGCTAAGCAGTACAGAGATCAGAGTTATAAAGAGGAATGCCGCAGGCGCGGTATGGCCGAATCCCCCCCCAAACCTACCTACCCACCCACCCCAGGAGCGCTTCTCTGTCTCTGCAGGGGGCCACACAGTCCGGACGGGACAGTAAATATTCAACCGTTTAATGCCGAATGCTTTCACCAGTTGTGTAGGTACACAGGCAAGGAAAATGCGTAGGTATACGTGCATTGGTGAGCCAAAACTATTCCCTCCTTTTATTTGTATCCTTTTTTTTTTTTTCTCTTGCTTATAATGATGATTGGACAAAAAAAAAAAAAATTCAGCAGTTGTATTTTCTTCTAGATTGTATTGTCTGTCTTCTATTTGTGAGTGTGATGAGTGGGGTTTTTCTTTTTTCTTTTTTGAATTCTTGTTTTTAAATTTTTATTAAATGTCTCACACTAATGCAGTGAGCGCCCTAGCTGTGGCTTAGCTTTTGAATTTTTCTAGGAGGGTACTAACAGCAGGAGAGGGAGGGGAAATAAATAGCGGGTTCATTTTTCCCCCCACAGTCTCTTTATGCTTTTTGTATTTAAAAAAAAAACAGAACAACTATTCAGCCTGACTGCAGAGAATGCCACAGTGTGGTCATGAGTGAGAAGCTAAACAAACTTCTCTGTGGTGTAATGAGTTAGGTGTGCGTGCTTGTGTGTGCGTGCGTGCGTGTGACAATTAGAGGGCAAGCGTGTGTGTATGTGTGTACGTAAAGTGCTTTGTGGCGGTAGCCTGTTCGTGCGCTAACATGGAACCGTGTCACCCGTCTAGGAGGAAGAAAAATCGAAGCGGGAGGAGCTGGAAAAAATCCTGGAGGAGAATAACCGCAAGATCGCCGACGCTCAGGCCAAGCTGGTACGCCCCGCTCTGCTTCCTTTCTGCCTGGTTTTTTTTTTTTTTTTTTTTTGGACACATTTATCCCATTTCATTCCAAATTCATAACCCTCAATTCTGATTGTTTTCTGAGTGCTTCTTCCATCACCTACGGATTGACTAACGCTGCTTATCCTGCTTTAACCCTTGTGTTGTCCTCCCGGCTAAAGAAATGTTGACACTTTTTTCAACATTTTTTCCCCCTAGGCCGCCGGCACTTTTTGTTGAATTTCCCCCCCGCTTATTGTCACTTTTTTAAAAAAACTTTTAAAGTTGTTTTTTCAATGTAAACCTCATTTTTGAGTTTAAAAAGCCGAAATATGCTATAAAATTGAATAAAAGTAATGTACTGAGCTTTCATTTTACCTGAGAAGAGCATTAAATGGAACCGTCCATGTACATTTTTGGCAATTTGGTCGAAAGAGACCCAAATTTCCGATGTAGACATTTTTTGAAAATGGCTCAAATTTGACCCAAAGACAACAGGAGGGTTAACTTTAACGTCGTCCAAAATCTCTGTTATGTTTGTAACATAACGCAAGAATGGAAATGTTTTTTTCTTTCCTTGATTCACTTTTCACGTCTGCGTCATATTGATTACCCACAAATCATTTATTATTATTATTTTTTTAAATTGAGTAGGGCCACAACCATTATTTTAATTGTCGACTAATCTGTCGACACATCCTATCCTACAGACTAAAGAAAAAAATCTTTTTACCTAATATCGTGCAGCGCCTATAATCAATTCTTTGATCGATCCACGCAACTCTAAAATGCGACTGTCCTGATCACATCCAATGAGAAGTGAGTTCACTTCCAAGTGCAGTCAGAACAACCCGACACACGTCATGTCTGCTTCATGCACTTTTAATGTCACTTATGGGTCTATAATTCCAAGTCTCTGTCCCCCCCCCCCTCCGCTGATAACAGACCTCGAGGCTTTCACTACACCACACCACGACCAAATAACTCCATAGACCTCTGGCAAGAAGCCCTTTGAGTTGATGGTTATCAGCCTTGGCTAACAACCCAGTGGCTTTTCCTTTCCTGTTGGCTATACAAGCTGAAGTCTTGACTAATTTGTAAAGCACTGTTTATTTGATTCAGGCTTGATTTGGACAAGCTGAGGCTGTAGTAAACATCTGCTCACATTAAGATGCTGGATGTTAGGGCTGGGTGATACGGGGGGAAGATCATATCAGGATGTTCTTGACCAAATACATCGATATCGACATTGCGACGATATCGTAGGGTCGACAATTGGTGCTTTCACTAAATCTTTTTTTACAATGAGATTTTAGATAATCCTCAATAATGTGGTATACGAGTTTAAGTCAAATTGTAGAGAACAAATAAATCCTCACCAGTTCTATGCTGACTTTGTTTACATGAAGGCACAAAAATAGTGTGATGTTTTTACAATTCTTCAAATGATACTCCCTCGAAACGTTTCACAACCGATCTGGTGAGAAAATTGAGTTAGCATGTGTGTGCTCGTTGTTCACACACAAACGCGCTCGTTGTATCTGACGATATCCTGATGTGATTTCATCACGATATGATTCCATTGAAAGCCGATAAATGGTCATATTGAATTATGGCCCAGCCCTACGGGGTATTAAAAGGGTATAAGGGCACTTGGCTTGAAAGCTGCGTTTTTGTCCCTGACTGTGTGTGTGTGTGTGTGTGTGTGTGTGTGTGTGTGTGTGTGTGTGTGTGTGTGTGTGTGTGTGTGTGTGTGTGTGTGTGTGTGTGTGTGTGTGTGTGTGTGTGTGTGTGTGTGTGTGTGTTTCTTGTGCCCGACAGGCTGAGGAGCAGTTGCGTATTGTAGAGGAGCAGAGAAAGATTCACGAGGAGCGCATGAAGCTGGAGCAGGACCGTCAGAAGCAGCAAAAGGAGGAGCAGAAAATCATCCTCGGCAAGGGCAAGTCCCGGCCCAAGCTCTCCTTCTCCCTGAAGGCCACCGAATGAGACTGCTCCCCCGGCCTCCCCCCCCAACCCCTTCACTCACATGTCCCGCCCAGCCTTCATCCCCATCCAGCTCTCCCTCCTCATCATTCGACCCCGCTCCTCCTCCTCCGTGGAACGCTCGCTTCGTTTTGGAAGTGCTGAAGGAAGGCCGAGGATAAGGGGTGCGCCCCGCTGTGTGTTGGTCCCTGTGAAAGGCCCACGTTGTCCCTCCCGGCCTGGAAGGGAAAGGCAGCTCTCCGCCCTCGCCCTTCCTCATCCCCAGCGCACAGATGACTCTTGTTTGTGCTTAATTTTTTTCATTTTTTTTTTTTTTTTTTATTTTTATTTTTTTTTTAGGGAACTTGGAACTTTTTTGATGTAGAATGCTATAACATGTCCCCTTTGCCCCCCCCCCCCCCCCCGTAAGTCTTAACTCTGGTGTAACAGCGAGCGATAGTGCGCCCGTGCCCTTCTTACATGTCTTCACAGCCAGCAAACGACAATAGAACGCCAGTCCCCGATATAGAAGAGTACGTGTGACTTTTGTCTAGTTTCAGTCTACTGTTAAAGCTCATGTGCAGTTTGGGAGTTGGCCTGTGGTTTTCCTGTTTTCATATTTAAAAAAAAAAAAAAAAAAAAATATGGATCCTAAAGTGGCCGACACAGTGGTAACAAATCACAGCACAGCCTTTTTAAAAAGCACAGTTAACTTCCCGTCCAGCTGACAGGTTTCTGTCTTCCACCTACCTAGACTTCCTCTGGCCATAAGCTCCGTTCACCATATACATCTACAAACTGCTTCAGCTCCGTCTGCCATGTATATCAGTTATTTTTTTTTTCTCTAAGTGACAGCAGCATGTCGACCTGAGGAGGGGAATGTGAAGCTCGTGTTACATTTGAAGTTTGCTGCAGTGCAGGTGAACTCGGCCTCGACTTCCAAGCTGCCCATGACTGAACCACAGACCCTACAGCACGATGTGTGTGTCTAGTCTACGATAAGGGGGCCTGTGGGTAATGGAGGAGAGAGAGAGAGAGGACATTTCCTGTATGATGTAATTTTATTAGCCTTGCTGTGATGTGCTGAGTCCCAACTCCTCCTCCTCCCCCCCCTCACTCCAGTTAAAAATTGTGTTTTGAAATTGATCCACGATTAGGGAACAAAAAGTCACATTAACGGTAAATACTTGAGTTTTGTTTTATCAGACTCTTTGGAAAAAGCAGTGAATTGTACGAAACCCACGGACCGTACAGTCCGTGTTCTGTCCCTGAGTTGTGTTGTAGTAAACTAACTTGGCAAGGCGCCTCACTTGGTAAGTCTTGATTCGTATAGGATGGACAAGTTCAGGTAAGATAAGGTGTGAGGTCAGCAGCAGCGCGTGTGTGCGTGCGTGCGTGCGTGCGTGTGTGTGTGTGTGTGTGTGTGTGTGTGTGTGTGTGTGTGTGTGTGTGTGGGTGGGTGAATGTGGGTGTGAGAGAAAGGCGGGCTGACCTCAGGTGGGTATAATGACTTTTTGTTATGTTGTGGGATTTTGAATTTGTCATGTAATTTCCCCCAATTGTCAAGGGACTGAACAGTTCAATAAATCCTTTTGAATGCCTCTAATTGTATGCCTAAAAGATCCTTCCATTGTTTGTGTGTGTGTGCTTCAAACTCACTTCACACTGTCGAAAATAAGTAGTGGCATTACTG
This sequence comes from Zingel zingel, assembly GCA_023566125.1. NCBI lineage: Eukaryota > Metazoa > Chordata > Actinopteri > Perciformes > Percidae > Zingel > Zingel zingel. Next base: position 24,228,138 of record CM042327.1, read on the forward strand.
GCACCGTTTGGGGTTTTGTCAGCGGGTTATTGCTGTACTAATACATGAACATCAAGCTAACCAAGTCCCTGTAATAATCCAGTCTAAATTGGCAGCTGCAGTTTGAGACGTGTGCAGCCACTGCTTTGCAATGGTGGAATGTAAACTAAGTACATTTACTCCAGTACTGTACTTTAGTACAAATGTATAGTGCTTGTACTTGAGTTTTTTTTATACCACTTTCTACTTCGCTACATTTCAGGGAGAAATATTGCACTTTTTACTCCACTACATTCATCTAATGTAATACTGTAAGTAGGCTACATTTTCCTGATGATACTCATACTTTTACTTAATTAACATTTTCAGTGCAGGACTTTTACTTGTAACAGAGTATTTTTAGGCTACTGTGTGGTAGGCCTGTTAGTAGGCCTACTTTCACTTGTAAGTAAAGAATCTGAATACTTCTTCCACCACTGCTGCTCTGTTGAAGGCCGAGCCAGTGAAGGCCGAGCCGATGTGACAAGGACTGAATGAGTGCTTTAAACCGACGGCCTCGTCCTCCGGTTCTCTGCTGCTGGCTCTGGAGAATAACGGGCTAGTCTAAACTAATGAGTCGACCTAACTATCCAATATATTTAAAGGTGCGAGTGAAGCAATGGCTGATGAAGATATTAAAGTTTGATTAGCGTAATTCATTCTTAAACTCGGGTCAGCGGACAGTGTTCACCCGGCCATCAGTCTCTTCATTACAGATTGTTTCCATCTCTCTCGTATCAAATGACGACTGTGGGCCTATGTCAACATTTGTGACCCGCAATGTGACGTTGTCTGGCAGTTTAGAGTGTATCCTACACCGCCACAGTCTAACACCAACCGCAAGTCTTTCGGTGAAGAGAACATAAGTCTCCCGGCCGGCTCCGGGGACAGCCACCGGCCCAGCGCCGCAGCCGAGCCCGCTCCGGTGCACTGCTCCCCCGAGGCCTGTGTGTCTCTGTCCCGCTACTGCACTCTCTCAGCTCCGCGCAGCTCACTGCAGTCGAGTCCAATAATTAAAACAAGGAGGCATTTTAGTTGGTAAAAATACACACACACACACACACACACACACACACACACACACACACACACACACACACACACACACCCTAATTTTAGAGAGAAATATGTAGCATGTGTAGGTAAAAAAGTTTCCTTCAAAGACAAAGTAAAAAAGTGTGGATAGTTTGAGCTATATATAGCCTAGGCTACATGATTATTATTATTATTGCTGAAGTAATTTTGAATTTATTTTTACTGCAAACAGTGAGTTTCTCGAACTGTTTTCGTTGATATGAAATAAATCAGAAGTCTGCCTGTCATCGGGAGAATTTACCTTTAATCCACTTCATCTTTTAACATTGCTGCAACAAGAAGCCTAGTTAAAGTCCTGTCCAAACTGCGTCCCCGTTTGCAAGTGTCAAAGATCCACAGACATATTCTTAATATCGCAAACTAATAGTATAAATCACTGTATAGAACATTTCCTTATTTTTTTTCATTAGATGGGGATTCAGCACAACTCTGTGGAATACCAAATATTGATTTTGTGTGTGTGTGTGTGTGTGTGTGTGTGTGTGTGTGTGTGTGTGTGTGTGTGTGTGTGTGTGTGTGTGTGTGTGTGTGTGTGTGTGTGTGTGTGTGTGTGTGTGTGTGTGTGTGTGTGTGTGTGTGTGTGTTGTCAGCCGGGCTGATCTCCAGGAAAGACGCTCCGCAGCAAATGATTGGCCGACGGGTTGACCGACTTGTTTTAAGAGGCAGGAAGGAAGAGATCTAAAAATAAAAGAAAGTCAAACTTCCTCTCTGCGCTGTCATCCACACTTCTTTTTTTATTTTCTTCCCACTGAAACAATACATTTAAAGACAACACAACTACAACTTTAGATGAAATGAAGTGACTGAGTCACACAGTTCCAGACAGCGAAGCCTTCAGCCAGAGACGCACTTTTTAAGAAATGACTACTTCACGGACATTTCACGGTTAAAAAAAATAAATAAAAAAATATATATACATTGTGGGCTTTTTTAGCCACTTCAACACTATTTATTTTTAGGCTACAGATGAACAGATGTGGAGAAAGTCCTAACACCACAAGATAAACTACCACATCTGTCTGAAAACGTATACAGAATATCCTAAGTCCCTGTAGGAATATTATAGCATGTAGGCTACTGTGTTATTCAGCCTATGATCTCAATGAAATTGAAAATGAAGTTCATTTTGCTTTGTGTCGTCCATATTATCATGATTTCAGGTTGCAATTATTTCACAAAGTTGAAGTAACAAAGAGGAGGAAGGCTATGGCTCTGTTAGTTTGGGTGTTTGAACATTTAAGTTTATTTGCAGACTTTTTAGAACAAGCATGGGCTGAAAGGAAGACTGGAAGTGACATTTCCCTGTTATTTATGTATTTATGTATTTTTTGTGTGCGTAGTTTGGCTTCATGGTTGAAATGTTTAGTTGTAGTTGGACAATTTATGGGTCACGCTATTGTGTTGTGGCTGCTGCCTGTAGCCTGATATGTTTTCTTTGTTTATTATTGTTGTGCAAAGCAGGGTATGTTGTGTGTGGACATTTACGAAATTACTTTTTTGGTGTCATGATCATATATCATATAGACACATTTTACGGATTTCCCTCGGTCTCCAGTCTGTTCAGAGCAGTGTTCGTGCATGGAGAGCCTGTGCACAGAGCCATCTCAGCCCTGTTAATCTAATACACTCGTTTCCTTTCCTTCGACCTTTTACAATTAGTCTAATATTCACGCTGCTCCAATAAACATGCCGTCTGCGAAAAGCCTGCCCCCCCCCCCTCTCTGTGTTTATTCCAGCCAGGAAAGGAGAGAAGAGGGATCGGACTCCTCGGTCCTCTGCCCGCTGCTGGTCCCTACACATCGACCCTGATTATCAGATAAGCAAACAGCCGCAATCCACAGCAAAAGAAGAAAAAAACCCACCGCCCTGATCAAATTAAGTTGTTAAAAAGTGTCATAACTTCACACGTTCCAATCGGCGACCTGTAATCTACGGCTGGCAGAGGTGTGCGCGTGTGTGCTCGTTAAATTAGAGGGCCATTGGCAAAAAAGTGGGAGTGTGTGCCATTTCAATTAGGCTTTGAAGGAACTGTGATGTCCTCTATATGTTAAAATAATGTTGTAATAGTTGGGGAAACAATTATACAACACAATACTATAGGTCTAATAATGTCATAATAACGGAGTCATTGTGTTGATCAGGGACAGTCTCTAAAATAACTATAGCCTAAATAATATAAAAAACCTCTTTAAACTTATTCAGTGTATTAAAGAACACGTAGCCTACGCCTACCTCTGTGTTTGGAATCGATATATCTTTCAAATCATGTTTTTTTTTTTTTTTATGATTATGAATGAATACACCCTATTCTGTGATTTTTAAGTCATTTAGATGTCAAATTAAAACCATTCGATTGTTTGTGACTCTCCCTGTCTCTGGAGCGGATTTTCCGCTAGTGGGCGCTCTTGCCTTTCGAAAAAAGAAATGGAAGCGCAACACAGCGCCGTGGATGGAGACACATGGCTCCTCGATACAGTCCTGTGTAAGAGCCCGATGGGAGCAAATGTTTTCTCCTTGTTTTCATTATATGGCTATCCACACAACCTATAAACACGCTAGAAGTGCGTTCTTTGTGCTTCGAGGGCCATCATGCTCCCATAAGGACTAAAAACACGACTAATTTACATGGAGTCTGGTCTGTGCAGTTACCCTGATCTAATCTTTAAGAGGCAATAATGTCAGCCTATCACCGATGTTTTAACTGGAGTGAGATTCACCTTTATAGTGGTTTTGTGTATTTTTTGAACTCATTAGATTCATAATATCATATAGACCTGTGAGACTTGTATGATCTTATAATTAGATAAGAATGCCATTTACTCAGGTCCCGGTCTCGTTCACATACCTGCCTATAGGACTCCACTGTGATGTGCGCCCATGTTGCTCACCACTATAGTCCCCGTACTGAACCAGTTGCCCTGCTTTGACTGACAGCAGAGTTCTTACTGACTTCTCCGCCGAGGGGCCAATCAGCGGCGGCGGGGGGCGGGGCCGGGGCCAAGCCAGCTCCACCAAATATTCCCAGTCGCGGTCCCTTGCAGTTACTTCCCATCCAGGTTTCGGAGCAGTGCCGAGGCATCACCATACCCTGCGTTGTGTGCGGCCGTTTTTGGGGACGGATTTGCACAATTCCGCCGCAGCACTTTTCTAGTATGAGAACTTCCATTCCAGCTCCTTTGATTTCTTTCATTCTCATATTTGATCATTTTCTTCATTTTGACCATCCGACCTCATTGTTTCGCCCTCCTCATTTTGCTGCTGCTGTCACCCACAGTTTGTGTCTGAGCGCCAGCTGAAAGAGGATCTCTTTCTCACTCTCTCTGTCTCCATTCCTCCACCAGACATCACTGTCCTCTTCTCCGCTGCTGCTGCTGCTGCTGCTGCTCGGGATTTCGGCGTGCATTGCTGGACTATAATAACGCAGTGGGATTTATATTTGTATTGATTTCCATCTGCCGCCCGGCCCACAGCGGACACCGGCACTTTTTTTGTTCTCTCTGAGGGATGTATTACAGCTCTGAACAGGGGAGAATATAAAGCCACTGTCCGCTGAGTAAACTATACTGCCGAGCGTGCGCCTTTTGGTTTTTTGGAGCAGGTCTCTCATCGGGAGATGCTCTGGTAGGCTACGTGTGATCGGGGGGTTGTGGTCCGTGAGCATCCCCACTGGATCGGGATATAAGGTGACGAAATTGCCGCGGTCAGCCTTTTTCTGGAGCGCTTTATTTTTGTGTGTGCTGTGGACATATTTGGTTATCTTTTTTTTTTTTGTGAGAAGGATTGTGCACCCACCCGGAGGCGCGCAGGCTAACCATGGGGGACTCGATGTGGAGATATTATTTTGGAGTTCTGTTTATTGCCTTCAAAGTGGACATGTGCCGGGCGCTCATCCTGGAGTCCATCTACTGGAACACAACAAATACCAAGTAAGTGGAGCACAAGCCGCGCGTACTAGCCTATAGACTACTGGCCCCCGTACAGCGCCGTATATACGCGCTCCCGTGCGGCGACCATTTCATGCCAGACTCCGTTGAAAAATCAGGCAATTTAATGCTGGCTTACTTGCCGCCCATGTCTTCTATGCTACGCGTAAAATACAGAAACAACTCTTCAATTCAGCATACGTCGAGGTGAACAAAGAGCTCTCAGAGTATAGCCTGATTTCAAATTTGAATTTATTTTCGCCTGTTATCTTCACAGCGATCTGTTGGAATCCTGTCTCGAAAGTAAGATTTTTATCAAAAATAAATACAGCTTATGTTAGTCATCTGTATGCCGAGTTTCCCAGAGAACCTTAATGATCCGTAAAAAAAACTGAATGGATCTGCTCTGTACCCGCTCTGCAGCTTAACTCCCACATTTTCTGACCGGAGTTTGGCTTTGTATCACCGAGAATGCTCGGGGTTAACTACAAGATAAAAATGAGCCGAAATGATAAAGCCATCATCCAAAACACCTGTCAAGATAAGGGGAACTGTGTTTGGCTCTGCTCGTTGCTTCGCCGCTGAACTCGTACATTAACTGTTCGGGTCTTGTCGCCGTTGGGGAATATTTACGCACAGAGCAGCGGGCAGCGAGGGCCGATCGGCCGTGCGTCTTGGTGCACTCAGCGGCACGCAAACCCGCCTCACAAGGACACAGCTCGGTACAGTTTGTGCGATTCGTCCATTGTTTGTGGTTTAGTGGCATATTTCTGCGGAGTTAGTCAGACGTGTGGCGCATTTTGGGTTGTTGGGAAGTAAATTCATTCGGAAGGTAGCTGTACGCTTCGCTTCCTCGGTCAATGTTAACTTGGACTATAGGCGTAAGCTATTATAATTCATATCTGACTGTAACAGGTCCGAATCAATTAAAATAGCGGAGCTCTGAAGCTGCATTGAGCTCATTAGCAGTCCCGTTTATTCCCTCGCAGTTCACTGGATCGAATAGTGGATCTGTATCCTCCGTAATGAAGATAATATTAATGAGAGAGATCGAAGAGAAATGATTGTTGTGTGTTTAAGGCTGGGACGCAGCAGCGGGCCTCTGATGCTCTGCTGCGGGTTCCAACACGGTGTGTGTGTGTGTGTGTGTGTGTGTGTGTGTGTGTGTGTGTGTGTGTGTATGTGGATAGAATAAAAATCTTTAGGCTAATTGATCAACGAGCCAAATTGTAGGGCGGATTATAGTGGGGATATATGGTTGAAATGCGATATAAAAAAAAACTTTGCCTAGACCGTGCATGGTGCGCCTCTCAGCCCGCTGCTCTGCTCTCCATTTGCCTTTTCTTGCTCCTGTTTGGAGCCTGGCTGCAAAATAAAAAAAAAGCGTCACAACCGCGGATCTGGCTGCGTTCGGATGTACAATTCCAGGATGTCCCGTACACACAATGCGTGTATGTTAAAAAAAAAAAAATAGTGCTTTAACTATGACCATCGGTGGGTGATTATTAGGTAAAATCAGGCGAGCAAACACGGGGCCCCCGAACACTCTACATTCTCGCATCCCTGCCTGTTTGTATGTCAAGTCACATTCACTCATCTCAAACAATCCAGCGCCTCCTAAATATTCCTGCAGGCCAAGAATGGCGGTTAAACTCTTTTCTGCAAGTAAAATAAAGGTGTCTTTCTCCCCCCTGTACACCCCTGCGCTCAGCCCGGCGGGGGTCGCCCCTCTTTGTGGCCGTTTGGTCACGGCCAAACTCCCAACTCGCTCAATAATTCAGCTTTTCAGCTTTTGGCTCCGGCGCAGCCAGAAAGACCCTCTCTCCCCTCACTGTCTGCTGCCTTTCCCTTCACCGATACACACACAATCGAGACGGTGTGATGGTCTAACAGGTGTCTGTTGTTGCACGGCCCATGGCTGCTGGAGAGGAACTTTAACTCGGGGGCCGTGTGTGTGTGTCTGTTTGTGGCGCGGCTGTGCCATGTATTTCAGTATTATGTGTAGGACTGGCTGTGTTGACTGCGGGACAGAGCGCTGGTGCTCGGCCTTCTAGCCTCTTGACTGCCACGGCCGTCTGGGTCCCAACGCGTTTCAAGCCACACTGTGCACCCAATGACGCACTCATTTATAGTTTAGTTTTAAAAGAGAGAGGGGTAGAACAAAACTAGGTTTTAAATAGGGCTGAGCAATAAATCGATATTATATCGACATCGATGTAGGCGGCTAGATATCGTCTTAGATTTTGGATAACCTCTATGACACAAGTGTTTTCAAGGCTGCGTTACAGTAAAGTGATGTCATTTTCTGAACTTACCAGACTGTTGTAACTGTTCTATTATTTGCCTTTACCCAATTAGTCATTGTATCCACATTACTGGTGATTATTTATCAAAACTCTCATTGTGTAAATATTTTGTGAAAGCACCACAAGTCAACCCTACAATATCACTTTGTATTTGGTCAAAAATATCGTCATATTTGATTTTCTCCATATCGCCCAGCTCTAAGTTTAAAGGTTAATATCAGTCAAGGTTGCACTTTGCACACCTATATCCCAGCCCAAATGGCCCTGTGCTGCTGCGTGTCTGCTATACAGCCTAATGTAGTGAGTTGTTATGTGTAATCCCCTGCTATATAGTGCCATTTGATGACCATTTGGTCTTATTAGAGAGGGGGTGACGACAAAACACCCAAATGGTTCTGGGAACGCTTGACTCTGATGTGTGGAGAGATTGCAGTTTAAAGCGATGCAAAAATGGCAACTCAACAGCAAATATGAACACTGCTAACATATTTTTTTTTTTCTATGTATGGACTTCACTTTGCCTACTGGCAAAGCTTTCTTTCTATATAGGGATCGCCCAACAAGTCATTTTGTGCTTTGAAAATGCCCTTCTCATAGAACATGAAACCTTCTCCATCTCGGAGCTGCAGCTCTTGTAAATTAGTATGTCATTTCACTTTTGACTCCAAAAGGAGGACAAAACAAAAAGAGGAAAATGTGTCCACCCTTAGAGCAAGTATAGGCCTCAGGCTCCCGCAAATGCAGTAGGCATTCCGCGGCATTAGTGTGTGCATGTGCACATTCTCTGCGTTGTGTCTGGGTGAGGAGTTCAGAGGTAAAAGGCCACCGAGTGATATCATTGTGCGAGCGCTCGCCTCTTTCTGTTCAGGTGACTAGCCCTGTCTGAGCTCCTTTCTTTTTTGGAGCAGAGCAACAGTCACTTCAGTTTGTAGTTCAAGTTCTCTGGCTGGAATCCCAACTTTTCCTTTTTACTCACGGGAGGAGATGTTGATTAGAGCTGCGAAGATTAATCGATTAATCAATTTGTTGTCAACTATTCAACTAATCGCCCACTATTTTGATAATCGATTAATCAATTTGAGCCATTTTTTTTTATGTAAAAAAAAAATTAAAAAAAGTCAAACTCGTGCAATCTTCTTAAATGTGAAAATTTCTTGGTTTCTTCACTCCTCTCTGTGACAGTGAACTGAGTATCTTCGAGCCGGAAACTGTTCTCCATGTAAAGTTAAAAAATACCCCTGACAACAATTCCTATCTTGTTTAAGGCTGCAAAAGATGAATCAATTAGTTGTCAACTTAATTAACTATAACTATAAACATGTATACACATACAACATATAACTATATTTACAATAAAATACTATTATGATAATCGATTAATCGGTTTGAGTCATTTTTTTTATGAGAAAGTGTAAAACTTCTCGGATGTCAGCTTGTTAAATGTGAATATCTTCTAGTTTCTTCGCTCCTCTGTGACAGGAAACTGAATATCTTTGACGTTTTGGACATAACAAGACATTTGAGGACGTCATCTTGGGCTTTTTTGGAAACACTGATCCACATTTTCCCCCAATTTTATGACATTTTATAGACCAAAACAACTCATCCAGAAAGTAATCCCCAGACTATTAATTAATCGACTAGGAAAATAAGCGGTCGTTGCAGCCCTACTGTTGATGACGAAGAGTTAAGTTACAAGTTTGGGGTCAGGATAGAACGTCATACTGCTCGTTTTTCCACGCAGTTAGTGTGTGATAAATAATTTTTGCTGTGGAGTGAGTATCTCTTTTCACAGCTCGTTGAAAGTCCTCATGCCTGTGTGTCACTCCCTCTTGCTCGCTAACAGAGGGCCCCGGAGCGTGAATATCTTTATGCAGCAGGTCAGCAATATGCTCAACAGCCCGAGTTGTCCCTGCCTCTGCGTCCCTCTTTTGGTTTTGCGTTAGTCTCCCTCTTTTGACTATTCAAGGAGGGATGAATGTTAGAAATGTGAAGGCCAGTCTAATGCCTTTGTGTGTGTAGGCCGGGGGTTGAGGATAAAGAAACAGCTAGGCTCTCTCTCGCTCTTACTCGGTGTGTACTAAGGGTGTGTGTGTGTGTGTGTGTGTGTGTGTGTGTGTGTGTGCGTCCGTCCATCACAAAAAGAAAAAAAAAAACTCCACAGGGCCCACGACTGTGTCGATTAAACCTCATTGTTTTTTGCGCTTTACTACTTTACTGCCCTTATCCATGAACCTCCGAAGGAAAAAGAAACAAGAGAATGACCCCCCCCCCCCCCCACACACACACACACACACACACACACACACACACACACCCCTCCTTCTTCTGCTAATCCATTTTGTAGTTGGGAGGGAGAAACAAAAGCAAAGCCTGCTTTACATGCTTTATGTAAAAGGAGCGCTCTCTCTCTTCCACGGCAGTTCATTAAGAGATTACATAGAAGCCCAAAGGCCCTTTGTGACCAGGCAGTGACGGGGGCACCTCTGTGGGTCCTTTTGTGAATGTGTGTGTGTGTGTGGGGGGGGGGGGGGGGGGGGGGGGGGGGGGGAGGGGTGAGCATAGAGGGGTGAGCATAGAGATGCAAGTCCATCATGAATGACTGACGAGGCCTTGTGTGCTGAATGTGTTAACCGTGCCTTCCCTCTTCCTCCCAAACCCCTGCAGTGCCTCTAATTTTGCCTTTTTCTCGTCTTCCCTTTCTTTCTGGAGCGGTGCGAGTGAGAGTGAGAGAGAGAAAGAGAGGGAGAGAGAAAGATCAGTTGCTTTAATTTAGTTGCATCGATCGGCAGAGAGGGTGAGGTTAAAAAAAAAGAATTGGAAGGAGAGCCATGTTGGCTTCACACTGCCGGGGTTATGGAGGTTTGACATGGCTTTTTTATTTATTTATTTCTTTATTTTTAATGATTCCTTCCAAGAGAAAGAGAAAAGTTGATGATTAAGATTGTGTATTAAAAGAACAGGGAGCGAAAGAAATAGGAAGGAGCAAGAGAAATGAAACAGAGAGGGAGAGAAGAAAGCGCCGGGGCCCC